>CM031236.1:521534095-521889189 GCA_018340775.1 Taxus wallichiana var. yunnanensis | reverse complement strand
TAGAACAAAATAACCATATAAATAAAAAGTTATGAGACCATAATGAGGTACCAAACACTAGACACTATTATCATCATCTAAGGTTGCATCCATTTAGAGCTTATTTGCATCCATCTAGCTTCATCACAAGGGACAAGGTTTGTTCATTTGCATCACACATCATAGGAGGGAATTTTATTCTATTCCATCCACCATTCATTACATTTTCTACACATAGTTATTGATCACTACTTTCACAAAGTGCAACTAACACAAGAGCACATAGGGCATGATCATACACACATTCACATAGAACTACATCAGATTTGAGATGAAGTGCAACGATTATTTAGTAAGTCCACCATTATGGCAGTTGAGGACAATCTAACCCCTTCATTTCAATTTTGTTTTTAGGGTTTGATGTTTGTTTTGGGGTTTTACAGGTCTATCTTTCATCATTGATCATTGGTGACATTCGACATAGAGCAACGAATTACACATGATAGACAACAAAGGCTTCGTGCCATCATCCAACCCTGTAAATCTAGTTTTTGGACCTTCTACATAGACCAGAGCATCTATAACTCATACTAGGGTGCCCACAGGCACCATGATCCTCTCCCAGGCACCTTAGTCCACTCAGATTTCCTAGATATGCAAGTTTCTAGACCTTGGCACATTCGTTTCCTCCTATTTCTCTAACCATCTCTGTGACATAGTCTAATGAGCTCATCGAATAAACTAAGCTCCTTCCAACCCTTCTTTGTACATTAGGGTTTTTAGTTCTACTTCCTTAGTTGTTTGGGTCACTTTTCATATTTATTTACTACATTCATTTATTGTTATTTATTGTTGTTCCTAGTTTAGATTAACTTAATAAAATCCACATTTTAGTTAATCGGTGAGAGATCACCTATAAATTGGTTGATGAGATCAATAGTGATCCAAGGGTATCTTTAGTTACTAAAACATCTTTATCCTCTTGTCATATTTTATAAATGGAAAGGAACAATTAATGTGCAAGGAATCTATCCGAGTAGTTAGCTAGTGAAGAAGGATAAAATAAATGAATTGAGACTGTGGGAAGTGTTGTAAAACTCGCATTTCCCAAAGAGTTGAATATGATTATGTAGAGGCTTAGCAAAGTGAGGATTAAAATTATTATGGAGTTTATGTAAATTTTTCTTATAAGGCTAGCAAAGTGGTTATTGTGATTATTCCTGTTTATATAGTATTTTCCTCATATTAATACAAGAAGCTTTTATTGCCTCTTATAAGTTTGATGGGATCTTGCTTGGGGATCTAACTCTAAGAATTATGGGTTGCATGGTTTAAGGCTTACCTTAACTAGGGACCTTAATCATGATTGCATCATTTTACGGTAATAGTGTAAGGATTTTATGTCATGTGTACGTGCGTGCGCGTGTGCGTGTGTGTATGTGTGTGTGGATTCTCATGTTACTACTTCCAATATAGGTGTGTGGGGGAAAAACGTAGCTACAAACATCTTAAAACATGTGGGATGATAGGTAGAAGGTGTAGGATAACATATTTTTATTAATTTTAAGTGTTGTGAGGAAAATTATAGGATACATAGAGTAAATCTCATTGCAATGTAGCTACTGATGTTGAGACTAGTAGACTTGGTGGAGATGAGAGGAGTAGAAGTCCATTTGGAGGTTATGGAAACTACTCAATGTAAAGGAGTGGTAGTGAATGATGATGTAAATGAGGATGAGATCACATAAAAAGAACTTGAGGACTAGGATGTTGAAATAGTGCATGTTGATGTACAAGAGTATCGATTCTTGCATGCGATCACAAAGATTGACATCAAGCCAAAGGAAGATGTTCCTAGTTACTCGGGAGTTTATCCTAAATGGATCATCGATTAGATCGTTGCCTTTGGAGAAATATTTTGAGTGTGGAGGTGTGGAAGATCCCAAGAAAGTAAGGTTTTCTTGTACTAGGTTAAAAGTTCATGGGATAAGATTAAAAATTGGCGATATTGGTGATGAAATTGAAGGCCAAGTTTATGCTTGTGGATTACCAAATGTACCTATTCAAGTATTTGTATAATTTATGCCATAAGGATTTGATTCAAAGATCGCACAAGAATTTAATAGACTCATTATCAAAGCAAAGTCATGTCGAAGATGATGCCGAAAAGTTCTCGAGGTATGTTAATGGATTGCACATTTCCATTCAAGATGACTTTAATATGATTCGAGAGAGATTTGTGGAGGAATCCTCTAAATTGCATTAAAAGGAAGAAGAGAAGTTGTCACGTAGACAATAAAGTAGTACATGGGGAAAGAAAATTTTCCGCATAGACGTTGGGGATGCCACAATGATAAACAAGAGGGAGAAGAAAGTTCCTTGCGCATGAGAAGAATCGTGTGCAAAGAGGCAAAGGTAGACCTCCTTTTAGAGTAAAAGGACATGGAAGAGGTAATGAATTTAGCATAATATGTTTCCATTTTGAATTAGTCGAGAATCATGCAATCAAGTGTATACGAAAGAAGCGTTAAATAATGAGGTGAGGAGGAATGATACTAACAACCATGTTGCGTAGAATGCAAATACATGGAGTATTACATCAAATACTTATGTAGAATAGCTAAAGTATAGAGAAGTTCTCATGATGAAGATAGTCTTTCCAAAAACCAACGAAGGCAAAGAATCCATCCTTGCAAAGAAAGAATCTATTCAAGATCATTTACAAGACAAGAGGTCGGTGTTGCAAAGTTATTATTGATAGTGGTAACACCGATATTGTAATTTTTTTATATGATGAGATGGTTAAAAGTTTGGTATGAAGAGGATCATGCATATGAATCGGTATAAGTTTCCTTAAGGAAATCAAATGATTGTGAATGAGCAATGTTATGTGTGCATAAATATTGGTGCATATGAAGTCTTGTGTAAGATAATGCCCATGAATGTATAACATATGTTACTTGGTTAATCTTGGTAGTTTAAGAGAAGAGTGTCATACGATGGCCACATAAATACTTATATTTTGGTGAAAGATAGATATTGATGCATGTATTTCTCATTGATGCATCTTCTACAAATAGCATCATCTCTTAAAGAACAAAAATACATTCCATTTTATGTTTCCTTACATACTGATGCATGTCGATAAGTTAAAAATGCATTTATTCTATTTCAATTTTTGATGTCTTTATAAAGTCTGTGGATCGGGTGTTATCCATGTTAGTTAATTGTGTGTTATATAGCGAGACATATAGGTAGAGGAATTTCATAGTGTGTATTATTTCTATGTGTAGTATTCAAATTCATTGTTTCGCCTTGAATGTACTGAGGGGATTCATTCTAGTAACTTATGCAAGCTTGTGTGTTAGAAGTTGTTGATAGGCCTAATGTTTGTATTTGGTGTTGTTGTATGTGTTGTATACAACGACACACATATATCTATTCTTTATGACAAGCATAATATGAATGACTTCTCTTACGAGATTGTAGATCTACAAGTTTAAGTGAGATGATTGAGTTTTGGATGCTTTTGGGTTTGATTTCTCTATTTGTAAAGAGAACTATAGACTACAATGTCATTAATGCAATTATGAAAATATATATTGAAACATAGTTACGCAAAATTGGTGTTTTTGTAGACATTAAAGAACACATATTGCGCATAAGGTCTCTTAAGATAAAAATACAAAAACAATATATAAATACAATAATTTAAAAAAATCAAATAATCCCACAAAAATAATAAAAATATAAAATCCCACAAAGTAGTGATAAAAGACACCACATCATCTATTTACATCATCCACTCACATTTAATTTTGTCACATCCTTTGTATACACTTAATCACTCTACCTACCCATTTTGCGTCTCCAATGCAGAATGGACTTTTATCATCTCAACCCTCTGTGCACATGCACCCGATTTAACCTAAATTGGTTAATATCTCTCTAGGATGGTAGTAAGATTATCCTAATCAATTAGTTTCCAAGTCTAATTGTAACAATATAAAGAATAACCATTAAGTAATGATAAACGGTGATAGATAAAAAATTTGCAATGAGAGAGAAGAGACTTAGATAACTTTGTGATGATATGGGCTAGTTCAATGACTACAACAGTTGAAAATGATATGATATATCTATCTCTCGAAACTATGTTCTATAAATCTACTTAGACCAAAGCGGGTATGGTGGGCCAAAGCATATGGATGTTAAGTCCCTTTTTGTACGCTTTTTTCCCTATCTCGCCCTTTAGATCTTGTTCATGTGTGCCTTGCTTCTATGTCCCGGATTCACACTTTTGTCGCTCCGACTTCGCTTGAAACCACAATCTTTCAGAATCGTTCTTATAAAACATACCTAGCTACCTACCTTGCATAGTACTCAAACACCCATTAGCCTAAAATAAAGAATGCATATGATTGAGTTGGAGACTGACCTCGGTGGTCACCCCGATGTGATTGCACCGAATGTTGCGGTACATTTCAAACTCCATGTGGTTATGGTGTGTGTGTGATTGTAATCGTGTCCCATTGAAGCTAGGTTTTCCCTTGTGCACGTCACACCAAATAGTGGGCTACACTACTTTTTCCCCAATGTAGATGTGTGGTATGTAATTCAAAATAATGTCCTTCCTATGTTGTGATAATGCGGTTCAAAATGCAATCTTTTTCTTGATCTTTTGTTTAAAAGGTGATAGTAGATAATAATGGTTACCCCCGAGTCTCTTAGTAAGATAAGTATATATATGAGTTTCTTTGTTCAAATTTCAACACTGGTGACACAAAATGCCGAATCCAAATATAAAATTAAAAGAAGAAAAGGGGGATGAAAATTCCCAATGTAAAAGTTTCGGAGAAAAACAAGGCAGGACCTATGCGGATGGGATGGCCCATAGCATACATACGTTATGGCCCATTCCGTACACTTCGGTCCAAAAAGATCAAAAACAAAACAACTAAAACATAATAACATGGATCCTTGTGACATGACCAAAAGTGGAGAAATAAGTCCATAAAACCATGAGGAGTGATAATTAGATAAATCAAAAGCAATAGAAAATCAAGACTTGTGCCACTAATGTCTAATCTTCTTTTTCATAAACCATGTATATAACAATGTACTAAAAGTGTAATGTAATAGTAATAAGTGCATATTTTAGTGTCTACATTTCCCCCTTTATGCTAGTGAATGAAATTTGCTAGTATAAAGGAGATAAGAAGAGTGTACTTGTGAGGAGCCGGAGAAGGTGTAACCATAAGAGTTTCGAAAGAGAAACTATGACGTGGTGTAGTGTGGATCATCATTTTGACCCACACCTAATCGGAGGAAAGATAGACGTATTATCATAAATATACAACTCGGAGAGATATGTTCCATGGAGACTTGGGAGATTTAGAGCCTTGGAGTTTGTAAGTAGATCGAGAGTGATCAGTTCTCGAGCCAGTGTGTGTGTTCATTAAGGGATTTAAGCGTCTCACTGCCAAATGAAGAATATTGGGAGGATGGCCTATTTTTCCTTGATATGAAACTTTCAAAATGAAAACCATGCGTTGTAAATGGAGTTAGGCCAAATGTTTGTTGAAAACCCCTACAAATTCAAAAAGGCAACAACGTCTCATTTCCCCCATTGTGCATTGTATGGGTATAGATTATAGGTTGGAAATTTGGAAAAGGATAAATTGTGTATTGATTTTCCCCACATTAGGTCATTTGAGGGAAATATTGATTAGAATTTGAGATTTGTATCATGATTGAATTGTGTTTGAGCATTGATACTTACTTGATTGGTGGTATGAAATTGAAAACTTTATCATTTTCTTGATTGAATTGGTGGGTTATTAGTGTATGATTACTCATATATTTGTCCCTCTTTCAACGAGAGGGTGAGATGTGAAGGATCAAATGATTGAGTCAAAAGAAATATAGTATAGATGTGTAATGTAAAAAATTGTTAGTAAGAGATGTTGTAGTATAGATAATATTAGGGAATGATTGGGTATTTTTGATGAAACGGTGAAAGAATTGAAGAGAAATGTAAAAGATTAGTTAGCGTGATAGATGTTGAGAATATGATCCTAACGTTGTTGACTACACATAAAAGTGGTGAACGGGGCTCAAGATATGGGTCGTGCATCAATAGAGCATTAGTTGGTGAGTATGTGACCACAAATAGTATAGTTTTGTAAGGATCATGGATTTACTATATATAGTAAGTAGTAAAAATGAATAGTAATTTTCATTTGTGATTACGAGCGGTTGCGAGAGTGAGCTACGAGTCAGTAACCATGCCACGTGTGAGAGGTGTTATTTCAACATGGATTGAGATAGTACTATAATAGGAATTTTAACGAATTTTGTCATTTTTTTAATTATTGAATTTCTATACGTTATGGTCCCAAATCATATGCCATGGTCTTGCAGAGACCATATGGTTTGGTCCTAGTGCTAAATTTTTGCTTTAGTGTGTTTGTGTATGAGTTTTCTTGAGATTAGTGGCTGATATATGGCTTTTTGGTTTGTTATTTTTGATGTGAAGCAGATGTGCATGCTTGGGATTTTCATGGGGGTTGAAAATGACTACTTTGTTAGGATTGGGGCTTGATGATGCGGGGTGGGATGTTCTAGACGGGGAAGATTTGCGACATGTGGCTGGGATTGGGGAGTTGCCCCCTAATATGCATATGATTGCACGCATTATGTGAGAGATGGTGTGCGAAACTTGTACATTCTAGATCATGATAGGGAGATGATAGTGACTTTGGAGGATGTGTATTACATTCTACGGTTGCCTATTATCGGGGGAGAGGGCAAGTGCTAGCTAAAGAGATGTGCCATTACGGATGAGAGATGTGATGATATTTTTGGGGGTTGTAGTAAGATAGAGTCTATTGTATACCTAGATAATATTATGATAGTTGTCATTCCCCATGTTCGGAAGTTTATAGTGGTGATATTGGCTTCATTTGTGGTGGTGATGGTCGTGGGGTTGTTATATCTCACCATATGGTACATATTTACCGACGTATAAAGGAGAAGGGTATGAGATATGTTTGGGGTAGGTGCATGTTAACCCACTTACACACACACACACACACACACACACACACACACACACACACAAGAGGGTCACCGAGGATGGATAGGAGTAAAATTGTTACACATATGGGCTTACGAGCATATAGCAGTGTTGAGCGCCATTAATGGGCCTCATGTCAATTGGCATGACCAGAGATCTTTAAAGCTAGGTGGACATGGTGTGGAGGTTATAGTTCGATACGATGACCTATAGGTCTTTGATAGATAGGATGGGCGCGGGGTAGTCATATGGATACCGTATAAAGACTATGGGGAATTTGGGTCGAGGACGTGATGGAGCTATGACGATGTGGTTGGAGGATTGATTTATGGGGTAGGTAGAGCTATTTTAGTATGAGAGAGTGACCCTAAAGTTTAGCGTGATACATGAGGTGCCTTCAGGGCCTTATATATGGCGTCAATCAGATACATGTAGCGAGGAGGCGGGAATGAGATCAGGGCCTACAACCACAAAGTTGCTACTACCACCTACAAATGCGTGGACCTGAGACATAGTCTCTATTCGAGGAGATGATACGGGATGTACTCCCACATACACACAATGGTGGGTAGAGCATCAATGGGTGCTACTATTTCCTATTAGATTGGATAGAGTAGGTGGGCCACCACGTGGGATGGCGAAGTGGAGGAGGAGAGGAGCCCCCTGGTGACGAAGTCAGAAAGCAACTATGGTGACACAACATGAGTATGGAATAAGTGTTTTATGATTGTTTATATATTGAGTTATTGTGAATGTATAGGATGTGGATGATGACGATGTTCTAATGTTTGGTTTGTATGATGGTGTGCGGTGACGATTATTGGATGACTATTATAGATGTTACGATGCACACGTTGACTCGTAATGTGCCACCACATGTCATTGTAGGTGGTGGTTTATCAAGTAGGTGGATGACATTGCAAGCGAGCATGCCCATTTATTTGATCTAGTGGAAATGGAAACGAGCAATGTGTGTGGTGCTACGGCGGAGAGAGAGATGAGGCAAGTTTCAAGCTCGTGCATGCTAGAGATGATGTAGGAGGAGGAGGCCTAACACAAGAAATGTTTACTTTGTATGTATAGTTACAGACGCATCATACTAATTTGATAGTTGAGGTTGCGTTATTGTGGGCACATATACAAGAGTATCGGTCGTAATCGCGAAGATGGAGGTCTAGTGGTGAAGCATTGAGGTCAAGAGCTCCTATGGTTATTTTTATATAGTAGTAGTGAGGATGATTGAGGGAAGTAGCCCAATTGTATTAAAACATGCGCGCATGCGTGTTTGTTTATTCTTGATGATGTAGCTTGATGTGTGTGATGATATGTGGTGTGATTAGTGTTGGATAGTAGGAACGATGATTCACATATGTTGCATTGGATGTGTGATTTTTAGAATATACAATAGATAGACATGTGATGATTTGATATTAGTTGGTTGGTGTATCTAAGAAATATGATGAAATGGTCGAATATCCACTCTTATAGTAGAGAGAGTGAGATGTCGCAACGATCCATATAGGGCGCACTCCACGAATTATCGAGGAGCAAGATTTTCCATAAACCTATGCATAGAACGTAGAGAGGGTGATTCGCTCATGCCATAGATGAATCATGAAAAGTGACCAAAATATAAGAATTCACAAACGCATAATCAATATAGAACCTATCCAAAACGAAGCGGTGGACTGATTACGCGTTGCTTGAGCAATGCTAAAGAAGATACATGTGAAGTAGTAGTAAAAATGTTAATGCTATGATCTTGTAATTAAATACTTTATTCTTTCGTGACCCAATTGAGCTAAGCTTTTTGTGCCTTCGTATCTTTCTTTGGAGTCGAATCTAGCAGAGTAATCTGTAAAACTAATTTAGTAGTTGGGTGATGATCGAGCAAGGTTACATATTTCGCGAGTGATGTCGCAATGATGGAGGAGAGTATGATCAATTAGGATGTCGTGATCGAAAGGCAATAATATCATCATTTTCAAGTAAGTTGAGTTTATCATTAAGTTCAAACTAATTATTATCCCTATGTCCATTAACTCTATGAAATTTGCATAAAGGTTAATTGTGATTCCGCTGCAACCAAAGTGACGGGGTGGTGTTAATTATATGGTAACCAAATCAAACGCTCATCAAGTAGGGTGTGTAAGATGTCATGTGGCCTAGCTAGAATAAGAAAAGTATAAGGGTTCTCGCTTAGGATGAGGAGTGAACCACGGCGGAGGTCTACGTGGAAGTGGGTTGGGATGAGATGTGTGATAAAGGACCTTGACCTCATGTGTATGGGGGATGAAGAATGGGAAGTTGTTGAAGAGCAATATAATGATTTATTCACATTATTCTTGTGCTTAATCATGACCATAAAAAAATAAAAATTAAAAACACAAATAAGCTGTTGCTAGTCCTACAAAATATGGTTTTAATGATTAATGAACCAATACCCGATTATTAGGATACTCTCAATGAAAAGCAATATGATGATTTGTTCATGCAATTCTTGTGTTTGATTAGGACGATTAACTATTTTTATTTTGAATAGAGAATGTTAACATATTCAATATATATAGCGTGGCTCATTTAATATTTTGAATAATCAATTATTGGTAGTGTTGTGTTGTTTTTTATTTATTTTACACGCATAACGTTGATATTACCATTATTCTTATTTATAGTCTATAATTTTTATAAGTTTATTTTATGCAAATAACATTGATATTACCATTATTTTGTTTATATTATCTACAATTTTTATAATTCTTTATTAATATTTCTATGGTCGTATTCAAGCCATATCGTACCCAAGGCCCAAAAAGGGATGAATAGTGTACCCGAACCCAAACCCATACCAAGAACTTTGGTACAAAACAAATAGACATAACTTTCTTTATTATTAGCACTTGCACCAAAAGGAAGTGCAATGTTAAGTCGATATTTAAATATGAGGGTTTGTAGAGTCATTAGCAATTTCAAGATGCATTGATGATGTATCTCTAGTTTGTGTTGTAAGGCACGTAATGTTTGTGGAGTTGTACAAGTAATTCAAGGTGCACCAAGCCCTTGTGGAAGCAATTTCAAGATGCACTAAAGAGGCATGTCTGATATGCATAGTAAGGCATGTAAGGTTTACAGAGTCATTGAAGCAATTCCAAGGTGCACCGAGCCCACAACATCAAACATGTCCACCGCCATTGCCTACGACAACATCACCCAAGTGAAGGGAATATTATTCAACACTCTACTTTGTTATTGGCAATGTCTTAGGTAGAAAATGAAGGATCTAGTTGAATTATAGACTATTACTATAATAATAACAATATAATGATTGATTATAATTGTAGGTCCCATGCATTATGTTAATTTTATTGCTACCTAAATATTATGACAACTTCGGCATATCAATTTATTTGTCAACATCTTGCGATATCGAGATTGCATATAATGCAAGCACACATTTATTTGAAAAGGAAGCATGGGGCATGTGTTTTGTGGCCACAAAGGCAACACCAATTACAAGTAGAAGACACATGGGTAGCACTGGGAATACACTTCCCACAACTTAACAAATTTGTGTGCGGAGCCATAAACACCCACACATGCATGTTTATTTCAACCGAACCCATCCCAGTCTACAAGTGGAGGAGAATGGCCTCGACATAAATGGACATGGGCATGCAAAGATTCAAAGGCATGGGTATCCCCGCATGGCACTCACAAATATCAAAGCTTAATGGAAAGAAGAATTTTGTAAGATGGTGTGGTTTTGAATGGCTTGTAGTAGATCTGCATACTAACTAAAAGCATGGAACATGTGGAAGCATAAACATGACACGCCATGCTTGCATGGTCTAACAATGTTCATGACAAGTCTATGGGCCTTTTCGAAGAGCACCTCACCTATGTCTTCTATTTAAATGTAATGGTTGTCGAATTGGAAACATCGCAATGGCCTCGGTGACTTTCAAGGAAATACAAGTGAGAGGTGAAAAGCCAGAATCTACCACCATTTCCATCATCCTTCCAATGCTACCCAATGGTAATTACTTGTTAAAATGCCCGAAGGATATTGGGTCTCATTCCATGAGATGATAGAAGGCCCTACTAGTTTAGTAGATGGTGGATGTAAATGCCACAAGGAATTGTGGTCTCTTTAAAGATTTTAAGTCTTCACTTTTATTTGCATTTATATCTGATTAAACCTTTGTTGCCACCTCGCCCCCCGCGTACCCCGCCCCATCTAACCTCCCCAAGGTCCAAACCACCACCAAGGCCAACAACAAACCCATTTTTTGCATATCCCACAATCATTGCAGTCCATGAGATCACATATCTTTCAAGCATTTTGTCGAACAGTTCACATGCTTCCACTTTTTGTAGACATATCTTCTCCGGCACATCTACAAATTTGTGTTAAGACTTTGGTTCATTGTGACGTAGGTGAAATGATTTGCATTTATGGGAAAATAGTCATCTGCTATGGAACTTTGCACAAAAAAAAATTGTTGAAAATTTGGTACGTTTTGCATTACATTACAGTTTATATTTTGAGTTTATGCATACAAATCATATATGTAAGTGGAAACTCAATTGCACAGATCACAAAGAGTAAATTTAGATTTTGTGCAAAAATTTATGTGACATGCCATTGTAACTTAGGTTCATTTCAAGGATATTCACACTGAAGTTTATATTTTCAAAATTTTCTAAAGTTTAACTGATGTGTAACTAGAACCCATTTTGTAGATAAGATACTTGCACTACACTCTTTTCCCCAATTTCTGTAAAATATCCACATGAATGAAAACATTGACTCAATGCCCTGGTTTGGAATGCGCAGATTATAGAAGAGGAATTGAAGTTAAGGAGGGATAATGGAAGAAAGTAATTCTATTACTTTCTGATAGAGAATTATTTTGTGGAATGCAAGTTCTTCATTTATTAGTTCATCAGATTTGTAGTTTTCATGGCAGTGAACCCCATGGCAGTTGAATCTCAGAAAATGAAGCCTCTTTCAACCAGCTGTATTTCTCAACCTGTGGAGGGTAATTTTATTTAGCTTCCATGTATTGTGATAGCCAGCTCCAACAATTTTTCAACTGCATCTCCTCCATCCGCTACCCAAACCAGCACCAGCACCAGAGCTGAAACCAAGGCAGCTGCCACTGCATCCTCCCCCAACACCGCCCCACAACCAGAACCTGCAGCTCCATTTTCTGCACAGGCGGGTAGCATGGTAGCAAAGGTGGGCTGATCAGATTGGACAGTGTCACTGCTCCGCAAGGACACCCATGTCTTATGTTTGTTCCACACATATTAACAGAAAATCTAAGAGAATGCAGAGGTGGAGATATTTTTCTAGGGTTTGGTGACAGTAAATGTCAAATGCGGCATGAGTAGACACTTACAGGCATGAGACCGTTTTCAGGGCAGTCGTTTTTGGACTATTCCAGTGTAAGACGCATTTTTCACCGGGGTGAGACCTCTTTTGGGAGGCAACATAAATGCAATCACACCATTGTGGAGAACAAATGGAAACAGAAAGAAAAATGCAGTCACAGTTTGCAAAGAAAGATGGTTCCAGAAATTTGAAATGTCTTGGGCAATGGCCCTATAGACAGGAGCTAGAAGTGCAAGTGAGAAAGATTGGCAGTAATATTATTATTGTGAAACCTAATTCCATCTTTAGAGATATGGGGTTGTATAATAGATATACGGGTAATAAATAGTCTGTAAATTAGGAGACCCCAAAACAGAAAAGAGAGGATCTAACACTTTAACAAAGAAAGTTACAGCTCAAAGTCTGCTTTCAGAATGGCAAAGCTTTTAAGGAGCCACATAAAATTTTCCCATGACACATGAAATCCGTGCCTCTACACTGTAATTTTTCACTACTATGCATCCAAAACTTACAAATAGAGAATTTCCAAAACCGTCAATGCACATTTCAGTAAACACAAAAACTAACCATGAACATGAGCTACAGAGTTTAAACTCCTTCCCGGGGTTGCTCAATATATCTGGAACAAGAAACTTGTAGTTCAGTTGAAAATAAAACTTATTTTTACTTATCTATTTGGAAACTTTCATAAGACAGATGTCATGTCCGCCTGAGCTTCATGGGCCACCTACCCAAGAAAACTAAAGAGCAGTGGCCTCCACCATCTGAAGTCATATGATACGGCTATTTGAGACTCAAAAGCTTGTGGGTTCACTTCCCAGTATATCAAAATCAATTATTTTAAGCTACTTTTACTGGCATTTATAACCTTCGCTCTATTTTTTTCAAAGATCCCATTAAAAATTGAAAAAGTGACATGTCTACTTGAGCTTTGTTCCCAACTTTAGATTATAATTCTAAACATTTTTATTGATGAATTTCTCCTTCTTTTCAAAAGGATATAAAAGGTAAGTTCTCTTTTGCTTTTGGATTGTTTTGGCAACGCTGAAGTTTGTTTTACTTTTTTCATATAATACAAGAAACATTCTATTCAAAAATGGCATAATCGATGCGATCATAACAGAACCTAGCAGAACACTGATTCATATTTCAAATTACAAATTACAGATTTCACATAGTTTGCTTGATTCAAGCCAACCTATGCTAACAGAAGAAATCATATACACGAACAAAAATTGTGACAAAAACCAAATGATATTAATCCAAGTGCATAAGACCATGGAATTAGATAGTCAAACATAGCATTATTTCCCGTCGTCTACAAAAATCATCCTGCCACTTATTTTCAAACCAAAACAGTGTCGAACAAAGGCCAAGTGAGAGCATCAGTGGAGTCTTTTTGAAGGCTTAAAGCTTGATTCCAACAGTTTTATTGCAATTAGAGCAGTAATTTTCCTGTAGTTTGAATGGAAACCATGTCCTCCACCCATTCTGTATCAGCTGTAGGTAGTAAGAATATATTGTAAATTGATTGATGCGTTACACAGGCAGTGTTGAGTCAAACAATATAATAAATTTATTATCTTATGACCATGTACGAATCTGAAGGAATACATCTTATCACGGTCTTCGCAACTTATCCAACCTCCCAAGAGATTAAGTTTACCGTGATATTTTTTAGGTGAATGGCTGTAATTTATCCCCAAGAATATCAAGCTCAGTGAAACTATTGCTTTAATGTTTTGGTATAGAAAGAAAGAAAGAATGAAAAAAATATATTAACGTCCACAAGTGACCAAAAGTAGGTCAATGGGGCTTGAGGATACAGCAGTTAACAATATAAAGTTATAGGAAGAGAGAATCCTAGAAGCAAAATAATAAAAGTACATAAGACAAAATCAACCAATGGGCCACTACCACATGTAGTAATAAAATCAATACAAATAGTAATAAAGGGAAAACAAGAGCCCTCAAAGCGTGTCTCAATGACGACTGGAAGGAAATTTCATGGACTCTTTCTATGTGTGCATAAAGTGGAGGATCGTTTACGCCATCATCAATTGTTGTGGAAGATCCGACAATGATGGCTAGGGAGTATCCAAGGTTGGAGAGGCCAAGTTGGGAGATCCTATCAAAACACTTCCTCTAGAATATCCCCTAACATCCAAAGGCTAGTAGAGCTCATGGAGTAGAAAAGAAACTTGTAATATGAGTCCGCACCTGTGGTTTAGGGACAGTCAGTAAGTAGTAGATCCATGTCACTGAGAAAGGGCAAGGCCACACTGACTGGGGAGAACAGAGCCACGAATTTGAGAGAAAGTGGGGTAGGGGATCTAAGTAATACAAGTGGTAATGGTGCACTAAGTGAAGCGCCACCTAACTGATCTATAAGCTCTAATATGTGAGGTACTGGTCTCCAAAGGGTGCTTAGTGTTGCCTATTGCCTGGGTGGGGCAGAAAAACAAGGTGATCAGCATGGAGTCTCTAGAGCCTCTAGATCCAACCCCCCTACATAGGGATCTGCACTGGAGGGGGCGGACTTGCAAAGATAAAGAATCAGGTACCTAATCTAGATATCTGAAGAAAAAGTAGATGGATTGTTCCGTCCATGTAGAAGTGATCATATCTTCCCCATACCTCATAGTAAATGGGACATCTGAAAAATGAAGTGTTCTTCGGTCTCCACCTCCTAGAGGGCGCACAGATGGCAAATCTAGTCTTGTCAAAGAATGTGATGATCAGTTTCAACCTATAATTGGTGAGAGCACACTCTCATCTGGCCAAGGGGAAATCTCAAGCCATGGGACCAGTGGCATCGGAGATAGTGAGGGTAATGAATAGGAGTTTGATTTTCCATAATACTGGAGCATTTCAAAAGTGAACTCGCTCCTAAACTTTGATTTGCTAAGCCATTCTCCATTCTGAGTCTTCTCAATGTAATGATCTCTCAGTCAAAACAAATAAATGTACTTTGTTGATGGACATAGCATGTGTATTTATAAGGCCTTGCACTATTAACTTTAATTCCTTAAGAGGACATCAATGCTTCAGCCCTGGTATAGAAGAAGTGTAGAGCGTTTGTCTCTGAAATTAACAGAAACTTGTTCTTGAACAGATTGTGGGCGCATTAGATACATTTTTATGTTATTTTAAGATACCAAAAGAATTATTAATATGGTTCATTAAAAAATGTGTCTTGACATAGATCTCAAACCACCTCTTCCATTAAGCGACACTAGTTGGATTATCAATTGTAATCTATGTTCCACCAAGTTTCTGGGAGGGGGATGGCAGGGGACAGGGGAATGTGTTTCCAGGACGGATTTTTTTGAGGCCATTTTTTAGGGGAAGGCTATTAAAAATAAGAGAAAATATAGGAAATTTCAAATATTCATATGATAACATTGATAAAGCATTTATCACACACATTATAGAACCTTAATACATAAACTTGGAGCTGAATTGAGATTTCACATAACATTGAGTCAAAAACAGACTTTTTTGGAAAGCATATTACTCTATGCTCTGTTTGTACACCCTGTTTCCAACTTTCTGAATTTCTGAGTTTCAAAACGTCCCTGTACGGGATGGGCCTAAAAGGCAGGGGATGTGTCCCTGTGGAACATAGATTGTAATGTGGTCTAGATGTAACGAGGGTTGACTCTCTTGGAAGGGGCCCAAGTTCAATTATTCCCTTAGTAAACATGTAAAATGGGTTTCACCCTACTGAGATTGAAGGGGCAGTTTCCAAAGCAAAAACAAATGAGAGTAGTCGGATTACATCCAGGATAAATCCATAGATCACAAAGACATTCCCTTCAAAGTGTACAAGATGCTATAAGTATGGTTAGTTTGCTCGCACAGATCTGGATCCTGAGGTTATTCAAAACTCAGTTATACTTGAGTAGAAAGAGCTTATAAAGCCAACCAAAGCAATTACTTCAGAGATAGACCACATCTACAGACAAACATCAGGAAAGGAAAACAGCAACTATAAAATAGAGAAAGTTAACAATGATTCTGTACTTTTCTCTTCCACTCCTCCCAAAAAAAAGCCATGTTAGAGAACTTTCAAAACCATGTCCTCCTGCCAAGGTCTAGGAAAATTCCAACCAAAAACAAGAATCCAAGAAACAACTTTGGATAAAATCCAATGAGCAAGAACAAGCTTGACAATTCCAAATCAGCACCCAATGTAAGAGAGGAAGACGAGACCGCTTCAAGAAAACAAGGTAAGTCTGGGAAGCTTCAAATGCAGCCTATAAAGCCATGCCCCTACAACAAACAATGGAAATCAAAAGCAATTATGCTGAGACAGCATGGTCAAGCTCTAGTTAAGTTCCGGCAGATGACATTTGATCAATGTGAAACTAGGAAAAGGTTTAACACTTTTCTGAATGTTCCTGCCCTACGGCCTGTAAGCTTCGACAAGCAATTTTATAGTAGAGTGATAATGTTATTCCCTATTTTCAAATTATTTTTCTATTGAAATATAAAAGTAATAAGGGTTTGAAGATTCATATTGCAAACAGAAAAAAATGGTAATGATTTTTCTGGATATTCTCAATATGCTTTTCCCTGATGATGAGTCTAGTATGGGACTTGAAACGTCGGCATTTAAAAACATTTAGGCAAATTATCCAGAAAAACATTACCATAAAAGTACTAGTTTTTGCCAATAAATCTAGTTCAATTTAATGAATCTTGTTGAGTTTTTAACTTTTATCATGGCCAACGTTGGCTGGTGCAACTTGGTGCTGAGCTATTCCAAGCCTCAACTCTTAGCTTCATTTTTAACCCATATTGAGTTTGACTCAATGGCTTTCTACAAGTTAAGCTCAAGTCTTGTGACCATTTACGAATATATAAAAAACAACATTGTGGAAAAGACCCAATTGCTGATTGGCTCATATTCACAGAATATAGGTGAAGTCCCTATAACTTTAAATGATAACTATCCACTTTCTAGTTGAAGGCATAGGAGAGGCAAGTGCCAGAGTGTAAAGGCATATAGTTCAGCAAGCAATAAAGCTTCTAAAGGTCAATCAAGATGATCAACATGAGGAAACCAATGGAGTCATAGTTGCTTTACAACACACCATCTTGCATACCTTGTATCTCTTTATACAATACATCTGAAATTCTATGATGAAGAACATCATAATGCCGAAGGTCACCTACTTCTATTGTTTGTTTGTTTTTAATTCTGTATTCAAACCTTATCATACACAAGGAAAAAAGAAAGGGTTTGTGTTCACTGACAAAATTTGACATGCAGAACAATAAAATATGATTAAAAAAATTAGTAGATAAAATATTTTCATCAGACAAGCCAGTCCTTGCACCTGTTATTCTTCGAAATGAATTTCAAAATACACAAGGCAAGTGAAACCTTGTCACCTCATCTATCACAAACTCTAGAGCTACCATGTAAAAGTACTTCGGTTTAAGCTTGCAACTGAAAAAACTTACAAACATTTCACCACGTCCATATTCTTTCTATGACAATCAAAAGACAAGATGCATGCCATACAGAAGATTTAATTTCTTTGGACTCCAAATCTGGAGAAACTCTTTAACAGCACATCATGTTATCCCCTAGTGCCCAAGTTCCATCTCCTCCATGTATTTTATCTTCATTTCAAAAGGCAGGGAGTTTGTTTAAGCTGCATCTGTAGTTGGCTTGCAAGGTAATAGAGACTAGGAAACTAAGAGCGTTCATGAGAGTCACACAGCAATGATACTGCTTCCATAAGAGGTGACTATACAGTTACGGCACCCATACAATTTCTCGACCATATCTTGAATT
This sequence comes from Taxus wallichiana var. yunnanensis, assembly GCA_018340775.1. Classification (NCBI taxonomy): domain Eukaryota; kingdom Viridiplantae; phylum Streptophyta; class Pinopsida; order Cupressales; family Taxaceae; genus Taxus; species Taxus wallichiana. Next base: position 521,870,925 of record CM031236.1, on the reverse strand, counting down.
ACAGGTCCAAAGGCACATCCCATTCATAGTTTACTTGAACCCGCCTAGCCTTTTCATTGTAACTGTCTTCTACTTCTACCTCTGAGACAACTAACTCTACTCAATTACAAAGAAAATTAAAATTTCTTCAGGTTGATCCAACCTCCTTACCCATCCATTTACTACTTTACTGCATCTGCAACTTAATAGAAGAATCACCTTATGAACCTTTCTTCAGATTGATCCAACCGCTCCGGCCATCTGTTTAATAATTTCGTAAAGCTGCAAGCAGCTAGAACAGTCACCTTATGAAGAAAATTTAACTTCACCTTTGATTAGAATAACCTTTAAAATACTGGTAACTTAATGTAAGCAATACTAAACTGGCAAGGTTTCTGCCTGTGCCCATGTACAACACTGAGTCAAATAACATGAGACATGGCTACGACTAAAATAATCAAATACAAATGACAGTCTGTAAACTGTAAAGAGATCACTAAACTATTACTCTCAGTGTCGCACATATTACAATTGTACAAATATTCAACATAATGCATCATGAAAAATCAAGCATATTACTTCTACAGCAATTATCAACTAATTCCATCCAGCAATAGCAATGGAAAATAACTTTAAGCAACTTGGGGATAGTATTAAAAAAGGAGCCAATCCAGATATAAAGAACCAGTAAAGAAGATCAAAGCATAAGAATACCAATTCCATAGACGTACACTTAGTAGAACTTAAGCACTTCAAGACATGCGAATACATCAGAAATAAGATATAGGAGTGGTTACAAACTTACAATAGGGTAGGAAAATAGACAGTAAAGAATAGTCAGACTGAAGACACTAAAAATTCATGTATGCACGATACACAAAATATACATATATCTATTGTGCAGCTTCAATACATAAAGGAGGGAAATTTAATGCGTTCACATAGACAGAATTTTATTAGCAGGTGTATTACACACACATTCATGCACATAAAGTGAATGCTAGAGATTAAAAATTCTGATTTCGAAATAATTCTAAACATGCTTTCAATCACTCAGACAAGCATAAGGCCAATTTTATTCAAATGCTTTTAATCCACCTATGAATTGTGCACATGCTACTTCTACTTCTCAAAAGAAAAGGATTAAGTGAGCACAAGCTTACAAAAATGCCGTTTATAATGATTTTGACAATGTTACCCCGAAGAAGAGGGTAGATAAACAAATAAGGGCTTTTGAGATATTCCAAAAAGCTCATTAGAAAACAAAACACGGAAGCTCCAAAAAGAGTTTAGATAATTTCACTTATGCAATTTCAGCTGTTTGCTCTTTTCTTACAAGGAGATAATCAGACTTTCTAAATTCCAATGTCCTATAGAGTTATTTTGATGTATGAAAGCTAGGATGTTGGCAAATGAGGTATACCTAATCAAACAACGTAAATTACTACAAAGAGGATTCAAATCAGACTTTGCTAGAACAAAGTTGTAGCATGATAAATCCAATTGTGCCTTTGGTCTGAAAACAAAAACACTTTCCAGCAATGAAGAATGTAGAATTGTAACAGGTAGCACTACTAAATAAGAACATGGGATGCAATCTACACATTAGCAATGTCTTTGTAGAATAGAGACCACAATGTTTAATGGAGATTCACACAAAGCACTCCTTCAGACAAAATCTTGGTGAAACTCCCTCCACACAAATGAGATCTTTAGCATTTTTACATTGGAATTCCACACAAAACTAAAATATTAGTTGTTCTGTAAACAGTTAAGACTACAATGCTTAATGAGGATTCACACTAAGAACTCTTTTGAATAAGACCTTGGTGAATCTCTCTTTACACAAATGAATGCGAACCAGATCTCTGGCATTGTTATATTTAAATTTCACAGAAAACTAATATTGCATTCTAGTGAAAGCGCGAACAAAAAACGGTTACAGATCTTAATTCTTCATGTCAATATCGCACTTCCCACAAGAACTGCGGCAACCGCACCACTGAGCAAGCCAATGAAGAAATTCTTGGGAGCATTGCTCTGCTGTAATGGGGGAGCTGTTGGGGGATGAGGCATGTGTTCTGGTGGTGGTGGTGGTGGTAGTTGCGGTGAATCTGAATAAATGTATTGCTCATTTGATGTGTAATTTTCACATTATATTTAGGGGTTGCATTTGAGGTAAAGGACATGCATACTGACGTGGGTTCTTGTAATGTATACGGATAACCACATTGCTCATCTGATGCCGAATCGTCCATGGTATCTGAAGGGTCTACAAGAGAGGCTACTTGAGGATACATTGATGCAACTGGGATACCCTGCACTGGAACATCACATGGTTGGGGAGGATTAATGGCTGCCCAATTGGTTGTTTGAGGATTATTCAGTGCCCAGTTGGGTAGTTGAGGATCGGTCCGTACCCAAATGGGATTCAGATTAGACATCTCAAACAGGCCGCTACCCTTAAGTTTAAGGGAAACTTTCAGCATCCCATAAGCCCTCCCAGATGGCCTCCAAAGTTGCAATGTGAATGATTCACGCTCATCTCTCTCTGGCATGAAACAAATCCTCTTGATCTCATTGAGCATTAGGGTTGTGGTTCCAACTATCTTCGTTTTAAGAGGGCCTGCACACATAACCTGGATAACAAGGGCTGCATTGGGATTATTAAGCAACTGGGTCTGCAGAGGGAGTGAAAGTGTGTCGTTCCAAACAGGAGATGTTCCTGAAATTTGCAGGGTTTTGGTGGATTTCTTCAACTGAGGATCTATCCAAGCAACTGCATATGGACTTATTTTACCCTTACTAAAAATGTTGACATTCTTCAGTCCTTCAGCTGATGCTATTGTAAGTTCCAGATATCCCTCACCCATTTCTACAAATCTTAACAAAACATTCAGCAAATGAACATCAATCAACACATACCTTTCGGAATTCGCATCGACCACTGGGATTATCTCAGAAAGAAGACCGAAAGCTAGGTAGTTATATTTTGTCCAAAATTTTCATTTGCTTTGCAGTTGCTTCTTTGGCACTCTACTATCGATTGCCTTTTTCTACTTCCCTAGACTGCTGGCGATTCGCGAATAGGCGATTACGAAAGCCACGTTGAAAGCTGTTGAATGGGCCTGGAATTTGATGGTCTGTGGAACGTATTTCCATATTTTAAGTGTAATTTACAATTTAATAAGACAGGTTTTTTTTTAATTCAAATTTTACATTTGAAAGTGGTTTTTTTTTTTTTTTTTTTTTAATTTGGAGACCGTAAAAATGTTAGTAAGTAGTCAAATCTAATATATTAAAAATTATAATTTGTGATTTTGAAAATGATTTTTTTTCAAAAATAAATTTAGAAATATGTTTTATTCTTTTTTGTTAAGTGAAACTATAACATATTCTATACTAATTTTGAAACTATTTAGTAATTTACTATTTTAATTCTAGTTTATTTTGTGAAAATTCTATTGCGAGTCATTGATTATTAATATCCAATCTCAAAAGATTATTTAACCGCCAAAAACTAATTCACAAACTAATATCGAAAAATAACACAACCGCAACTTCACTAATAAAAATACGGAAAGAAATGCGTAACACAAAGAACACAATATTTTCGGATAAATTGTCCATGGAAAAACCCCTAAGGGAAAACCAGTTTTATAGATGAGGAATTATATTAACTTGACAAATTAAGAGATATAAAGATTCCTTGCCTCTTCTTGGCGTAACTCGACAATCTTCCAACTTCTCTCGCCGATATTCCCCCATTGATATCCCCAGCGCTATCACTGCGCCCTTGCTAACACTGCAAACATGTTTGTTATCACTTCAAACTTACAAACACATTTGCTAGCACTGCAAATGCTTCTCAAAAACTTATATACTCCAAATGCCCAATGACCTCCTTTTATACTACTCTCATTGGTAAAACCAACTACCAAGATCAAATCTTAATCGACAGGTTGAAATACATAACAAATTAACAACCATAACAAATAGGTTGCAAGGTGTCACTAAAGGAAATCAAAAATTAGAAAATAATTAAATACATTCTCAACAATAAGATAACTATTATCTAATCTTAGCAAATGGACGAACAGGTTGTCAAGCTAACAAATTAACACTCCCTCTTAGCGAGGAAGTTGTTTCACGCACGACACCCATCTTATCTCTAAAGAAGATAAATTTTGCCTTCCCCAATGCCTTAGTCGAATGTCTCTGCTACCCGCTCCTCCGTAGGTATGTATTGTAGTTGAACAATACCTCGTTGTACACAATCCACGATGAAGTGATACCGATATCTATATGTTTAGACCTATCATGAAACACCTTTGGATTCTCGACAACTTGATGCAACTCGATTGTCGCAGTGTATCACAAAGAGTCTCAACCTTCCGACCAAACAAGGCCACTAGCAACTTTTGAAGCCATATAGCTTCACATGTCGCCATGCTAGCTGCAATGTATTCGCTTCGATGAACTCAAAGCCACAAACTTACGCTTCTGTTGAACCAAGAAACAACTCCTGATCCTAAACTGAAACAACACCCGAAGTTCTCCTTTTTGTCATTTGTATCGCTTGCCCAATCTGCATCAATATAGCCTATCAACTTGATTCCTTCACCTCGAAGATATCTAATCCCATACTCAATCGAACCATGCAAATAACGCAACACATGCTTGTTTGTTGTCCAATGCACTCTCTTTGGCTCAACCATGAACTGACTAAGAGAGTTTATTACAAATGCTATATTCGGCCTGGTGTTGACCAAATACATGAGTGAACCAATTAACTGCCTGTATAAGGTGGGATCTACATCTTTTTCCTTAGATGTATCTACCTTCCTCCAATTAGTGATCATAGGTGTAGACATGGCTTTGCAGTCCTCCATCTCGAATCTCTTCAAGATTTCAATGCAATATTTCCCTTGACCAAGGAAAATCTCTCCATCTGTCTGCCACACCTCCATGTGTCTGCCACACCTCCATGCCTAGAAAATAGTGCATGAGTCCCAAGTCCTTCATCTCGAACTCTTTTGCAAGGTCCCTCTTGCAATCCTCTATGAGCCCTAGTGCACCTGTAAGAAACAAGTCATCTACATATAGAACAAGAATGAGAGCCTCACCCCCAACCACCAAGTAGTAGAGGTTAGCATCTACCTCACTCTTCACAAAGCCCATTTTCTGCAAGTATGTATCAATGCGCTCATACCACGCTCTAGGAGCCTGCTTGAGTCCGTACAAGGCTTTCATCAATCTGCACACGTGGGTCTCTTTGTTGTGTGCTACAAAGCCTTCTGGTTGTTCTATGTATACCTCCTCCTTCAATTCACCATTAAGGAATGTTGTCTTGACATCCATTTGATGGATCTGCCATCCCATCTGCATTGCAAATGAGATTACAACTTGTATAGAAGTATACCTAGCCATTGGAGCAAATGTCTCCTCATAGTCTATTCCCTCCTTCTGAGAGAACCCCTTTGCCACAAACCTTGCCTTGTATTTCTCGATGCTACCATCTGCACCATGCTTTATCTTGAAGATCCAGCATGATCCAACTATTGCCCTATCTATTGGTCTAGGCACTACCTCCCACACATCATTATGCATTATTGAAGTATATTCCTCAACCATAACATCTTGCCATACCTGATGTTGTGCAGCCTCTTGATAGCTGGAAGGTTCACTATCTACCAACTGGCTGACTAATGCCACATAGTCATTGAACTTTGCTGGTTCTTTCCTTTGTCTCGTACTCTTCCTAGGAGCTCCCACAAACTCCTGAGTATCCTTTGTGTGTTTTGAACCTCATGGTTCCTGCTGCCAACTGTAGAGGATGAAATATCAACCTCTAAATCTTCTAGATGCATATCCTGCTGCACCAGTTGCTCCATACTCTGTGAATCTTCACTACCTGAGTCTATGCTTGTACTAGTAACTATACTTGAGCTTTGCTGCCCTTGACTTGGACTTGGAGCTTTTGTTGGCTGCTCACTTTGATCATCTGCTGGAAAATCTCTGGACCTTCTAAACGCTTTGTCCTCCATGAACTTGACATCACGTCTGACAATAATTCTTCTAGTCCCTGGAATAAAAATCCTATATGCCTTTGAAGTTTCATTATACCCAACAAGGTACCCCTTCTCTGCAGTCTGATCTAACTTGGTACATGTATCTTCTGGAATATGACAATATGCCAAACTCCCAAATATCCTAAAGTGACCTACATCTGGCTTTTTCCCCGTGAAAGCTTCCTCTGGTGTCATCTTCCCTAGTACCTTGTGTGGAACCCTATTCTGAATGTAAACTGTTGTACTACACACCTCTGCCCATAGATAGCGGGGCATGTCCTGGTCATGTAGCATAGCCCTTGCTGCCTCCGATATAGAATGGTTCTTCCTCTCAGCAACTCCATTCTGCTGTGGATTGTAAGGAACCATCCACTCTCTCTTGATTCCTTCTCTGGTACACAAATCCTGGAAGTCATTTCCTTTGTACTCACCTCCATTATTTGATCAAGAACCTTTATCTTCCTTCCTGTCAAGTTCTCCGCAAGAGCCTTGAACTCTTGGAAGCGACTGAAAACCTCATCCTTGGTCTTCAAGAAGTATATCCAGGTCTTCCTAGAGAAATCATCAATAAATGTAACATAGTACACATATCCTCTGAGAGACTTTGTCGACATTGGTCCACATACATCTAAATGTACTAGATCAAGAACACCCTTAGATCTATTGTCACTCCTTGGAAAAGATGCTTTCACAAACTTCCCCAACACACATCCCTTACATACATCATCATGCTCTATGCTCACCTCTTGTAACACTTGTCACTATCTCACGAAGCAATTTAAGTGCTCCATGATGAATATGACCCATCCTCATATACCATAGCTCTCCAAGATCTCTAGGATTACTGCTGCTCATAAGTGCCTTAGGAGTATCAAACTGTAACCTATGAAGGCGACCACTCCTAACTCCAATAGTTATGGGTGATTTCCAATCCTTGTGCTTAATCAACACATGTGTCCCTCTAAAAAGTACATTATACCCTTTATCTTGAAGAACAGATACAAAAATCAGATTCATACCTAAGCCTGACACATGTAAGACTTCATGAAGTGGAACTATCTTTCCATTCTCCCTCTGAAACTGAACAGTCCCTTTCCCAACTGGGTTGAGTTTGGACAAGTTCCCCATAAAAATATGGATATTGGTGTCCTCCTCCCGGAAACTAGAGAATTACTCTCTAACTCCTGTCATATGAAATGACGCCCCACTATCTATATACCAAACACACTGTGAGGTTGAGCTAACCATACAAGCTATGAGTGCAAACTCGTCCTCCAATCTCCTAGAGAGCTCCTCTGAACTTGCTGAAGCCACCACTTGGTTCTTGCCCTTCTTATCATTCTTCTTCCTTTGCGGGCAATTACTAACATAGTGGCCAAACTCGTGACAGCCATAGCACTTAACCTTAGACATGTCCTTCTTCTTCTCACTTTGAGAATTTGATCATTTGTTAAATCCCTTCTTTGCTTTCCCTTTTCCCGCTAGGGCAACATTTTCTTGTTCTCCCTCACTTTTTTGACTCTTGTTGGCCCCATTGACAAGACTTAGTCTAAACTCCTCCCGAGTGAAATCCGTCCATAGTCGATCCCAACTCGGTAAGGTGTCTCGTCCACTAAAGAACTTGAACAAAGACATCCCACTATTTAGTAAACCCATTTAGGGTTATTCTTATTAGCTCATCATCATCTGGCTTATCTCCAACAGCTGCTAACTCATCCTTGACGAGTCTAAGCCTGGTGAGGTAACTTGTAACGTCTTCTCCCTTGTTCATCTGGGTATTCTTCAACTTTTCTCTGAGAATCAACTTTCGGTTAGTGGTAGCATTCTGGTACAGATTCAGAATGGCATCCCACATCTTCTTCATTGTATCTAACTCAGAGATGTGTGGAACAATATGATCCTTGACACCATCAAGGACAATCCTCCTCGCCTTGGCATCCTCTTTTCAGATATCTTTGTAAGTGTGTTGCCTCTGTAGGTATAGTTACAACAGTGGTAACATAATCCTTTATACCATTCTCTTCCAACAATAAAGAAAGTCTGGCCTTCCAGACACCAAAATTCGAGGCACCATCTAATCTATCCTGATCTCTCAAACCAGTTGAAGCCATCTCAAAGGATAAAAGTAAAAAGAATTTAAAGAGATCAAACTAGGTTATAGAAACCCTCAATTTCTTTCCTAGGGCAACCTTTTCTACCCTTAACACTACTCGATACCATGTGAAAATTCTATTACAAGCCACCGATTATTAATCTCCTATCTTAAAAGATTATTTAACTGCCGAAAACTAATTCATAAAGCTAATATCGAAAAATAACACAACTGCAACTTCACTAATAAAAATACGGAAAGAAATGCGTAACACAAAGAACACAATATTTTCGGACAAATTGTCCCTGGAAAAACCCCTAAGGGAAAACCAGTTCTACATATGAGGAATTATATTAACTTCAGCAAATTAAGAGATACAAAGATTCCTTGCCTCTTACTGGCAGAACTCCGACAATCTCCCAACTTCTCCCACTGATATTCCCCCACTGCTATCCCCAACGCTATCACTGCGCCCTTGCTAACACTGCAAGACTGTTTGCTATCACTGCAAACTTACAAACACATTTGCTAGCACTGCAAATGCTTCTCAAAACTTGTATACTCCAAATGCCCAATGACCTCCTTTTATACTACTCTCATTGGTAAACCAATGGCCGAGATCGATTCTCAATCGACGGCTGAGATACATAACAACTTAACAACCATAACAAATAGGTTGCAAGGTGTCACTAAAGGAAATCAAAAATTAGAAAATAATTAAATACATTCTCAACAATAAGATAACTATTATCTAATCTTAGCAAATGGACGAACAACTATGGAAGCTAACAAATTAACATACTTAAATTTACAATGAATATCTTTATACAATCTTTAAATACATACTAATTTTCATTTATTTTCAATTTTTAGTAGAAAGAAGCTACGAAGATCAATCCAGTTTGAGAAAATCATTCCAGCACCAAGTATGTTATTTATTTATTGCATTATTTGGTTATTTTTGCATAACTTAAATTTGATAAATTTATGTTATTTAAAGACTTGATTTTTTATTATCTTAAATACATGCAATAAAATAGCTCTGACATTATACAGAGAGTACTAATAAATTTATATTTCATTATATAAGTAACCTTTTATATTAATTGTGAATGCTACATAAAATATAATAAACATATGTTACATTATATTTAAATTTTCATTTATATGTTTTATAATAATTTTATCTATTTTATTTTTAAAATATAACTTGTGATTTTAAAGATAGGAGAAAATAATATTATTTAAAATATAATTTTTTTGATATTTTTAAATATTATTAAAAATGTAAATAATATTATTTAAACTATAATTTTTTTACAATCTTAAATATTATTCAAAATTTAAATCAAAAGACTTGACTATCCACGATATATATGTTTATGTTTGAAGTGGATCCCACCGAAAACAAGTATATAATCTTCACCAACATCAATATTTATTTTTACTTAAACTACTCATCATAATTTTTCATGAAATTTCAAAAATAAAATTTAAGAAAAACTTTTTCTTTAATTACAATCATTGTCGCTTTCCTAATGGGGCATAAGAAATTTATAAAATTAGTAATTATGTGCTATAGGTTTTTTTTTGGAAGGAAATTTTTTTTTTTTTGCTATTTGCTTTTGCCTTTTTTTTTTTTTTCCTATTTTATGTATGCATCCAAATTTTTCTTTCCTCCTCCAATCTATTTTATTTCCCATTCTTTTTTGAAAAATGCCATCTTCACTTTGCTCATGATTATTTTATTTTTGTTTCTGTAATTTCTCATTTTACGATATTTTGTTTTTTTCTTTATTTTATGTATGCATCCAAATTTTTCTTTCCTCTTCCAATCTATTTTATTTTCCCATTCTTTTTTGAAAAATGCCATCTTCACTTTGCTCATGATTATTTTATTTTTGTTTCCTGTAATTTCTCATTTTACGATATGCAAGTCAACATCATCTCAAAGTGTCGATGAATACCTATTTATTCGATGTTAAGTGGAAGCGGTTTTACTCTATAAACGTAGAGGCACCAAGTTATTCTATTTAAAGTGAGAGTTTGTTTTGAGGGGAGAGGAAAGATGAGTTTTTCTTGGGTGATTATTAATCCGAGAATTATTCAAGTAATGGTTAGAGCAAAAATATTATGAGTGATGTCATTTTATATTAATTTATTTGGATTTTTTTCGATTGCCATCATGAACGATAAGATGGGAATAACACACATTTATCGGATGCTAGGTAACATTGATGCAAACATTAGGGATACACGAACAGTAATTTGGATCTAAGTTTGTTTTTTGGGGATATTATTGATTCTTCATTGATGAGAAATATCGGGCATCGAGCGAAGAATTGCTTATCAATTTTTTGTTCAATGCATTTGATTTAGATATAATTGCTTGCTTTGGTTAGTTTGTTTCCCCCTTTACCCTAATGTTTGTTATATAATCTATTTTCTATAGGTGATACTAATCAATTTTTTTGGATGTTGGAGAGGCAATTTTGATCATGTTGATTGTTATCAAGAATTTGAATTGGAACTTTTTTGAAATTTTACTAAGATTGTAACAGATAATTTGCTAAGATCGAGAACAAAATTTGTCCATGGTCAGACAAGTAATTTGGACATAAATAATGCTTTCTATAGGGTGGAATTGCTCCTGCTGACATTAACTTTGATGCAAATTTGTGAGTATTTACTTTTGTGGGAATTGGTTATTTAGTGGGACATGTCAATCTTCAACTCTCCTCACTAATTGAGCTTTACATGTGTCTTATAGTTGGACCATTTACAATGTTTCCTTAAGTTGAATCCTACCTTTATACAAGAAGAACTCTTTGTATCATGAAATCTAAAATTGTATTCTAGTTATTCCTTCCTCTTACCTATATAAGGCTTGATTTCATTTGTAAAGGTGTTGGATGTTGGAGATTTTGATGTAAAGAATATTGATTTTAAATACGTACTAAGAGCCTTTCCTTCTTTCTTTCTTGTCCAGTTTATCTTCCTTTCTTATCCTTATTCGGTCTTATGTGTCATTTACATATTTTGGATATTAAAACTTTGTGTTCTCACCTGTGTGCTAAGAATCATTGAACTTTGATTCAATTTGTATCTTATTTACAACAGTGGATTTCAATATATGTAGATGTGTGTGTTCTTGAGTTATAAGTTGACATGCAATAGTAGAATAAGATTTGTTTCCTTCTTATTTGAAAGTGTTGTTCTCACTTCTCTTCTTTCATTTAAGCTTGTTCTTCTCTTAATATTTTTCCATGTATTCAAAATTATGAAATTACTTAATGGAGCCAACATCCTTATCAATATTTATTAGAATGTATATTTGTAAATATTTTAGGGTTCAAATTTTGGTTTGAATAAGGGAACCTCCCCATTAAAGAGGAAGGAATGTTGTCCCTGAACCGTTAGTTACGCTCGTAACTACCAATTTTCAGCCAACAAATGCCATGTACCTTAAGTAATACTATGCCTATCCACATTCTTTTCCACACACTTGGGGACATATTGCCCTCCCCTCCCCCTCTCGCTACCCGATGACACATGCTTGTTCTAGGTTCATACATGATTGTTGAGGGAACACTTACCTACATGGACCTCACCTTGCACACATACATTGGGGGAAACCTTGCTCCCCTCTCATAGTTTTTCTATTTCATGTTCACATATTTGTAAAAATTCAAAAACATTAGCCTAGATCTTGATTGGATGTATCCTTTCTTGCTTATACTATTATATGTTGCACATTGTTTATCATGTTACTTGGATTCATAATATGCTCTATCATTTTTCCATACACATATGTGCATTCACATGGTACTTTTTGAGGTGAATGTAAATCACTTATAGGTTTCTACATAGAGTATAATGCTTGACTTTGTTACTTACTAGTCCTAGTGAGGCTTTTGAGTGCATCTACCTTTACTATTTCTCTATATTTAGGTTCTATCATTACAACATCTACTACTTTCATTCCTATTTTCAACTATATATATATATATATATATATATATATATATATATATATATATATATATATATATATATATATATATATTGTGACATACTATCAATTTTTCTAACATGTTAATGGGTGCTTCATGTATAACATTTGTCTTGCATGCCTACTTCTAACCATGGTTATCTAATTTGTTGTGTCTTGATTGTCATTGTTTGTGCGATATGTCATATTCTTGATTCAATGTCTTTGTTTTCATAGCCTTTAGGGATTTAAGTGTCTTGCGATATCTTGAGTGGTGTCCCATGTTTTCAACCAGCTACTCATTGTTTCTTTTTCCATGTTACTGTATGTTTTGACTTGTTTCTATTACATCATGTATACTTGTTTGTGACTAACATTTTTGGTTAGCCTTTCGTGTTGTTTAGCATGCACCATGGTTGTCACCACGCACATTCCCTATTCCCCCTGTAGTAGTTCTTTTTCATATGTACACATTAGTTTCATCTTTTCTCGTTTTGGGCTGCGCTCACCTTGGTTCATCTCACACACCCCAAATGAATGGGGGAAATCATTGAGTGACTATTTCACCCTCTCATGATTCGGACACCAAACACACAATGGTACATAACAAAATTAGGATACATAGGAGCTAAAACAGTTCGGAATCAAAATTGGGCCAAAATCAATGTAGGGAAAGAAGCTCCCAACACAAACAGGAGCGGTGGGCACTAGTGTCCCACATGGGTGGTTATGTCCTCGGGGAAAAAACAAGAACATTACATAATCAATAGGTTCTCAGTGATAGTCTTTTCCAATTTCCAGCAGTACATACTCAATTACAGGTTACTATCAAGAACAATAAGAATAAAATCAGTAACAAGTTACATACTTTGGGAAAGGGAACTAATTACTCTATTTTCTTGGGATCATTTGTGACCAGTTTCTATTGGGTTTATGACCATTTGCAATGGCACTTATCCATGGGGAAGCATTAACGGTTGGAGGAAATGCCTACAACTCTCCTAATACTCTTCCCTTGGTGAAAGGATGCCTAAATCCTCAATTTAGTGACAAGATGCTCAAATCCTTAGTTTATCAATAACATGCTCAAGTCCCCAATTTGGTGATAGGACCCTTAAATCCTCAATACCATTCCAACCATCTCTAAGGAAACAAACATACATGAACAATTATATCTCTTCTCTCACGACACATAGGTGTACTCTATCCTTGATTCACTTGTTTTTCAATAAGCATTTCTATTTTCACATTTACTAAGTTAAAGTTCAATTTCATTTATCATGAGCATTAACTACACTTATCTTCTTTTTGAACTGGCCTTACTCCAACAAAAGGGCAACACATAAATAGAACAATGAATAATCTCAAAGCAAAAGACGCTTTAAAGAAAGGCAATATTCAAAGAACAAACACATACATCATTTCTACTATGTGCATGAGGTCACCCCTAGGATCCTTATCCTCTTCTAGATTCCACAATACACATTTTATAATCTCCATTCGACACAATATCAAACATAATCCTCATTTGACACGCTATTAGTTATAACTCCCTTCGACTCTCCACAAGGTACACTCTTCTTATCTACTTTATGCTACCAAATATTCATTCACCAAAGCATAAAGTGGGGGAAAATGTAGTCACAAAATCATGCACTTATTACTTACATCACGCCTCTTATATGCATGATTCCTAAGCAAGAAAACTAGACATTAACAACACGTATTTTTCTTTTACATTGTTTTATCCCTTTTGATACTCTTGACATTTGCTCTTCTTGAATGGTCACTTTACTTTTGGACATTGGACAACACATGACCTAGCTCGCATTTTTTTGTTATATACTCCAAGCATCCCATATAGTACCACCATTAGGGACATGAGTGCCTAGGTACTACTATCCCCTTTGGGTGTTTATATCATTTTCCCTCCTTTTCTCAAATTTGAAAAGCCACATAATTTGTTATATTTTCTAAATTACTAACCATCACTTTGGGTTGACCTTTTTAGTTGTTAATGAAGAAATTCAAACAAGAGAATCAGATATATACATGGTTTACTATTGTTAGAGGCAAGAGGGAAATTAGGCTATCACTTTCTATCTACCATATACAAGAGCAATATTCAAGGAATGTATTTGAACTGCATTATTCACTGCATAGGAGGGGCTATATTTTGAATTCCATCTTAGACATTTATCTTAGGGGAACGTAGTTGTAGCCCACTATCTTGGTGCGACTGGCACAAGGGAAATTTAGCGTCAAGGGATACAATTCAATCACACACACACACCGAACTACATAGAGTATGAAATGTAGTGCAATGTTTGATGACAATCACATTGGGGTGACAGATGAGGCCAATTTGACTAGAGCATATGCATTATTTATTCCATCTAATGTGTGTTTGAGCATTTTGCAAGTGGCTAGGGTTTGTTTTGCAAGTTCATGTGCAACACGAGAACCCTACAACAAAGTGGATGTGAAAACAATGAAAGGAAGAAGCTAAGTTCAGACCTTGAAAAGAGTAGAAGTAGAGAACTTTCCATGACACTAATGCCTAGATCAGACACTAGCGCCTGGGACGGTTCTGTCCTATTTTAGGAAATTATGTCTGAAGAAGTTCTCGATCCGCATTTCTCAAATAAAGCTTACATAGCCCAGTTCCAACCTTTCCAACCTGTTTTGCAGAGTTCCTAGAATCAGTCGATATCTCCCGATACAAGCTAAGTCACTCTTATCTCCTATCTTGCATACTTTCTTGTAATTTGCATGCTAGATCTTGTTTGTCACTATTATATTCATTTGATCCTAATCCTTTGATAAATATTTAAATTTCTTTAAATCACCTTAAGGGAAACACATTAACCTAAAAATGGAATTATGTAACTTGAAAAAGGTACTTTAAATGTCCCACAAATAAATGATGGAATAATCTTTGAAGTTATTGGTGAAAATTTGATTCGTTTAAATAAAATAAAAGTGAGAGGTTTCTTTAAGGGAAACACGTTAACCCAAAAATGGAATTATGTAACTTGAAAAAATGTACTTTAAATGTCTCGCAAAACAAATCGTGGAATAAGAAATAAAGTTTACTAAGTTTGAAAGCTAATTTGTAATCTATGTAAATTATGGATAAATTCCTTGATTCTCTCTCTTAATTGGCCTAGTTATTGTTTTATTAATCACTCCTTTGAGAAAATGTTAATTTCAAATAGTTTTTATGAAGCTTGAATACAAGTGTGAATGTATGTGTAAGGGCAAGATAACATCATTTCTTAGTGGAGGGAAAGGGAATTGATATTTGGAGGGAGGAATAAATATTTGTGTTTTGTTACATTAGAGGAACTAAGGAATATTGTGGCTAGTCTTAGTGGAGTGAAAATAGGTGGTTTAAGTGGAAGGAAAAGAGTATGTTTCATGTTGTGTGTAATATCTTAGAGGAACCAAAGGCTATCCATGATTCTTTGTGGAGGAAAAGTGGGTAGCATATATGATTGTCTCTCCTTTTGCAAGCCTTATGCATAGGCTTGGTAGTATGTGTCGTCATTATGGTTGCTGTAATGTCTTTCTCTTCTCTCTTGTTTGAAGTAAAACCTAAATCGTTGCATGAGTAGGTTCATTCATCGTGTAAGTGTTTGAGACATTATTATTTTGTAGTAAGTAATCCTAAGTGTTACATTTAAAAAATTACCTCAATTTTAGGTGTGGATTTTCATCCGTAATTTATGGGTGTTGCATATGGTTTTAAAGAAGTTTAAACTTTGGAATCTACGGGAAAAATTGTGATTTGTTGACTAAGTATGATATGGTGGAGGAGACGAAAGAGTTGTAGTGTTGTTAACAAATTTGTACTTGTGATATTATGGATGCACTTGTGTTGTACCAATTAGTGCAATGTGGTGAGCTATCAATGTGTTGTGTAATAGGAGTATTCCCTTGTGAATTTGGGATGAATTTACATGTGCTATCAAAATTTTATGTGACAACCATGTTCCTTATGAATTGTTAATGTATTGTGATGTTACATCACTGTTATATTGCATATGTGCTACTACCGTGTTGTGTGAAAAACCATTTCCAAGTGAATTGTGTATGTATCATGATGTTACATCACTCTATTATAATGCACCTATATTGAAATCCCACAGTTGGTTTCACTATAATTGTTTGGGAGGTGTTTTTTCTATGTAGAATTTGAAGCCACTTTTCCTTACTAGGTGCAAGTGTAAATTTATGATTTTTTGATAATTTATTTTAGAATGGTACCTCTAAAATGAGTATCATTATTAGATTCTAGCCCCGTTAATTTCTTTGCACCCTCACCATTTACAAGGATGGATTAGAAGTGATAAAATACATGTTTAAATACTTGATGACCTTTTTGAGGCCATTCTCGTGGTTGTTTGAGAAATAGTGTGACTAAGTTCGATCGACCCAAATTTTGGTGTTACGAAATCAATTTGGAATCACTGTACAAAAATGCTTGCAAACTAAGAATTCGCGTCCTACCACCTCACACCCATTCTCTCTAGCATTTGTAGACAAAAAATCACACACTTTGAGTCATTATCTAGTCTCGATTGCATACTACTATTCATATGGTTCCTAAGCAAGAAGAGTATTGATTAACCCATGTCTTTGGCCATCTTTTGTTGCTTTCTATTGCTACTTTCAGTCTTGCACCTTTATTGGCCCAGTCTGTCTTTTCATACTTCAATTTTACCTTTTTCGAAATTTGGAGCGCCTGTGCCAGACGCAAGCGCTAGGTGCCCTTGTCCTCTTTACACTTTACTCTCACTTTTTGGGTCCTTTTTAGTCATTTGAGCATCTTATCTTTTTGGTAGTTAGCATTTTCAGGGTTAATTACAAAATTCAAGCAAGTGAATCATATAAATATAAAGTTATGTGATCATAATAAGGGACTAAGCACTAAGCACTAGCTATCACCACCTAAGGTTACATCCATCAAGACATCTATAGCTATGTTTGCATCCATCTAGCTCCATCACAAGGCACAAAAGGATGGTTCATCTGCATCACACTTCATAGGAGGGGAGTCTATTTGTTTCCATGCACACATTATTTACATTCTACATGTTGGTGCTTGGTTTTAACCTCACCCCCTTTGGACCAATTAGTTTTTTTAGTCTGCGTGGCTTGAGTTAATCTTTGTCTTCCTGTGTGGATGCATGAAGTTTTATATCTATAGGTTGTTGTCGTTAACCATTTCTCTATGGGCGTGAATCACGTCGAGCTCTCGTGTCGGTTGTAGTTTCTCCTTATGTGCATACCTGTTGGTTCTTTGGTCATAGATGGCGATTTTTTCCTTCTTTTATTTTCCATGATCATACCTTCTTTGTTATTTTTGTCCCAACATCCACGCGAACACATGGTCGTCTTTAATTAGATGTGGCACAATGGGTCTATTTGGTGAACTTGTCACTTTTGTTACATTTGTAAAAAATGCCAAATTGGTCCCATGGCTCCGATAATTTCTAATTGGCTAAAGCAAATTTCTTACTTTGACTGAAGATGTACATGTGTCATAAGACATTTACACAATTTTAAGGGAAAGTGGACCCCTGTTGGAATTTTGAGACATTATGATAAAAGGAGTAAGGTATAAAAGTGAAGCGCAACCCCGCAAGTGCAAATAAAGCCACATGTTGAGTCTACATCAAAGATGGAAGGGCGGATCGTTGAAGGTATTTTAGAAATTTCGGCTTTGTTTTGAAAAGGTAAAAAGGTGTAAAAATAAGCCGCGACTCGCTAACGCCCTAGGAAAGCCACGTGTTAAACCTATATTGAAAGCGGGTGGGCGGGCTAGAATGTTTAAAAGCACACAATTCTTCTGAGTGGCATAAAATGCAAAAGGCCCCCTAGGCCCGCCTCAACTAAGATCTTTTCCACATGGAGAGCCTGCGCTCGTTGCTTGAGGTCCCACCTGCGGGTGTTAGCTTTGGAGTTGCACCAAGGAGACACTGTAATGTCCCCAATGGACATTATTTTACCCCTAAACGGATTTTAGGAAATCCCAACTTTAAATATGCAAAATACACATAAATTAAAGCCTAACAGAAATTTGATTTTTGCAGAAAATTAAATCTAGGGCAATAACAGTAAAATAATAGATAACTCCAAAAATACTTGCTCAAATCTCTTGAAATTTTAATGGAGCTTGCTAATATAATAACAAATATTATAGAACTATTTTTTGGAATTTTTGAATAATAGAATGCTGCCAGAAATTTACAAAGCGTGCCCTAAACGGCTGAAAACTTCTAAAATTAATATATTTTGCTGAGAAGTCCAAATGAGTGAAACTTTGAATCTTCGGCCACAAAAATATAAAGAATAATATTCCAAAAATAGTTTTTGCACAAAAAACATGAAACCCTAATTTTTCCCTAAAAAGTAGGTCACCCAACACATTTAGGGCATCAATTCAGCTCCAAAATTGACAAGCTAGGGTAGATCTCTCACTACCAAAGAATGCCCTGCTAGCTAGGGATGGATCTCTCACCACCAAAGCTAGGGTTCCTATGGGATCTTACTCCACAAGCTGGATATTTGCAAACAGTAGTTGCACATGAAAGAATATGCATAAGCTACAAGCTTAAGACACAAATTAGAAAATATCAAATGGTATGGAATATGTTTCCTAGTCGACTTCTCCTTATAAAGGAAGAAGAGACCCAAAAAACCTTTACAATATCCAAGTAGTTCCCAAGGATTTTCCCAATGCAAGCATTTAATATTTTCCCATATTAAATGCTTTTTCCAACAACTTTTCCCTCCTAATGCAAGTTGCATTTTTCTAGGGAAATACATAGCAAAATGGGCATTTATCCTTTCTATGTTCCCATTCCCCTTCTAAGGCAAGTCGCCTTTTCACCTAGGATGGATAACAATTTATATTTGGGCCTTTTCCATCCTTGATTTAATAATTATTAAGTCATATAAATTATTATAAGTGCTCTATATATATATTTTTCTTTTATTAATGGCACTTTATAATAATTAAATATAACTTAAGCCACCCTTATATTTTTCCTTTGGCCGTCGGGTTGACAAAATAGGCCAAAGGTCTTCGAATGGGAAGGGGATATTACAATCCTCCCTTCCCAAAATTGCTTGCCCTCAAGCAATTGCATCTTTGTTTTGTCCAAGAGCCATGCACAAGAGACAAAACATGTTGAAGTGTTCTACCATTCGGGCCCCTGTACCTGTTAAGTGAGCTAAAACATGACACCATATATCATCCACAAGATGCTCATATACACCTAGTTGGAGCAATGGTTCAACAACCTCCATAATGAAGACTTCATCATCTACCATATCATGAATCTCATGATGGAAATAAATTGGAATAGGCAGCAATAAATAAGACATATCCACTTCATACCTTGGAGTATCCTCATCAAGCTTGGTCTCCAAAATGACTTGACTTTTTAGCCACAAATCCTGAGTATTCTGGTCTACAATGGGCTGAAATTCTTCATAAATCAACTTATCATGAGCTGCTAGTTTAGAAATTGCAGCAGCGCACAATTCTACACAAGTGTCCATGTGAGGTTCCTCTTCATGTGTCAGCTGCTCCGTAGAGTCTTCTTTCGTAGGTGAAGACTTCCTTGCATCATTCGCCCACATCTTTTCCTTGAACTCTTGTAGGTGTTGTCTTGCTTGAGCAGCTATCAATTTAGCAGCTCTAGCTCTGTTATTCCACTCCTCACACCTTTTTAGAGTTTCCATTACATCCTCCTTACTTGCATATACAAATTTCTTCTCTTGAGCTAGAATAATTTCTCTAAGAAAAGTTTCATTAATGAAATTATTTTTCTCAATGGAAATCATACCTTTTTCTCTAGAAGCTTCTTTTTCTTCAAATGAGTTCTCTTGTAATTCAAGTACCGGCATATGATGACCTCGCTTGGGCTTGCTACCAATCTTCATCATGTAATAATCTGGAAATGGCATATTATCTCTGAAACCCTTACTCAAAGATTGGTATTTCCTCCAACAAGAATCCTCATCAATCACCTCTATTGGATGCCCTTTATTATTGTTCTCACCTTTTTCCTTATTGTCCCAAGACCTACTTTGATTTAAATTCTGAGTGAGCTGGCTCAAATAAAGGTTAGTGGTTTCCTGTTGTTTCACCATGTTGGTGAACATTTCCTTCATAAAACCCATATTGAAATCTTTCCAATTTGCCATATTTAACCCACACAGGCTGGAGGAACAACAACTATAATACCATTTGTAATGTCCCCAATGGACATTATTTTACCCCTAAACGGATTTTAGGCAATCCCAACTTTAAATATGTAAAATACGAGACAAATTGGCAGCCTAACAAAAATCTGATTTTTGCATAAAATTAAATCTAGGGCAGCGAATCAGAAAATAATAGATAACTCCAAAAGTACTTGCTCAAATCTCTTGAAATTTTAAATGGAGCTTGCTAATACAATAACAGATATTATAGAACTATTTTTGGAATTTTTTGAATAATAGAATGTTGCCAAAAATTTACAGCGTGTCCCAAATAGTGAAAACTTCTAAAATTAATATATTTTGCTAGAGAAGTCCAAATGAGTGAAACTTTGAATCTTGACCACAAAAATATAAAGAATAATATTCCAAAAATAGTTTTTACACAAAGAACACGAAACCCTAATTTTCCCTAAAAAGTAGGTCGCCCAACACATTTAGGGCATCAATTCAGCTCCAAAATTGACAAGCTAGGTAGATCTCTCACTACCAAAGAATGCCTGCTAGTTAGGGATGGATCTCTCACCACCGAAGCTAGGGTTCCTATGGGATCTTACTCCACAAGTTGGATATTTGCAAACATCAGCCCACATGAAAGAATATGCATAAGCTACAAGCTTAAGACACAAATTAGAAAATATCAAATGGTATGGAATATGTTTCCTTCAAGTCGACTTCTCCTTATAAAGGAAGAAGAGACCCAAAACAACCTTTACAATATCCAAGTAGTTCCCAAGGATTTTCCTAATGCAAGCATTTAATATTTTCCCATATTAAATGCTTTTCCAACAACTTTTTCCCTCCTAATGCAAGTCGCATTTTTCTAGGGGAAATACATAGTAAAATGGGCATTTATCCTTTCTATGTTCCCATTCCCCTTCTAAGGAAAGTCGCCTTTTCACCTAGGATGGATAACAATTTATATTTGGGCCTTTTCCATCCTTGATTTAATAATTATTAAGTCATATAAATTATTATAAGTGCTCTATATATTTTTTCTTTTATTAATGGCACTTTATAATAATTAAATATAACTTAAGCCACCCTTATATTTTTCCTTTGGCCGTCGGGTTGACAAAATAGGCCAAAGGTCTTTGAATGGGAAGGGGATATTACAATCCTCCCTTCCCAAAATTACTTGCCCTCAAGCAATTGCATCTTTGTTTTGTTCAAGAGCCATGCACAAGAGACAAAACATGTTGAAGTGTTCTACCATTCGGGCCCCTATACCTATTAAGTGAGCTAAAACATGACACCATATATCATCCACAAGATGCTCATATACACCTAGTTGGAGCAATGGTTCAACAACCTCCATAATGAAGACTTCATCATCTACCATATCATGAATCTCATGATGGAAATAAATTGGAATAGGCAGCAATAAATAAGACATGTCCACTTCATACCTTGGAGTATCCTCATCAAGCTTGGTCTCCAAAATGACTTGACTTTTTAGCCACAAATCCTGAGTATTCTGGTCTACAATGGGCTGAAATTCTTCATAAATCAGCTTATCATGAGCTGCTAGTTTGGAAATTGCAGCAGCGTGCAATTCTACACAAGTGTCCATGTGAGGTTCCTCTTCATGTGTCAGCTGCTCCATAGAGTCTTCTTTCGTAGGTGAAGACTTCCTTGCATCATTCACCCACATCTTTTCCTTGAACTCTTGTAGGTGTTGTCTTGCTTGAGCAGCTATCAATTTAGCAGCTCTAGCTCTGCTATTCCACTCCTCACACCTTTTTAGAGTTTCCATTACATCCTCCTTACTTGCATATACAAATTTCTTCTCTTGAGCTAGAATAATTTCTCTAACAAGAAAATTTTCATTAATGAAATTATTTTTCTCAATGGAAATCATACCTTTTTCTCTATAAGCTTCTTCTTCTTCAAATGAGTTCTTTTGTAATTCAGGTACCGGCATATGATGACCTCGCTTGGGCTTGCTACCAATCTTCATCATGCAATAATCTGGAAATGGCATATTATCTCTGAAACCCTTACTCAAAGATTGGTATTTCCTCCAACAAGAATCCTCATCAATCACCTCTATTGGATGCCCTTTATTATTGTTCTCACATTTTTCCTTATTGTCCCAAGACCTGCTTTGATTTAAATTCTGAGTGAGCTGGCTCAAATAAAGGTTAGTGGTTTCCTGTTGTTTCACCATGTTGGTGAACATTTCCTTCATAAAACCCATATTGAAATCTTTCCAATTTGCCATATTTAACCCACACAGGCTGGAGGAACAACAACTCTGATACCATTTGTAATGTCCCCAATGGACATTATTTTACCCCTAAATGGATTTTAGGCAATCCCAACTTTAAATATGCAAAATACAGACAAATTGCAGCCAAACAGAAATATGATTTTTGCAGAAAATTAAATCTAGGGCAGTGAACAAAAAATAATAGATAACTCCAAAAGTACTTGCTCAAATCTCTTGAAATTTTAAATGGAGCTTGCTAATACAATAACAAATATTATAGAACTATTTTTGGAATTTTTTGAATAATAGAATGCTTAAATTTACAAAGATGCCCCAAATAGTGAAAACTTCTAAAATTAATATATTTTCTTAGAGAAGTCCAAATGAGCTAAAACTTTGAATCTTGGCCACAAAAATATAAAGAATAATATTCCAAAAATATTTTTACACAGCAAACACGAAACCCTAATTTTTCCTAAAATTAGGTCACCCATCACATTTAGGGCATCAATTCAGCTCCAAAATTGACAAGCTAGGGTAGATCTCTCACTTTGCAAAAAGAATGCCCTGCTAGCTAGGGATGGATCTCTCACCACCGAAGCTAGGGTTCCTATGGGATCTTACTCCACAAGCTGGATATTTGCAAACAACAGTTGCACATGAAAGAATATGCATAAGCTACAAGCTTAAGACACAAATTAGAAAATATCAAATGGTATGGAATATGTTTCCCTTCAAGTCGACTTCTCCTTATAAAGGAAGAAGAGACCCAAAACAACCTTTACAATATCCAAGTAGTTCCCAAGGATTTTCCCTATGCAAGCATTTAATATTTTCCCATATTAAATGCTTTTTCCAACAACTTTTTCCCTCCTAATGCAAGTCACATTTTTCTAGGGGAAATACATAGTAAAATGGGCATTTATCCTTTCTATGTTCCCATTCCCTTCTAAGGCAAGTCGCCTTTTCACCTAGGATGGATAACAATTTATATTTGGGCCTTTTCCATCCTTGATTTAATAATTATTAAGTCATATAAATTATTATAAGTGCTCTATATATATTTTTCTTTTATTAATGGCACTTTATAATAATTAAATATAACTTAAGCCACCCTTATATTTTTCCTTTGGCCGTCGGGTTGACAAAATAGGCCAAAGGTCTTCGAATGGGAAGGGGATATTACAGACACGTGGAGGCTTCCGCTGGCTCTTCTTTATATTGATACTTCTCAATGGCCGAGGCAACTTTCTTAAGCTCGGGAAACGTGGAGGGCCCACGCTTGTTTGGGGACTTGCCCTTGAATTTTACTTTTGAAAGAGTGCCAAGAGACACGTGGAGGTTTCTGCTAGATCTTCCCATACTTAGAATTTTCAAGCGTCTGATGTAACTTTCTCAGACCCTAGGCACGTGGCACTTTCTTTGGTTCTTAAACTTTTTCAAAGGTGGTACACATTTTCGGGGCCCGAGACACGTGGAGAGCCCGTGCTTGTTTGGGGTCTCTACTTTTGGGCACCATATCAAAAGTGCGCCGAAGAGACACGTGGAGGCTTCCACTGGCTCCTCTTTATACTGAGACTTTTTCAATGGTCGAGGTAACTTTCTTGGGCCCATGGTACGTGGAGAGCTTGTGCTTGTTTGAGGTCCTACCTCTAGACTTCATCTTTGAAGTTGTGCTGAAAAGACACATGGAAGCTTCCACTAGAATTTCCCATGTTAGAATTTTCAATGACTAGTGCAACTCTCTCGGGTTCTGGGCACATGGAGGGCCCGCGCTCATTTGAGGAACCTACCTCTGGACTTCACCTTTGTAGTTGCGCTAAGGAGACACATGGAGGCTTCTGTTGGCTCCTCTTTACACTTGGTTGACTCGAACTCGCAGCGCAGATATGTGGTATAATCCATACGAGGACACTCATTTCTGAGAGGCATGAATGCAGGCATATATTCCTCAAGGTGTATTCTCAAAGGTGAAAAGGATTTCTTGTCAGATCAAGCCATATGGAGCCACCTGAGAATTATTAAAAATGGGATTTCTTTGCACGACAAAATAAAAGAATTATTAAAAATGGGATTTCTTACATGAAAAATAAAAGAATGATTAAAAAGATCCAAAAGTTATGACATGGCATCCGGTCATAGTTGAGGAACTGAGAAATGTGATCAATTCATGATTTATCCACCTAGCAAGATAGAAAGTAAGATATTTTCAAGGGAATAAACATGATTAAATAATATGTTGTAAAGAGGAATATTCTCTTGAAGATTTAGAATTTTGGGGGAAATTGGGATGAGTGAGTGAGTGAAATTATATAAATGCAATGAGAATACTCTTGTATAGGGGTTATTTTTGTGAGAAAGTTTGAGAAAAACAATTTTCTGAGAGACCGTATGAGAAACCTGATTATTTCCCTATGTTTGTAGATTTAGTCATGTCAAGATGGTTGTAAGTGTATAACCATGATGACAAGCTCGAGATTGTTGAAGAAACTTTTCCCGCCATTTGATGAATCTAGTGAACCTTGAATGAATTTGTGTTGATTATGAGCATAATTGTGTTTGCTTTTATTTTAGAATGTTTTCAAATAGTTTTTATGTTCTATTGTAGTCTTATGTTAAAATCCCTCGAATCACACAAGATCTTATCCTTGTGGTAGTATTGTGGCATTTTGCAATTTGATTATGAGAAGAGCTTTCATCTTGTAATGAAATAAACAATTTAAAATCATTTTACTTCCATTGTGTTGACTAAGATTGTTTGTTAGCCTATGAGTGCATCTTAGGTGTGACGAATCAAGGATTTCCAACGTATAATTGATTCTTTAACACGAGCCTTTGTGTTGAATTCTTGAAGAGTGTATTGAAATCGTGCATCTCTCGGGCCTCCATTGATACCACCTTCTCGTCAAGGAAATATTTTGGCTATTTTGAAGCATTTTATCTGTGAGTGTTCCAATATTTGTAAAGGCTCTCAAATATCTGGTATAATCAACTTTATCTTGCTTAAATTCCCACCAAAAACTTCTCAAATGATAAATCTTACATGAATTACTCATGTTTGTATTGTGTATCCACAAAGATTTAACAACTTTTACTCCCAAAATATGCAGAGACAATCAGGTTTCAATTATTGTCTTTAGTAACCCAAACCTTGTCTAGGAAACATCTCCACTCTCTAGTGTGACAACTCATGAGAGTTAAATTGTGTTGTATTGATCATATTTTCTCAAGGTTTTCATGAAAATTGTGCAAAGAAGGATCTCTTTCATGTCCTTCACCAACACGGGTTACAGAACGGTTCCTCTCACCTTGGTTGAAGGCACAACCTAAAGTAGTGAGGGTAGATCAAACCCATAGTAAGGTGATATCCATTTCTCCAATGTTTGAGTGACAAAGAGTCATCTGAATCCCCTCCTTGGCTACAAAATGACTTATATCATGATTTTTCTGTCTCTAAGCATCCTGCCAGTTTTGTGATGTTGCTTAACCCTCACAGGAGAATCAATTTGGATACCAACACTACATTTAGTTACTTGCTCGCTATTCACAAAGTGCGACTGGCACAAGAGCAACCTAGGGAACAATTTTGCACACACACACCTAGAACTACATTGGGTCTGAGATGTAGTGCAATGCTCAGTGATAAGTCCATTAATTTGGTAGTTGAGGATAGTCCAACCCCTTCATATGCATATTTATTTTTTAGGGTTTTGATGCTTTGTTTGGGGTTTGCAGTGATTCCTTTATTGTAGGTTTATAATGACATCAATGATTTAAGTGCGATATACATGTGACAAACAATGAAGGCTTCACACCATCTGGTGGCTCTATGAAATTGGCTTCCGGACTTCCTGTATAGACCAGGTGCCCCAATCCATTTTCTAAGTGCCCCAGTCCAACCAAATCACTCGGATCTACATTTTCTCAAAGCTTTTGTGCGATGGTCTCCCATTCTTGTTCAATTGGTCATCACTACAACACGATCTTATGACATCTTAAAATCAACGAAGGCTCTTCTAACCCTCTTTGCACATTAGGTTTCATATTTTTATTGCTTAGTTTGCTTGAGTTATTTCCTTCATTCATTTATTCATTATTTACCACAAAATTGCATTAGATTAGGTTAGCATATTACATTTTAGCATAATCGGGATTGATAATTGTGAACCATTCATAATTTTAAATTATCTCCTTGAGAAGAATTTTTTCCATGTTAGTTTTGAAGCCACTTTGGCTTACAATGTCCAAGTGCAATTTGTTAAACGTTACCAACTCGCTCCATAACAATGCCTCTAAAATGAGCGTCACTAATTAGATTTTACTTCCATCAGCTCCTTGGTGTTCTCACCATGTAGGACAAGAGGTTAGAAATGGATATTTCTGTATCACACACTTTTTTATTCTTTTTAAAAGCCATTCTTTGGCCATTTTAGCTAATTTGAACTATAATGTTGTTAAGTCCTTTGACCCAATGTTTGACTCTACTAGATAAATCTTATCCAATATGATAATCTATTGTGATGGAAAATGTTGTTAACAATAAATTATCCCTTTGAACTCTATTAGAAGTTTGAATTTTTGAAGAAAATAGTCTCTTTCTCTCTCCTCTCTTTAGAACTCATAAATATAAAAGAAATGAGAAATGGTGTGGAAATATCTCTCTTTCTTGAAAGGATACATGAAATCATGTGATAACATTGATAGATAGGGAAGTGAGATCCATGTCAATATTTGTGCTAACACATGTTATTGTGAGTGACAGTGTTGTGGCAAAAACAAAAATGTTGGCGTTACTCACATATTGTATTTGCAGTTAGTTTTTCTATAAGTTGTATAAATATATTTTGAAAGATAAATTATAAAGTTGGATTTAGGAATGTAATCAAAATGCAATTGGATGGTCTTGTTTTAAGAAAAATGGTTAATTGATAGCACATGATAACAATAGTGAATGTCATGGAAATTATATCACGATTGAGCTAAGTAGATCATATGAATCATAAATAGAAAATGTTAATTTGAATCATGTTTGGATGTGTGTTTGAAATCTATTCTCATATGTTTTAAAAACTTATTTAGACCACAATTTAGGTAAAATACAATAGCGAAAGAGCATTGGAATTACAAATGTAGTTTGAATTATATCATAGCTAGTACTAGATATGAAATATATGGTGATCTAAATACTCTTGACAATGACCTAATGTAAAACCTCTCTCAAAACCCAAGGATCGGGAGATGTAGCTTGTGGTAAACCTTTCTCTTAATAATCTTAATAATTTACTTAGTTCAAGTAAAAATGTGTTGATTACCTCTCAAATCATGTGTTAGTTGCAAGTGGGGCCACGCATAGGTGACCCTCCTATAGTTTTGATTAGATGAATTTCTTGCTCGGGTGTTGTCTTGAGTTTCTTGTTTAGCTTACTTAAACTCAATGTGAATGGAAAATCAGAGATTGGAATTCATTATTATGACGTGAATCTAATTTGAAAAAATTCATGTAGTGTAATGCATGACATTTTTACTTTTAGAATGAGAATAGTTTCCCAATCTTTATCACCATGCTACTATGGTTCAATTGTAGCAAGTTAGCGAGATCTTAAATCATCTTATAAAGGATTATTTGTTGTTACCCTTGTTTGACATTTTATATATGTAATATGGGACTCAAACTCCATGCAAAGAACCCTCGTCATATCTTAGCTTGAATAATAAGAAAAGACACACTTCTTACCTATTGTAACCATGTGTAAGGGGTCATATCTAAACGACCCTCCACTAGCATCTAGATGTATTAAGCCTCAACTTTGCATGTTGTCTTTTCATAAACTCCTTGCAATTAAGTTGGTACTCATTTTTTTTTGCAAATTGTATTGAAATCAAAATGGGAAGACCTACTCTTAAACCTTATGTAAAAATGTAACCGACAAAATAACAAATATTTTTAAGCCATTGATAATTTGTAATTTAAAATACCCCCTCTTTAAAGTTATTGGTGAAACTTTGGTTCATTTTAATAAAAGAAAAGTGAGAGTTTTCCTTTAGGGAATCACGTAAACCAAAAATAGAATTATGAAACTTGAAAAGAAGTGATATATACCTCTTTATGTACTTTAAATGTGCCCCAAACAAATGATGGGATACAAAATTAAGTGTATAAGCTAAATCATAATCTATGAAAATTATGAATAAAGGCCTTCTCTCTTTTAATTGGTTTAACTATTGTGTTCTCATTCCTTTGAGCATAGGTTAAATTCAAATAATTGATGTGAAGCTTGCATGAAAGTGTGAATATATTTGTGGGGGTGAGATTACATCATTTCTTAGTGTGTATTTTGTCTTCTTCTCAAAAGTCTTGGAAAAAGTTGCATATGTACTTAACTTGTAAGGTAAGAGAGACAAAGAAACTAACATCATTCATAATAGTCACAAATAAAAGATATTATCCATGTACATGTGGTATTTCATACGTTGGGGAAACCGGTAGATCCTTCTTGACCAAAATTAAGGAGCACTCCGTGGACATTGAAAGAGGCAAGGTAAAATAATCTGCACTTACTCAACATGAAATACATTCCAATCACCCTATCCAAATTAGAGAATCCAAAATCCTAACAATTAAATACCATTAAAAAACCAAAACAATAAAAGAGGCAATCGAAATTGAAAAATGCCCCAACAACCTAAACAAGGAAGATTAGAGACTTTGGCAATCATGGAAACAATTAATTCATAAGTTGTCTCAATACAAATACATAATTATTCTCCAATAAATACCCACACCATACATTAATTAATTATTCAAAGTGTAAAAATAGTTTGGCTAACTTTGGATTATTAATTTGATAATTAATTCTCTCTCAAAAAGCCGACCCCTTTCTTCTACATTTTACTTTGTCATCACATCATTTAAGCAAGTCATTATCTCTCTTTCTCAAGACAAGCATGGGCTTTAGTACTTTCTCCCTGATGATGGGTTGTAGTTGTCTTCTTCTTATACCTTTGACACAATTAACTCTACTCAATCACAAAGAAAATTAAACTTTCTTCAAAGTTGATCTAACCTCCTTAGCCATCTGCATTTACTACTGTACTCCATCTTTAAATTGATAAAATGGTCACTTTATGAACCTTTCTTGAAATTAATCCAACCTTCTTAGCCCTCTGTTTACTACCTTACAACATCCGGAAATCGATAGAATAGTCACCTTAATGAAATAAATTTCACTTCACCTTTGACTAAACCAATCTTCAAAATACTCGGGAACTTTAAAGCATTATGATCTCAAAAATTATAAAAATATCTTCAATCACTCAGAAAAACATAGGCCAACTTAATTCAAATGCTTTTGAATCTACCCCGAATTGTGCACATACAACTACTACATCTCAAAAGAAAAGCAATCGAATGGAACTAAGTGAGCACAAGCTTACAATAATGCCGATTCTAAGGATTTTCATAACATTATCCCCGTGAAGGAAAGGGAAGTTTAAAAAGAAATCGGGGTTTTTAACTATTCCAAATAACACATTGGAAAAAAACTTAGGAAGCTCTAGAAAGATAGTTAAGAACTTAGAAACTTAGGACAATTTCACCGATGCTATTCCACCGTTAGTTCTTTTCTCGATAAGGAGATACTCGAGACTTTCCAAATTCAAATGTTTTATTAAGTTACTTTGATGTATGAAAGCTATTATGTTGGTAAAATAGGAATAGCTAATCAAACCATATAACTAATCGCACCGAGGATGGCATGATAAATCCAATTGTGACTTTGATTTGAGAAAAAACACTTTACAAAAATGAAGTAGAATTGTAACATGTGTATCTTGTTAGATAAGAACATGTGATGCAATCTACATATGAGAAATGGCTTGAGAGAGTAGAGACCACGATGCTTAATGGAGATTCACACAAAGCACTCCTTTAGAAAACACCTTGGCAAAACTCCTTCACACAAATGAGAACACAAACAAGATCTCTAACATTTTTTACATTTTAATTCCACACAAACCTAGAATATTAGAAATGTCTTATTAGCTTAATGAGGACTCATAAGGTACCATATACACAAAAAAATGCATTGTTGTTGTAAACATTTAGCTTAATTTCTAGAATATTCATGGATAGAAAAGTTAAAAAACCACCTGGAAGCAGAGAATGTTAACCCATGGAACGAGAAGATGGATTGTTGACATGAAAGATTCAAGGAAAAATGTTTAGAGTAAAAGGCACAAAAACTATTTGACAAAAATCTTCAAATACAATCTGTATATCTGATTGTTTTCCGGTTGTTTGTGTAAAGCTCATAAGAAGTTTTTCATCACGCTTTGATGTGGAAGAAGAAAACAAGCAAGAAACAACAATCCTACATTTGAGTTCAACTGATTTATGAACATGGTGAAAAATCATATTTGGGAGCTGAAATTAAATGTTGGGAAAAAACTTCATTGCTCAACTAAGGACTATCTCCCATAGGCTTAGATGTGAAACTGGAAAATGGACGACACCTAAGGAACGGTGGGAAGACAGGGTTTGTGTTTTATGCCACAAGGGTGGTCAAAACATAGGAGCATTTCATCCTTGAATGTCGAAAGTACACAGACATCGCATGTGGAAACATTAAGAGTTTGCTTGATTGTAGAACTATTTAAGAAAAACATAATAAAAAGGTTAGAAGAGATGTTAACTCAATTCAGCGAAAAGGAGGAGTGTTCTCAAAACACCATTGGGCCCGCAAATCTTCGAAGCAATAGAGCAATGAGAGTAATTGGTGGTCCCATAGACCATTATGGTCTCGTGGAGGTAATTAAGAAAATTTCATTTCATTTTCATTAAAAACTCCTAAAATCAATTTACCTTAATTATTATAATTACGCCGAAGGTGTCCCCTATGGGAAAGGGCTTTGCGAACATTCATGTCACTATGTTAAATTTGACGGCTGAAATGACAGTTATGCTATTCTTGGCTTTAAGTGGAGTTAGCCCCTTTTGTTTCTAGCACATGCATAATCTTATAGAAGAAGATAAGATCATATTTTCGATAGGATTTCTCATATTTTTGCATGAATCTCAAAAATAACATGTTACGTAGTTGGTATTCGGTGATCTTATCTAAAACAAGAGTAATTAAATTGTATTTTTAAGGTTGATGAGATGCATCTAAGATTTAAAAACTACATGGCCATGCACAACGAGACGAGCTTCAGTTATGTAGTTAAATTGTGTTTTTCTTATGAATTATGTATCGGCAATAACAATGGCAATTGTATTATAAAAGCACTAGAAGCAAAGCAAACCGTATGTGAATTAGGGTAGTGCAATCATGGCTACACCAAGTATTTTGTAGCTGGTAATTGTAATCGGCTTATATGTTTACTGCAACGGAGCTCGAACCATTCCAGATGAGGCTAAGAGTTACATAGCCGAATTGATACGCAGAGACTCCCCGTTGTCGCCGCTCATGAAAGGCCTCAACCTTACAATCTCCCAACACATGCGTCGATCCATGCAAAGAAGCAACTCCAGACTACTGCAAATATCTGCTTAAATGTACCCAATTTCATTTTATAGCGATTCTTTTAAAAGAAAATGTGATGGTGGAAGGAGTTTCCATTTTTAAAACCAATAATGGTGGATTTCTTTGGCCCTGTGTTTTTCTACCCAGACTTTATGAAATATAATTTCCCGAGCTTTACTCTTCTTAATTGTTTGGGATGTTTCAAGCTTTTCTAGAAGTATATTTTGTTGTTATTGCTTTTGTAGAGCTATCTGTTGCCACTATAGCTATCTATTGGACATATAATTGTTGGATTGCCTTATATATTCCTTTATATTTCCAATTGCAGGGATTTCTTACAGCTTTGGATCGAGCAGCGCTTTGATAGAAAACTCTAAACGATTCCCAGCTCCACCAAGTGACAAAAAACTAAATAAACATTTGGAGAGAGAGAATTTCTTTAGCTTTTTGACCTGAAAACTAGTGTAGGTTTGGTTGAGTCACCCCAGAAGGTGTTCTTTTTTGTAGTGAATTGTCCCAGACTGGAAATTGTGCATTTACAAACTATTTATAATCATAATTGAAGTTCATGTAGGGTGGACTTTAAAGATAACATGGTGTCCAGATCATATTCAAACCTCTTAGATTTGGATTCGGGCAATATACCTAACTTTGGGCGGACTGCGAGACGACTTCCCCGGGTAATGATTGTGCCTGGGATAATATCATAAATTGATGATGATAATGCTAATAGTGTGACCTCAGACGCCCCCTCGTCAATTTGTATGCAACGAATGATTATTATGGCTAACCAAGTTCCTTTGCGAGCTCACAGAAATCCTGAAGGTAAGAGTTGGTGTTTCAGTTGGGATGAGGATTCCCTGCTATTGCAGCTCAAGGATGGGCTATCTAAGGATCTTGAGGTTGTCTATGTGGGTTGTTTAAAGGTTGAGGTAGAACCATCAGAACAAGATGATGTTGCACAAGATCTCTTAGAAAATTTTAAGTGTGTTCCAACTTTTTTGCCTCCTTAGCTTCAAAGCAAGTTTTACCATGGGTTTTGCAAGCAACAACTATGGCCTTTTTTTCACTATATGCTACCACTCATGATATAAAATCTCCACATGTACGAAAGTCTTCATGTATTCATGTTTAGTTCAAATAAACTACTCCACATAACGCGACCACTCATGATATAAGATTTGCAAAAAAATCCCACAAAACGCTACCACTCATGATATAAAATCTACACATGTACGGAAGTCTTCATGTATACATGTTAAGTTCAAACAACCTACTCCGCAAAATGCAACCACTCGTGATATAAGATTTGCAAATGTATATGTATGAATTTGTAACAAGTTTTAAATGTAGACAGAACCTTTAAATGAAGTGGTTCATCTATATTTCTACACTAACAAAATCAATCACACCCCTTATCAACATCAACTACAAAAGAAATAACTATCCCTCTAAATCAAATAACATATACCATTCGGCGTTCACATTGCATTGTACACATGCGATTGCTAGTATTATAACATTTTTAAATGGATTTTTTTGGTCCATATTTGAGGTCCACTGTTTAAAGCGCTCCATACAAAAGTTGCAGCCTTTGGTTCACACAAAGAACTCTCTTGAACAAGACATTGGTGAAGCTCCCGTTACAAAAATGAACACAAACCAGATCTCTAGCATTGTTACATTGAACTTCCACTGATAACTAAAAGTGCATTCTAGTGAAAGCATGAACAAACAAATGCTTACAGATCTTAACTCTTCACATCATCGCAGTTCCCAGAACAACAGCCGCAACTGCACCACTGATCAAGCCCATGGAAAAATTGTTGAGAGCATTACTCTGACGCATGTGTGGTGGTGGCGGTGATGGTGATGGTGAAGATGGTGGTGGTGGTGGTGGTGGATGATGATGACAGTGGTGGTGGGGTGGTGGGGGGTGGTACATCTGAGTAAACACACAGCTCGTTTGATGTGTAATTTTCCACATTATCTCTAGGGGTTGCATTTGAGAGAAAAGGAATGAATACAGAGGAGGGTTCTTGTGATGTATGTGGATACACACGTTGCTCATCTGATGCAGAATTGTCCATGGTATCTGAAGGGACTGCCGGGGAGGCCACTCTAGTAGACATTGAGACACCATGCGGTGGAATATCACATGATTGTGGGGGAATTGTGGCTGCCGAATTGGGTGTTTGGGAATTGTTGATTTCCCAGTTGGATAGTTGAGGACTGGTTCGTACCTGAACAGGGGGCGAATTCGACATCTCAAACAGGGCGATACCCCTAAGTTTAAGGGCAACTTTCAGCAGCCCATAAGGCCTCCCAGATGGCCTCTGAAGCTGCAAAATGAATGTCTCGCGTTCATCCGTCTCTGTGACGGAACAAATCCTCGTGATCTCATTGAGTAATACGGTTGCGGTTCCCATTTTTTTGTTTTGAGGGGGCATGCACAGAGAACCTGAATAATAAGGGTTGCAGTGGGATTATTGAGCAACTGGGTCTGCAGGGGGAGTAAAAGGGTGTCATTCCATACAGGATAAGTTCCCGAATTTCGCAAAGTTTTGGTGGATTTCTTCAGCTTGGGATCTATCCAAGCAACTGCTCTTATTTTACCCCTTCCAAAGATGTTGACATTCTTCAGTCTTTCTGCTGCTACTATTGTTAGTTCCAGAATTCCCTCGCCCATTTCTACAATCTTAAAAAAGGCAATCAAGAAATGGGCCTGTATTGGTATGCTTTTTTGGAGGGTTTTAGTAACGAGAACCAGCATTGCTTACGGAAAGAAGACCAAGAGCTAGTTATATTTTGTACTAAAATCTCCCGCGTTAGATTTGGCGCGTTTCACATTCAATTGCGAGTCAGGGACTAGGAGAGCCACTTCAAAATATATTTATTAATTAATTATGCCGATAGGTGTAATTAGGTATGACATCTTAAATACATCTATCTAAAATACGCTGAGAGATATCAATCACGAGGCACCTATCTAATTATGCAAGTGTAGTATAAGTATACCAAAAAAGTAACAATTAAAAATAAATATAATATAATAAGTATATTATAATAAATGTATCTATATGAAATACATCAATAGATATCAATTTCAAGGTTCTTAGGTTTGATTTTTACATACCTCTTTAATCAACAACTTCATTAAATTCTCTATCAATTTCCCGTTGATTTGTGGCAAATGGAATAATTTAGCTACACGATTGTGTTAGTCTCAAAAATATCTATTCAAGAAAAAAAGACCCAAACATTACTACATGGCCAAGATATTACTATTTTTATTGACTTCTCCAAAAAAAAGAAACAAAATTATTTAAGTGATAGTCCAATAGAAGTCAAATTTATGAATGAACTGTCACATGATGATCAAATGAACGTCAAATTTAATGTCGAGAATAAAAGTGAACAACGCACTCCATTACAACCTTACCTGCCATTGTAGAACGCCTCTCAACATAATTATGTCAATACGTGTAATTACGTCGATAGGTGTAACATATACAATGAACTAAGTTTGATTTTGAGAGTTCCATCATTTTTTGTCATTTAATCTTATCATTGGTAAGACTATTGGGTCAATTTGGTCTCTACAATAACTACCCCGCCACTCTGTGTTTATTTTGAAGTCCATCAAACTTTTTTATCAGGTTACCGGAAATGCACATTCAAGGTAAGGACACTCATACCTCATCAATTCAACTAGGAATTTGGCATGTACTTTGGAGGAGGAGAACTGTTTGGAAGTTGTGGAAAGATACGAGGTGAAGTTGTGGTTGAAGAATCCTCATTTCTCATATCAATATCATTTGTAGTTATTCAAGAATTGAGCAATTGAAGCCTCCCATACTACTACTCCAAAGTAGCTTGTGGGTATAATGAACTTTTCATAGCTATATTGTCAATGTGATTTCAAAATGTAATGAAGAATACAAGTGCCTCTTTGTCTAGGCATGGTCTATTCTTTTAATCATACATGGTTTGCTTTCTTTTTTAGGTTTTGACCACGCTCTCTATGGAGAAGACTAGAAAAGAAATCAAATGTTTTGTTAGGTGTCATCACTAACAACATCAAAGGAGGGTTAGATGTCGGATTTCATTGCAAGATTCGAGTGCATATAAGAATCCCCCTCTATAGCTTAAAATAATCACATTTCTTAGCTCATGTTAGAATGCATTGGTCTTTATAAATATAGTGTATTATCTCCTATTGCATATATTTTGTTTGCTTTAACTCTTCTTGTCATAACATTTGGGGAGAAATTTGGCATAGAGTATTAATTATTAAATGACATTTTTGTTTGACATTGTTTAGTAAAGATGGTGCTTTGAAATTTACGTGTATTTTTAGCATTGTTCAATAAAAATGGGGTTTTGAAATGGATGTGGTTTCAACTTTGTATTGTGGATGGAACATATTATTTGTAGATACCTAAATACAAACCTATCGCTATATAAAAATTAATCCTTGGTATTTAGCCCAACCTATAAATAATTATGCACTAAATTGACTAATTCTTACACACACCGCTCAATAAACACACCTACCACCGAGGTCATGCTTTTTATCCATCTATAACAAGTCAAAATCTCATTCTCAAATTATAATACACATCTTCATACATCTTGCCACCATCTCCAAGTCGACAATTTGCATTGTGCATTGTGCCTTGACAAATTCGACCATGAAAAACAAAGTCACTTGGCCGACTTTGTCATGAGCTAATGAATTTGTACTCCAAAACTATAATGGTCATATTTTTAAATCCACAAGTTACCCTAGTCAGTCATGTCACTTGACTAGGCAAACAATCACCTACGAAAGCACATTCATTCAACCCATTATAAGGGCATCACATCTCACATATTTGGGTTACCTAGGAGATCACAACAAGCAACCAATTGATATATCAATCTCTCAAGCATTTTAGCCAACACTAATTTTGAATACTCCTTACAATGTTGCCCTAGGTCAACTTGTGAAGCTACATCACATGTCATACATTACTATCTAGTGCAAGAAGTCCTAATAGAGTCTTCATTTCCAAACACATAATAATATACATCTTACACACATTCATTGGGTGAGGAACTATAGGGGTTTGATACCTCTTCAAAGTAATGCTATGTAGGCATGGTGGGTGCCACTCAATCCAATCAAACTAACCCCTTTTAAGGTCTTTAAGAAAAGAAGAAGAAGACTTAATCAATCGCATGGATGTGGTCAAAATTTTGACCACATAAAGTGAAGGAAAATACATAGAGGAATCAAGTGCCTAAGGCTAGATCTAGTGACACTTAACAAGGATAAAACTTTCCATCTTGGATAAATTTTCTACGTGACTTTGTCGTGCAACATGTGACTTCATCCTACAATCAAAATCACCCTCCCATATTTTCACAACAAATTGTCGACATTTTGCACATCCATCTTACACAATCTCGAGATCATACTCATCTTATCCTAGTTTGAAATTGGGGAAATCATATTTAACTCTAGCTTATACTTTCATTTAATTAGCTCAAATATATTATTTTAATTATCATTATAATTTGGACATAAAGTAGTATTTGAATGTTTGTTGTATTTTATCTTAATATGATCTTACTTCATCTTTATGAAATTGTTTAATGCTTAATTAGAATAAATCCTAATTTTTACATTACATATCTGTGACCCCACTTACTTTAATTACACAAAATCATAGGGATTCATGCCTCTCCCCTATGGTTTTAGATTTCTTCAAACATAATTGGTTTCACACTTCTGTAGGGTTTCTTCAAATCCTAGTCTACTTTTTGGATCTTATACACTATCACCATGACTAACCTTTACATGGATCCAAATAGTAATGGAAAATATGATCATTAGTTATATCCACTCATTAATTCTCTTTCCAATCAATTTTATAGGGACATCAAAACACAATGCACACTTTCCATCCAATCCTCATACATATCACATAATGGGTATCATGGCTGATTTTGTAAGCCAAAAGCAAACATGTATCTGAATTCATAGATGCTTATCTAGACCTTCCTCATTGCCATATGGAACCAATCATAGATAAGTGGAATAAAACATTTATCACTCATCACCTTCACCGTTGTAGACACAAAATCACACACTTGGGTACATTTATAGGTCCTAAAATCATGCTAGCATTTACATGATTCCTAAGCAAGAAAACTAGTGGTGAAAACTATCTTTGGCCTCTTTTCTTTGTCTCTTGTTTTCTATTTAGTCTTCCACACCCTACAACCTAGTTGGAATTTAATTTATTTATCTTTTATGGCTTTAGACACTAGTGCCCAACCAAAACAACAACGCCAGGTGCTCCTGTCCCCTCTAGGCGCCCGACCCTTTTCTACCTTACTCACTCTTTTTGGGTCTCTTTTATCTTTTAGGAATATTTTTCACTTATGGGTCGGTCTTCCATTGTCAATTACAAAATTCAAACAAGAGAATCATATAAATACATAGTTATGTGTTCAAAATCAAGGACCAAACACTAAACATTACTATCATCGCCTAAGCTTGCATTTTAAATGCACTAAGGTACTCTAAAGACAGATCCATCTAGTATCCATTCAAGGAACAAGGGTTTCATACTTCTGCATACATTATATAGGAAGGGGAAGTTCATTTTATTCCATCCAAATATTCTACTATATTTATACATTCTAGCTATAACCCGCTATCAAGTGTAACTTGCACAAGGGCATCCTAGGGCATCAATCTTACACACACAAATAAATACATGGAGTTTGAGATGTAGTGTAGTGATTGGTTGTAATTTCACTCTTGGGGTGACTGTTGGGGTCGTTTCTAACTTCCCATTTCGCATTTTCCTTTTTAGGTTTGATGCGGTTTGTGGGCTTGTGTAGGTGAACTTCTCTTTTACAGGTTACAGGTACCTTCGGTGATCATAGTGTGAACATAAGGTGATTAATAAAGAACAATAGTGAAACCCTTGTGATAGAACAAAAAGTAGATTCCAAGCCTTTGCGTAGTCACTAACACCCAAGAGTATCATCGATGCCTAGGCGCCTCTGTCTAGCACTAGGCACCCTGTCTCGCATTATTTTCAGTTTCAAGATTTTACAGTGAGCATTTACGACATTTTTGCAGTTTGTTCATTAGTCGCACCTACTCAAATCACTTCTTATCCATTTAGAAATAAGCTAAGTGCTTCCATTTCCCTTTAGTGCTTAGGTTTCAATACTTTACATGTTTGTTTTCTTGTGTCATTATTGTAGTTTATCATTTGTACATCATTTACCATATTATTTACTCTGTTATTAGATTTAATCCAAATTAAATTAAATCATTTGGTGAACCCGATCGCTCAAACCCTACCTTCTGAAAATGCATCACAATCTATCTCCTTCTTTTGAATTCATGGATCAATATTCATATCCTTCTTTTACTCTAACCAAGGTTTCTAGCATGGTTCTTATCTGCTACTGATTTTATGCAAGTTCGTATTCAACATCCTCCTCACTTCATTACTCCAATGCTTGATCCAACCATCAAGGTAGTCACCTCTCGTTGCACTCATCCTCTGATGGCTCCACCCATCTCTGTCCCACCGCCTATCAATCCTACAATTCCTATCACCACCTCCAAGGGTTATGACATCATTGAGCAACTTAAGAATACACCAACAAAATATCTCTTTATGATCTTTTACGCAAGGTGCATCCGATTGGCATCATATATTAAAGGCCACACTTCGTTCCATCGACATTAAAAACAATAATTCACATGTTACATTTACTCACCTCATTCAATCCCTCAAAAAATCTACCACATGTTATATCTTTTAGTGATGAGGATATCCCTCCCTCTATTGTTGACAATCCATTTGCACCTTTTCTTATCATTGCTACTATTGGCTTCATCTATATTAAGCGTGTACTCATTGACAATGGCTCCACTATAAATCTATGTGCTCTATCCCTCCTCAGGAAAATCAACATTACCAATGATTTAATTAATAAATCCTCTCAAGTCATTCATGGATATGATTCCACTACTCACACATGCATGGGCACTATCACCCTACCTTTATAAGTTGGGCCTAAAATTGTTCTTACTTGTATTCTTTTTATCGATGTCACATTCCAGTTCAATTGCATACGTGGTAGACCCTAGATTGATGCAATGCATGTTGTTACCTCTATAATTGATCGATGCGTTGAATTCCTACATGATGGCTATGAACTTACCATTTCTGTGGACCTTGACCCATTTAAGTTTTGTCGCATCGAGCCCATCACTGTCATGCCCATCCCTCCATCACAGCCTATTCCAAACCAAAATATTAATGCATATGATGTTGGTAAGTCTAGTGCTTCACATACTTCTTCAACCTTTACATGCATGTCATCCATTCCTACCCATACTACGATATCATATCACCTACCTTGTCTACCTCCATAGATACCACTATTCCACTTGTCATGGACCCTCTCACTCCTACATCTAGCTCTACTCCTACCAATATCCTTGATACTGCTATCTAACAAGATAATGCCAACACCGATGATTCTAATGATGAGGTTGATGTCATAGAGCTTAATGATGACACATTGCACAATCTTAACTTTACTCCTATCGAAATCAATGAGTCCTACTTCTAGGATACTTTTGTTGCTATTGGCCTTGGTGAATATCAGTTCAAGAAACTTCCTCCTTCCACTAATGCCATGATACCTTTTGAGGGTACTTTCCATACATTGGACATCATACCACCTCTTTCATCTCCCCAAGTTCACTCTACACCGTAACTCGACCCCTTTACATGCACTCTTTTCATACATGACTCTTATTGGCCTCACATTCCATTTGAACCTACTTGCTTTGACACTGTTTACATGCATGATGGCTTGGATCGGCTAGGATTCACACTTGTTGATCTCCTCCTCCACCTCACTCTCCTCACCTTTATCATGGATGTGTACTTATTACTACCGCTACAACCTTCGCGTCTTCCATTTATCATTCTTCCTCGCATGTAATCCTCATTCCTCTACCTCACTACACTCTTGGTTTGATTACATTGGTGCCACATGGATCCCAATCATACTGATATCACATTTCCCATGCCTTTTGGATATATCTCTATTTGCAATGAATATTTCTTGGGATATAGTGATAATGTAACTTCTACAGTAGGCACACGATTTCCCTTAACCTCCTTTTACTGATGAAGAATATGCTATGGGCATGTACAATTTATGCTACACATGATCTTTATATGATCAACCCAACACTATTACCTACCAAGTCTCTAATCTAGATCCTACCGGTTACGACCCTAACAATAATGATCTTCTAGATGATTTTACTCGATCCTTCTCTACATCATACACTTGGGGGCATAACACTTTCTCCCCTCCCATCACTATCAATTTTCTCTAGTGTCCACTACCACACTCTGTGCTCTATGCCTCATCACTTTTCATACTTTCAAACTCTTTGATACACACATTGTATCATCATTACCATATGATGCATTCTAGTTCCATGGTTCATACTTGATTATTGATGGTCTAAATATGAAATGAAACTTACCACATTCATTCTTCATGCTCTATGCTTCATGACCTATCTTTCTAGCACACATTCTCAAACCATTTTCTTATGACACACTCTTGTTCTATGGTTCATTCTTGATTTTTGAGGGTCTTTTATAAATGAACCTCATCTCATACTCTATAGTCACTAAATCATGCACTTTGAGTCAATATTTAGTCCCGGTCTCATACTACTATTCATATGGTTCTTGAGTGAAAATAGTAATAATTAACCCATGTCTTTTGGCCATTTTTACATTTCTTGTTGTCATATTTTTGATCTTACACCTGCACTTTCCTAGTCTATATTTTCATTTTGTGAATTTCCTATTTACGACTAGGGCTCCCTGTGCCCCACAGTCCTGTCTGGATGCCCCGATCCTCTTTGTACGTTCTCTCATTTTTGGGAACTTTCTAGCCGTTTGAGATTTTTATATTTTTGGTGGTCATCCTTTTTGGGGTTAATTATGAAATTAGAACAGAGAACCATATAAATATAAAGTTATGTGACCATAATGAGGGACCAAACACTAAACATCTACTATCACCATCTAGAGTTGCATCCATCAAAGGCACCTAAATCTACATTTGCATCCATCTAGCTCCATCACAAGGCACTCAAGGTTGGTTCATCTGCATCACACTTCATGAGGAGGAGTTTTGGTGAGAAAATTTTCGGGGACAAATTGGTGGTTATCTTGCCAATGCTCTGGGAGTCTAAGTCCCTCTACTTAACCGATGTGTAGCTACCGTATGTGCATGCACGAGTAAAAAGTGAGTTTTATCCTAGTGGCATTTCGGTGGGGATCTAACATGGGCACTCCACTAACCCTGTGGAAAAAGCTTGCATATATCTGCAAGAGATGAATTTGCTAGGAAAATGGGAAAGGGAGTGAGAAATTTAGAAAAGAGAAAACTAATGCTGCAAGTAGAAAATCAGAGACTTGCATACACCAACTAGAAGTTTCATTACATATACTTGAATTTAGAAGAAAAAAATATGCATAATAACAACAAGACCAAATAGTGTTTAATGAGCACAAAGTACCACTAAAATCCTTAGTCAAAAAAGGCTAAAATTCCTTCTTCCTTTATTGAAGCTCAAGCGAAATTGTACATAACATAGAAATAGAAGACATTTTTGAGTAGGGAAAATGGAAGAAATTTTCTATCTCTTTTCTCTCTTCACAAGGATATCTCTCTCATGAATTCACAAAAAACAACTCTAATATCTAAGAAGTCTCAGAAGTTGTCTAAGAAGAAGCTCAAATGAGGAGCTTGTTACAATTTATAGAAGAGAAGGCAACTCTTCATCTTCTCGGTGACTTTAGACTGTTCATATTCCACTTAAATATTTAAGTCCCTTTTATAAAAACAAGGCGACTTAAAGTTTACATTATGTTTCTAAAGTCACTTAAAGTTATATTAAAAAGTGCAAACCTCAACACAAAAATATAACATTGATGAGAGAGAGCATTGGGTGAGAAGAGAGAGCAGGAAGAGAGGAAGAAGAAGAAATGAGAAGAATTATGCGAAGGGTGAGTCTTTGCTGCAATGGATTTGATCTCGCTCCCTAACTGGTTTCCACTTCACACTCTTGAGAAGGCCTTTGTTCTTCTAATCTCTTTGTTGAAACAAGCTGCTATAGGTTCCACTTTGTCGGCATGAGGAATGTGAATGTAGCTCAAGGTATCTATCCATCCATCGACCACACTATTGATGTCTTTGCACTTCCCGAACCATGATGAATGTTTCTTTGCGATAAGTGCAATGGAGGCTTAAATCTCTGAGAGGAAGTTGAGGGTATCCTTAGTGAAGGATGATGGGTTGCCTACCTCTTTCTTGATGTATTCTTCAAATGGACCAATCAACTCATCGTGCAGTTGTATCTTCACCCATTGCAGGTACTCCAAGTTTCTGAATTTTCCGATTTACACTATCCTACAATTTGTATGCTTGTTCCTCTTTCTCCTCCAGCTTTGTGATGGCTTGATTGATTGCCTCAAACCTGATTGCTAAGGCCCTCACCCATACACGTGACAAGTCTTCTGAGGGAGTTTCAAAGATCTTCCTGTCGATCAACTCTTGGCGATGAGTGTTGCTCATTTCACCTACTATTGGGCCCAAAGGTTCCCAATAGTCTCTTTCTTTCTCCAAGTCCTCTTTGAGTGTCCATGTCCTATTTGTTGTCACACACATGTAAGTGAAGAGTTTGACCGCTTCTTGGAGCACTGACTTCCCTTTTTCATAAATTGAGTTAATCCATTCATTATTCTCTCGCCTTGTATGGTGAACTCGTGTGTCTTCCTGATGGATTCTGGATTGAAGCTACTAATGGGTGCAACTTCCTCAGTGGGAATTGTCATGGCATTAGGATCAACTAGATGTTGCACATAGAATGACAGAGTTCACACTTGCTCTTTCAGTTCATCAATCTTCTTCTTATACTCCTTATTCCTTACCACCATGTGAGTGGAAGATTGTTGATACATGTGCAAATCCCTTCATGAGTTTCCAATTCTAGTTGAATTATTCTCATTTCATAGTCAATTTGGTGTCATCTCATCCATTGGCTTGATTACTTTGGGCCGAGCCACTTTGATGTATTGATTACCTATTTCCCCACTATAAAACCGTGAGGCTGTATGTGCAAGCTTCCTTGATATTTTTCTTTGACCAATGAGACAATCACTAATAGATCGGGGTACTACTTACTTGTTGCATAGTGCGGGTGTTAGGGACAATTGTTTCTTGCATCTAAGGAAACATCTCATTGGACTTGGGTTCAATGATAGGTGCACCAATAGTACC
Source organism: Taxus wallichiana var. yunnanensis (assembly GCA_018340775.1). NCBI lineage: Eukaryota > Viridiplantae > Streptophyta > Pinopsida > Cupressales > Taxaceae > Taxus > Taxus wallichiana. Next base: position 521,826,380 of record CM031236.1, on the reverse strand, counting down.
ATGTTTTGAAGGAGGAGGAAAATCTGAATGAGAGAGGCATGGGTGTCATCAAGAGGGGAAACCTCTTGTGGTGGCTCGAAGACTAAATCTTAAACCATGTGTTCTTCATCCACTTATGCCTTTGTCATGGGGTGTTCTTCCTGCATTTTTCTACTATCAAATATTCCTCTCGCAGTGATGTAAACGAGCCTTCTTCTACTATGAGTTTCTTTGGTGTTTTCTTGTGAGGAGAAGCTTCCAATTTTGTGGCCTTCCTTTTTGAACTCGCTCTGGAGTGTTTAGAACTAGAAGTTACCTCTATGACTTTTGAAGATGACTTATGTGAGACTTGCTTTTGACTCGTAGGAATTCCTTGTGATTGGATGATCATGGCTCGCTTATTTTGAAACCAATTTCTCGTTCTCCTCACCACCTTCTCATTCCACTCTAATATATCCCTTGATTCATGAACATACTAGTTGATTAGAGGTACAAGGACATCTTGACTACCACGTACTTAGGATCATACATCTTTGTCCCATCATCGTGTAAAATATCTTCATACTAGGAGAACTTGAATTTCCTCATCTCATTGATTGTCATCCTCATATGGTCCTTTTCACACACTTCAAATTCATCAATGTAATTAGCCTAGTAGTCCTCGACTTACGGCTCGTGTTACAATTTTGGGACATAGAAAGAGTGGGATCTTCTCGGATGTCAAAATTAGGCTTGGCGATGTAGGAATGCAAGGTCAAATGAGTGAAAATAGCCTCCAGATGAGATGCGTCATTCGAGATCTTGCACATGAATACCCCGAGAGAGATGTGAAATGGAATCAACTTCTTCATCCTTCTTCTAAGCTTATTATTCACTTGAATGATCTATCTATAGAGCTCAAACAATACAATTTGGTCACTAAGGTACTTAGGCAGCCTCAAGTGGGGCTTGGTCGAAGCCAACAACTCGTAGGTAGGAGAAGGTCGAGAATTATATGAAATAAGAACCATATTTCTTGATCAAGGATGCCACTTGTGACGACATCCTAGCTTCCAGATCCCCTTCTAAGCTTGAACCACATACATTGTGAACACATCGTTCATGTGAGTGAAATGCCTATGGCTTTCCTCCATCACCACCTATGGAAGTTTCTCAAACAGGCACCTTGGCGATAATGTTTTACGTGAGATCCAATCCCTTGAATGATCTTGAGCTAGCGAGGAGGTAGACCAAGTAAGAAGTCATGTGGAACTTCTTCATCATGGGTACTTGGAGAAATTATAGATGGAGGTTTTTGCTGATGATATGCCCCTAACCAATTCTTTGTTTTCCTTTTGTCAACGTCAAGATGAAAAGGCCCATCCAATCTTGGAAGTATCTTGTGCTTGTTTTCCCATTACTCTACTGAGGAGAGTGATGACATCTGAATATCCTTCTTAGAACTCACACCTTGGAAGATTCTTGGGCATCCTTGAGGATTTCTCCCTATTTTCAACCATGACCCAAGCACAACCCCTTACATGTATGCATCCATCATTTCCCAATTGTGTAAGGCCTTGTCTTTTGAGATGACGATCATGTTAGGTGATTTGGTATCTGCATGGAAAGTGAGATGGTTCTAGGGCTAATGACCACCATTGTTGTACCATTTTCATCTCGGATGGTTTGTGTTTCGGGCTCATAGTGGTGAGATTAGGCTAGGAGCAACTCAAGACTTTGGAAAGACACTAAATTTCCTACAGCAACAAACAAGACACTTGTGAATATCTGATCTTCAATCTTCTTTCAATATTTGGTGCCATGTGAGTTCTAAGGTCATTCAAGTCCATGTATAAGACATCATTGTCTTCTATCTTGTACTCATAGGTGAAGGGTTGTGCCCTTCTGTCCTATCCACTTCTGCTTCATGTTTTCCCTAGAATAACAACTTACTATTTTTAGTAAGTATGAAAAATCAACTCCCTCGAACCTCAACTAAATGTTGTGACTTTGATTTCCTCTTCTCCTGTGTTCCTCTCTCCTTCTAGATCAACTTTCTATTTTTGGCAGGTGCTCATGGGACCACTTACTATTTTTAGTAAGTGCCAAAATTCCCATTCTCGATGAATTCTCAGCTGTAATGCACCTCCAATGTCTCTGTCTCCTTCAAGTTCTTTTGTTGATTGACTTTCCCAAAATAGCAATCCCCTATGTAGAAGACTTGCTATTTTTAGAAAGTGGGATTTTGGAGGTTGGATAGATGTGAAATTAAGTTTTCTGACATGGGTTTTTTCCTAATATCACCCCTCTGAAATTTTGGACCTAATTATTCAATAGTCTAGGGGATTTTAAACTTTCAATTTTTGGACCTAATAGTGCTTCTAAACGACAACCATTAAAGGACCTCGAAATTGCAGGTCTGGTTTTCTCCTCCATTTGTGAAAAAAATTATATTTCTGATATGGTTTTTTTCTTTTGGTGCTTCATGTGAAATTTTGCTTCAATTCGACAACTGGTTTGACGGGAAATTCAATTTTTTCTTCGTTGAGCTGGAAAGGAGATTTCTTCATTGTGAATGATCTATTGCATGAGAGGAGAGTTTGAAGGTATGTTTTTTATGGTCTTGGATAGAGGAACAAACATAAAAAAATGGTTCATTTCTTCGTGCACTAGTTTGCAAGATTTCTATGAATCTCCATTTCACGGCAATGGAGATTTTCATTGTCTTCTTCTCTTCATTCTTCGCTTCTTCTTCCTTGTTTGCTCAAAATTCCTTCTGATACATGTATGTTTTCATGGAGTGGAGAAAAAAATGACTTTGATATACCTAGTTTGAGGTTTAAAATGGTGGAGTGATGATGGGAAGTTGTAGAGGAGTTTGGAGGAAGAATTGTGCACAAGAGAGTTAGATATAAGAAGCGGGAAGAAAACAACAATTGGGGATTTTGAAAAAAAATCAAAAATCATGCACAAAGAGGGATAGGTGTATTTTTTTCTTGAAGTCCCTCACCTCAAAGGGATGTGAGGTACATCAATTTCCATAGTGAGCAAGAAAGTGACACGTGGCATCGATCCGACAACAAGGAGTGAAAGCTAGAAAATCAACACTGAGGGGTTGGAAGCGGGTCACATGGGTGACCAAAAGTATCCCTTAGAGGTATGGTGCATTTTTCAAGGTTTGATGTCCTTGACATGTGAGGTACATGAGGGACATCAAATTCCATGGTGATCCTGGAGCTAACACATGGCGAAGATCGATGGTAGGGAATTTGAGCTCCAAATTGCACCCCGGGGTGAACTGACAATCTTGAAGGTCGCATGGGGTTCCAGAGGTCACATGGGGGCTGGGAAAAATTTTCCAAGGTTGATGTCCCTGACCTTGAGGGACATTGGGGACACAAAATCCCGCCAGGCTCCTGGAGCTGACACATGTCCTCCCAAAATTTGGCTAACTCTCGAACTCGCTCTAAGAGGACAACTTGGGATGATGATAACTTGAGCTCCCGATGGACGTTTTCAGTAAAATTATATATGATCATGACTGGAAATGGAATTTTTAATCCAATAGTGGGGTCTCATGTCTTGATTATTCCATTTGATCCCTGAAAAATCATATTTTTGATTTGGTACTCCACTTGTGCCTGAAAAAAAAAAGCAGCTTGCAAACCTAATGCACCAAAGTGTCGTGAAAAACATGATTTCACCATATTGTAGGGATTGAAATTATATTTCCTTTGATGTTTTGTTTTTCTCTTAACTCCATATGGAGATCCTGGAATCACCTTCGGAAGCTCAGCAACAGTTTGTTTTGTGGCCCACTGACTAGGCATGTGAACCCTAATTTTAGCGAAACTACCCCAACTTCTCCGAGCCCTTCTAGAATATTCCTGAATCATTTCCATTATGTCCCAAGACCTTTGAATTGGATATTTTTCTCCACTCCATGGGGTTGCTCCAGCCCTAGGAAGGCCAGTGATAACCTTCCCACAGCTCCATGTAGCTTGTAACTTTTAATGAAATCCTAAAATCACCTAGGGGGAAAGAATGGACTTTCCTAAATCACCTAAGGGGATGAGATAATGTTAATTGGGAGGTCACTTGGATTGGCTGGACATACTTGAGGTGTATTGGAATGATAGGACTTGAAAAAATTAACATAGGGGGTATAGTTGTCATGCTTGGAACTTGTTAATTTCCTTATTGCACATTTACATGACAACATGAGTATATTGTTTCCATGCACACATTTACTACATTTTGCATCTAGTTATTTACGTACTACTTCACAAAGTGTGACTAACACAAGAGTAACATAGGGCATGATTTGCACACACACACACACACACCTAGAACTACATTGGGTCTGAGATGTAGTGTAGTGCTCAGTTAGTAAGTCCACCATTGTGGCCACTGAGGACATTATGAAACCTTCATATGCATATTTATTTTTAGGGTTTTGTGCTTTGTTTGGGGTTTTGTAGGTGATTTCTTCATCTCTTATTTATAACTACATTCATGTGACAGTAACGAAGGCGGGAAATCACTTAACGACACCTCAGAGGAGGGTTTCGTGCTATTTCTATGAGACCAAGGCACCTAAATCTCAGACTAGGGCACCCACGGGTGCCCCTATCCCTTTTCAAGTGCTCGATCCAGTCAGAGAGCTTAGATCTACACTTTCTTGGGCTTCTGTGTGGTCATTTCCTCCTCTTGTTTACTTGGTTTGCATTGTGACATAGTCCGAACCTTTGTCAAATCAGCTAAGGACTTCTAACCCTCTCTTGCACATTAGGGTTTCACATTTCTATTTACTTAGTTATTTGAGTCATTTCCTTTATTTATTTAGCTATTATTTACTACTTTACATATCATCAGATTAGGCTATAATATCCCATTTTAGTTTAATCATTTTGGTGAACCCTCATTCGAATACTCTTGGATTTTTTTTTTCTTCCATCATGGCTCCTAAGGTCAGCCAAGTCTCCTTGCTTCAATTGATTCAAATGCACCCATCTTGTAAAGGCACTCTCCAAAAAACCCTAGAGACTATGTATCTATCTATCAACATGTTGTCTACTCAAGTCAATGCTATTTTTGATCATCTTTCTGAGGAATATCTTCATTCCAAATCCAACCAATCTATATGAAAATCCATTCAAACCATTCATTCTTTATTTCAAGATAATTTCGGATATGGAATCCATGATTACATCTCATAAATATGAAATCCAAAAATTAAGGATGCTTCTCAAGCTCATGTTTTTCTCCTTCGCATGTTATCTTCATTCTATGTCTTCTACATGTGCACATATTAGTGAACCTCAAATCTTATTGCTCCCAACACCTCTCAAGTTTGCAATCAATGCTTAACAACAAGACATTATTCGAAACTCAACTCATCAATGAATAAGATTTCCATCTACTCATTTTTATCCTCCTTATCGACTTTCAAAATATCATGGTCTTCCATATTATAATTATCATCAAATCGATGGACATAATGAAAATTATTGCTTTACCTACAATGAAGAATCAAACATCTGAAAGGCGTCAAGGTTTCACATCATTCACCATATAAATGTTCTATTTCATGGTCCTCTCCACTTGTTACATCTCAATGGGTTCTTAAATCTGATTCTTCTAATGAGCATCATACCATTATTTCTAAGGAAAGTCAAGAGCCACCTAAGCAACCACCCCTCAAAATCAATACAACACCTCATCTCAAGTCATCTATGACATCACCAAGTCAACATAAGAAACCTCCTTTAAAAATTAGTTCAACACTTCCTCCTCTCAATTCATCCACAAATTTACCAAGTCAAATTACACAACCACCTCTCAAGATCAATCCCAATTATTCTCTTATGAGGTCTTCTGCAACATTATCAATCCCACACAAGCTCCAACCAATCACTTTTGTCAAAGCAACTACTCCTACTGATGGCCAAGACACATTTCAAATTCTTCCACCATCACATGGTCCTACTATTGCTTCGGCCTACCATTGTGTTGGCCCTCACTCTTATCACGACATAGATAACGCTCTCCCATAATGGCATGACACCTCTCACATCACTGCATAGATCTCCATCATCATAGTACAATTGGGGGGGCATGGCATTTATACTCTCCCCTAACATCATGTGACATCTTATTCTCTCATCGCTTTTTCAACATACTCACAAATACATCTTAAGCATATGCATCTACATCGTCATTACCCGATGAAAAACTCTTGTGATTTGTTTCACACTTTACCGTTGAGGGCATTCCATACACATGAACCCCACATGATGTACCGATAGTGTTTTCGAAATAGGACGAGGTAAAAGGATGTTGGGCTGCATGAGTTTTCTCCAAAGTGTGGGACTTAGAAAATGAGAAAACTCTCTAGGTTAAAGGTTGGTTCCTATTCCTTTGTTTAAGTGCATGCGTGAAAACTTGCAGAGGGCCTATTCCTAAACCTAATCTAAGTTTTACCAAGGAGACAAGGGGTAAAAGGAATGCAGGAAATCAAACTAAGCTATAAGGTGATGCACCAAAGGAATGATGAACATTTTTTTTGCTAATAGACACAAACCAAAAAATGCATACAATAACCAAGCACATATAACCAGATTTATAATGAAAGACCAGATGAAAAAAAGAGACAAGAAAGGATCTAAAATCGATCACATACGTGTTTTGTTGCTCTGTAGATTGATACAATGCATTACAAAGTGGCCAAAAGGTAGGAAACATATTACAATCTAGTGGAAGGTCTGAAAACTCCATGAGTTCCTTTGCCAGAAGAAAAGGGGAGCCTACAAAACAGAAGAATGTCCAACCCTTACAATGAGTCCCGACCCGGTATTTATAGACTCAATCGAAGAGAAGAAAGAAAGAGAAATGGGAAAAGTAGGTTGAAGCTCAACCACTGCTATTAATGCCTCCTACAAAATATGCCCCCAAATCTACCCTGTTGTATCAATCTCTGGTTTGGCACCTTGAAGGAAGAGGAAATGGTGGAACAGATCGAATCTGATTTGGTTGTTGAGGTAGATAGATCCACATTAATGGCCTTGAAGATGTTTTCTCCATTTTTCTTTACCTAACCTCCCCAAACTTAAAGTTTTAGATCTCCATGGCATGGGCAAAGCCGAGATCTTTCCAACGGTGTCAGATTTGCAATATTTTGAGCCCTGAGTCGAAAGATATGCCCCTTCGAAGTTTGTATCGGGTCCGTATAAAAAGGGGGAAAACTAGTTTTAAAAAATGGGCCCCCTTTTGACCTCTGGGACACGTGGAGGGCTAGCGCTTGTCTGAAGGTGGCCTCTGTATTTTCTCTTGGAATAGTGTGGGGCTGACACATGTGGCTTCCTCATTGGCTCACTCAATTTCTTTGTTTCTCGGCTAAGCTCTTTGCTTGGGGGTCATATTCCTTGACCAGGGGACACGCGTGGTCTAGCACTTGTTTGAAAACCCTCTCTCAATTTGATCCTTGAATTAGCACCATTCGGACACTTGGCACTCTCCCCGGTCTTGCCACCATGCATTGACTATTCAACTCAACTCTGTCCCCTTTTCGAGACTGGACGCGTGGAGGCTCTTGCCTGAAACTCCCGATCAAAATTTTTCCCTTGGAGGAGCATCGAGTTGACACTTGGAAGCCTTTGAGTCTTTGGACTTTTGACTCTCCCTTCCTTTTTTGGGCTACGGTTGAGACTACAGTGCGAGTTTGAGTCTCTGCTTTTGACTCCCATGAAGATTTTTGAGCCGACACTGGCTTCTTCTGCCTTTGAAGACTTTTGGGGGCAAATTTTTTGGGGCTCTGACACATGGAATCCTGGTGCTCATTTGAACTTCCTTTCTTGGATTCAACTTTGGAGAAGCATCGTTTTCGACACGTGGCTCTCTCTCCATGTTGCCTTCTCCATACTTAGCCAATTTTGGACTCGTTCTGAACTGTTTTGAGCCCAAAGACTTGGATCTGGATTTAGTTTCTTCTTTTTCTTGCCCCTGGCCTCTCTGTGACACTGCTTCTTCTCCTTTGACCCTCTTTACTCTATTTCCGAGCCCACATGTAACCCGTAGAATGGATTTAAAGCCCGGGTTCGCTCGATAGAGCCATTTTCTGAATTTATCCTACATAGGGTTGTTTGATCCTTGTAGGCCTCTGCCACTTCCATTATAGAGTCCTCTTGTATCTTTTTTGCGTGAATCAAATGTGATTTCTTAGGTTCCTTCAAGTGGGGGCGTTCTGATCCAATATTTTCTGGGGAAAAATATGGATAACAATTTGGTGACTCACAGGGGTATCTTCCTGCTAGATGAAAAGACCAATTGCCTTGTCATATCCGTTGGGCATGGAGTCGAGAATGATGGTCTGGAACTGATTCTACCTCTGACTCATGAGCCTACTGTTGCACTCTCAATCTTCATAAGAAATCTTGAAACGATGGTTTCTGAGAGTAGAAAATTGTTTTGACCGGGGCTTCATCTATTTTTGAATGAGCTATGCAAGAGCAACAAAACAACACCACAACTATATACAAAATTGAAATCATACATGCTCCAAGTAGAGCATGTAGAGTGTGTAAAGCACTTAGGAGAAAAGCAACCTAAACTACAACAATATGATGTGCACAAGCACTTAGAGGAATGAGAAACTAAACTAATATGTATAAGGTGAGAACCTTCCTTTTAGTAGCAGTGTTTAAGATAGATTCCGTTCACTAGAATCTACAACTCTTCACCATCCAATGTAGACAATTGGAAGGCATTGCTACTTTTACATTTTGTGACCATGTAAGGGCCACTCCAAATGGCATCAAACTTGGAATGCCTTCCTGGTTTTTCTTGATCTGCATCCCATTTCAAGACTAGGTCTCCTTCCTGGAAGGTCCTGGTTCTTTCCTTCTTGTCGAAGCATCTCTTAATTGAGGCCTGATCCTTCTCTATTGTCTGAAGTGCATGTTCTCTGGTTTCTTCCAACTCCATCAGCTCTGCATACCTGGCCTCCATTGGTTGAACTCAGACATCTCCAGTTGCTTCATGAGTTCCAATGTTGGTAACTCAAGTGATATAGGAAACACTTGCCTCTTTCCCATAGATGAGTTTGAATGGAGAGTTACTGTAGACCTCTTGGGTGTTGTCTATCAGCCCATAAGGCTGATTTGAGTTTCATGTGCCAAGTCCTCTGATTTTCATCAGAGTTCTTCTGACAATCTTCAGCAGATTCTTGTTCATGGACTCATCTTGGCCATTACCCTGAGGGTAATAGTTTGATGAAGTGCTTAGGTAAATTCCATTCCTAATGGCCCATCCTGTGATTTTGGAACCTATGAATGCCAATGCATTGTCTGATATAATGGTGGCTGGCACTCCAAATCTAGTCATTATCCCTTCGTAGAAGTCTAATATGTTGGACTCATTAGCTTCTTTGAGTGCCACTGCCTCGGTCCACTTGGTAAAATAGTTTGTTGCCATCAGAATCCACTTGTGGCCTTGGCTTGAATTTGGATTGATGACCTGATGAAATCCAACCCCCATTGCATGAATGGTTGGTCAACTGAAATGGGGTGCAATGGGAGTGCTGCTAGCCTCTCTTTGCCTCTGAAGAATGCATAGTTCCTGCACTTTTTGATCCATGCATAGTAGTCACTAAACACCCTGGGCCAATAATAACCCACCTTCATGATCTTGAGTGTTGTCACCCGTGGAGCAAAATGGCCTCCAGTTGCTTCATCATGGAACTCTTGTAGCACTTTCTCAACCTGATTTGTCCCAATGCACCTTAACAGGATGCCATTGATATCCCTTTTGAACAAGATGCCATCAATAAGTACATATGGGATGGCCTGTAGTCTGAAGTGCCTCCTTTTTTTTTTATTCATTTTTGGAGGACACATGGCCTGTTTGAAGGAAGTGCACCATGTTCTGAGTCCAACAAGGAGTGGGCACATCCTCATTTTCTTCATCTTGACTATCTTGTAGGACAAAACAACTTCTTTTTCATCACTTGCTTCTTCTTGTTGACTTGAGGCCAGTTGCTCACACAATCCCTTCCCACGGACCAGCTTAGTGACCTTGATCTCAATGTCATACTCCATGACACGAGTGATCCACCCTGCATGCTTTTCATTCAGGTCCTTGCTGAGAAGGAAGTCTTTAACTCTGCATGGGAGACCAATAGTTGGATTTTGTTGTTTGAAACCAAATGCTTAAACTTCTTCAATCCTCTGATCACTACCAGGACCTACTTTTCGATGAAAGAGTATTTCACTTCATAATCTTCAGACCCTAGCTAAAGAAAGCAATTGGTTGCTCTGTATCTTCTTTGTTCTGTTGTACTAGGATTGTAGAAATCGTGTCACTGCCACCAAAGGCATATAGTATAAAATCCTTAGAAAAATTTGGATTCATGAGAGTTGGGGCTTGTGATATAGCTTCTTTGATGGCCTCAAAACTTGCTTTTCCTTCAATTTGTCCACCTAAATGCCAAAATTTTCTTCAACATCAACGTTATTGGCTTGACAAGGGCAGCAAAGTTTGGTATGAACCTGTGGACAAAATTGATTTTTCCTAAGAAGCTTTGAAGAGCCCTCTTGTGGCTTGGCAATGGCAATACTCTTATAGCTTCAACTCTTTCTGGGTCAATTTCCAAACCTTCCTTTGACACAATGTGGCCTAGAAGCCTGCCCTCATGGGCCAAGAATATGCATTTTTGGGGTTCAATGATACCCCGAATCTCCTACACCTTTGGAACACCTGCCTTAGGTGAAAAAGATGGTCTTGCTGCATTTTAGAGAATACAGTAATGTCATCTAGGTAGATCAACACTATTTTGTTGATCAACCCTTTGAATGCCATATCCATTGCCCTTTGGAAAGTGGCTCGGCATTAGACAATCCAAATGGCATTTTTCTATAGGCATAGGTGCCCCATTTGGTGGTGAAATCCATTTTGAACTGATCATCTTCTTTCACCATGATCTGGTTGTACCCTGAGTATCCATCTAGGAGAGAGAATCTCTCTGAACCAGACACTACCTGCAAGATCTGCTCCATTGAGGGAAGTGGGTAGTGATCTTTGAGGGAGGCTCTATTCAAGTCATGAAAGTCAACACACAACCTAATCTCCCCATTCTTCTTCCTAACTGGGACCAAGTTTGTGACCCAACTTGAGTGTTTGATTGGAAAAATGATACTTGCCTCTATCAGCTTGTTCAGTTCTTTCTTCATCAGAGGCTCAACATGTGGGTTGACTGGTCTCTGCTTACTTGTCCTGATGGGCTTAGTAGTTGGATCTAGCTCAATTGTGTGTTGGGATAACTTTGGATTGAACCCTCTTAGGTCTTCATAGCTCCAAGAAAATATATCTGGAAACTCTTGGCAAAGGTGTATGAATTCATACCTTTCTTGCTCGGTGGCCACCTTGCCAACTTGTAGTGTTTTGCCTTCTCCAACTAGAATTGGCTCTGAATCTTCCCCTTTGATCTGTATGTTGGCCTTCTCTTTTCAAAACTGATCATTGGGATTGAAGATAGACTCCAATGTCACTAGGCCTTTGGGAAGCCTGTTTGTATGCAAGCTGTACTACTTGATTTCCATATTGCTTTGCTCTAGTCTGCTTTGGTTTCTAGCTGAGAATTCAGCTTCCTCTTGCAAAAAGTTGATGATGATCTTGATCATTCTTGAACACCTGCCAGCATGTGTTGTTATCTAGTACTTCTTGGTCTCACAATCACATGGATATGTGGTTGTTCTTTGTCCCTTTTTATGTTGTCAACTACATCAAATGTTGCTCCAACTGTTGCAAGCTTGTCAGTAACTTCATTCTCCTTTCTGGGTATGGACATGATGTTGAAGGCTTTGAAATCCTCAATGAGGTCCCACACCCTATTCTTGTAACCTTTGAGTAGGTCATTCTTGACAACATTTTGTCCTTTGACTTGATTGGAAACTAGTTCACTGTCACCAAACACCTGCAAGTTCTTGATTCCTCGTCTTCTGGCCCAATGCAGTCCATGGACCAAAGCCTCATATTTTGTAGTGTTATTTGAGTAGGAAAACTGAAATCTAAAATTGAATAATACTTCATACCTTGGGGGACACAATCATAGCTCCACCTCGGCTCCTTGTCTGCTCCTAGAGCCATCAAAGAACAATTGCCAAACTTCATTGTCATTCTTGTGCTCTGGCTTAATGATGTCAGGAAGAGGATGATTCTCCTCATGCAGGTAGTAGACTCCTAGTTAGATTCTTCCATCTCCTTATAGGGATCAAAAGCATGTCTTTTGACCACCCATTCGTCGAGGGGTCGGAGTCAGGATACACCCCACCTTGGTATCTGCTTCAGAAGTGCTTAGGAGGTCCTCTTGATCAAAAGCCGAACAATTTGCATTGATTGGGCTTGGTACATAAGACTCAATGTGATAGTATTATGGGCTCAGATCTGATTGTGGCCTTCACTCCATACCTTGTTCTAAAGAGCATATGTGACCAGTCAAGTAGACAAGTAGCCTCCAATTTTGGTAGTGAAGTCCCTGGACAAACACAACGCAAAATGTGGTGGCAAGTCTATGACTGACACGTTCTGCAATATAGTCACATTAGGGCAGGCATGTAGAGTGAGACTCAGATCCTTGATGACTCCAACAGTGGTCACTGTTGTCCCATCCAATTGTACTACTCCTCTAGAGATGACTTCATACTGGAGACCCAGTTGATCAGCTATTTGTTTGGGCATTACAGAACTACTTGCCCCCGAATCGATCATGCAGTTGTGCACCAATTTATCTCCAATGATTAATGAAACATAAAATGGAGGAGGCTTCAGATTCTTACCTCGTTGTTCTTCATGGTTTCTCTCAGGTTGAGCCACATTGGTAAGCACTTTCTCTTGTTGGTTAGGGGGTTGACTTGAGCTTGACCAATTGGCCATGAGTCTGTAATAGATCCCTCTGCCTGGAATGGCTAGTGACTCCCATAGTGAAATGTTTACACTTGTCCTCTTCATTTGTTCAATGATATTAAATGAATTGTCCTTTCTGTTGCCCCTTCCCTGGCACATTTTTCTCTTGCACATGGGTTATTACAACCGGTGCCTGAGTAGGTCTGGAAGGTGGCTTGGATTGACTTTGCACATTGGGAGTTGTATTTTGAATGCCAATACCTTGCGTTGAGAAATGGAGGGTTGAGGATCACCTGAGCTTGGTGAATGTCCTTCTCAATATTTCTCCTCTTAGACCATGTATTGGTAGCTATACTTTGAGAAGGAGTCTGATTCATTCCACAGAAGTCTTCAGCCTGCCAATTGACAAGCATAGTTTCATTTGGGGGTCCCTCTTGCTGAGCTCCTTCTTTGTTGACTTTCTTGTGGCTAGGTTCTTGTGACACACCAATGGTTTGCACCATCAGAGCCTGATTTAATGCACCATTGAAGCACATCGACTGATTATGTGGCTGATTACATGGGAAACACCATTCATACTCTTGTGCCATGTTATTCTATGTTGGAACCAATCCCCTTGATGTTGAAACTGTGTTTGGGTCATATGACCTGAAAGGTCTAGCAGCTTGAGGTTGCCCTTGGTGTTGACTCTGATTTACAGCTGGGTTGGTGGTCTATTTTGTTGATATGGGGTCTGGCTTGATACTGAGCCTGGGGCTGATATGGCCTAGAACTCTGAGCTTGTTGTCTTTTGATGGTTACTAGCTCATTTCCTAGGTTTTGCAATTGTTTCATAACTTCCTGAAGCTCCTTTGAGGTGTTAGATGATGAAGTGGAGGCTTCAGCTGAACTTTGACTCTGGGGGTGGGTATAGGAGCTAATGTGGGCATTTGGCTGGTACTGGGTTTCCTAACTTCGGGGTATAGAGGCATGGATGGCCTAGGAGCAAGTTTTCCATCCTGAATCAAATGATTCTCAGCTCTCTATGGAAAGGCTATAGGTTGCAAGTAAGGTTGTGCCCCCATTGATTGAATCATCAAAGAAATATCAGAATTTAAAGCCCTAAGAAAGTATAAGAAGGCACCTTCATTAGTGGGCTTTACTGTTGTTGGAATCTTGTCCCAGGTCCATTGAAATATGAGGTTGAAATCCATCAGTTGCTCATTTGGAGCTCTCTTGATTGTTGTCAGCTGCTCCAAGCAAGGATAGGTTATCTCCCTTTTCTCCAAACTGGTTGTGAAGAGTTGTGCACAACTGGTCCCAATTTTGAATAGAGCCTGCTTCAAGGCTCCTGAACCATTGTGAAGCTTTACCTTTGAGTGAAGAGGCTAGCAACTTGACTGCAATATCCATCTCATTGATCTCATGGATTGTAGACATTTGCAATGTCTTGAACGTGGTCACCGGGACAAGTCTGGTTCTCTCTAGTGAAATATGGGATGCTCTTCAATAGTTGCTTGGGACTGGGTTTTGTGCATTTAGAGCAAGTGGGCTTGCTACCAGTGAAGTTGACGTAAGGATTTGGTTGTTGGTGTGCCATCCTGATCGGCCTGAGTACCCTTCTTGATTGAAAGAATGACCTACTAGGAGGAGGTGTTGATAAGGCTCTGTTTGGAGGAGATGGAGACCTCTGGGCTCTTCTTCTTTTCCTTCTTCTATGGAGACAAGTGTATGTGTACAAACTGTCCTTCCTCTCTTGTTCTAGACCTTGTTTGTATCCTTCTCATGAACTTGGGAAACTTGGACTACTGGAACTAGTGGATTCTGTCCCTTTTGGAGTCACCAGATGTGTAGTTTTTAAGAGCTTCTTAAAAGCTAGAATCACAACAAGTGCACATCAACCTTACTGTAATAAAGATGGAGACTTCTGTCCCATTGGCATGCCAAAATTGTTAGTGCAAAATCACAGCACCCCCAAATGAATCATCAGATCTACTTTTCTAAGGTAGAGTCATTTGGTGTGATCCACATAACATTGAGTTTTCTCCAAAGTGTGGGACTTAGAAAATGAGAAAACTCTCTAGGTTAAAGGTTGGTTCCTATTCCTCTGTTTAAGTGCATGCGTGAAAACTTGCAGAGGGCCTATTCCTAAACCTAATCTAAGTTTTACCAAGGAGACATGGGTAAAAGGAATGTAGGAAATCAAACTAAGCTATAAGGTGATGCACCAAAGGAATGATGAACATTTGTTTTGCTAATAGACACAAACCAACAAAATGCATACAATAACCAAGCACAGATAACCAGATTTATAATGAAAGACCAGATGAAAGAAAAAGAGACAAGAAAGGATCTAAAATTGATCACAGACGTGTTTTGTTGCTCTGCAGATTGATACAATGCATTACAAAGTGGCCAAAAGGTAGAAACGTATTATAGTCTAGTGGAAGGTCTAAAAACTCCATGAGTTCCTTTTTTGAGAAAAAAGGGGAGCCTGCAAAATAGAAGAATGTCAACCCTTACAATGAGTCCCGACCCGTATTTATAGACTCAATCAGAGAGAAGAAAGAAAGAGAGAGAAATGGGAAAAGTAGGTTGAAGCTCAACCACTGCTATTAATGCCTCCTACAAAATATGCCCCCAAATCTTGCCTCGGTTGTATCAATCTTTGGTTTGGTGCCTTGAAGGAAGAGGAAACAGCGGAACAGATCGAATCTGATCTGGTTGTTGAGGTAGATAGATCCACATTAATGGCCTTGAAGACGTTTTCTCCATTTTTCTTTACCTAACCTCCCCAAACTTAAAGTTTTAGATCTCCATGGCATGGGCAAAGCCGAGATCTTTCAAACGGTGTCAAATTTGCAATATTTGAGCCCCGAGTGAAAGATATGCCCCTTGAAGTTTGTATCGAGTCCGTACAAAAGGGCGGGGAAAACCGTTTAAAAAAATGGGCCCCCTTTTGACCTCTGGGACACGTGGAGGGCTAGCGCTTGTCTGAAGGTGGCCTCTATATTTTCTCTTGGAATAGCATGGGGATGACATGGTGGCTTCTCCTCGGCTCTGCTCAATTTCTTTATTTCTGGCTAAGCTCTTTGCTTGGTGGGGTCATATTCCTTGACCGGGGACACGCGGTGGTCTGGTGCTTGTTTGAAAACCCTCTCTCAATTTGATCCTTGAATTAGTGCCATTTGGACACTTGGCGCTCTCTCTACCGGTCTGCCACCATGCATTGACTATTCAACTTGACTCTGTTCCCTTTTTTGAGACTGGATGCGTGGAGGCTACGTGGAAAAGATCAAAATTTTTCCCTTGGAGGAGCGTTGAGTTGACACTTGGAAGCCTCCATAGGTATTTGGATTTCATGACCTCTCCTTTCTTTTTGGGAAACGTGGTGAACGGCGTGAGTTTGAGTCTTCTTTTGACTCCCATCTTGGATTTGCATCGAGCCGACACCTGGCTTCTTTTGGCGAAGACTTTTCAGCCACACAAATTTTGGGGCTCTGGACGCGTGGAAGCCTGGTGCTCATTTGAACTTCCTTTCTTGGATTCAACTTTGGAGAAGCGTCGTTCGACATGTGGCTCTCTCCGCTGCCTTCTCCATACTTAGCCAATTTTTGGACTCGTTTCTAAACTGTTTTGAGCCGAAGACTTCAGATCTTTGCAGTTTCTTCTTTTTCTTTCCCCTGGCCTCTCTGTGACATTGCTTCTTCTCCTTTGACCCTACTACTCTATTTTTGAGCCCACATATAACCCGTAGAATGGATTTAAAGCTCGAGTTCGCTCGATAGAGCCATTTTTTAAATTTATCCTACACAGGGTTGTTTGATCCTTGCAGGCCTCCGCCACTTCCATTACAGAGTCCTCTTGCAATCTGCTTGCGTGAATCGAATGTGATTTCTTAGGTTCCTTCAGTGCGGGGGCATTCTGATCCAATATTTTTCCTGGGGAAAAATATGGATTATATTATACACACGCCTCACATACTGCACCATAGTCACTACATATTGCGGATTTTCACACATCATACATGTCCTTTTACATTTTACATCCTACACCATACATATTACATCTTGTGTCTTACATTTACTATGTATCTACACATCTTAGGCCATCTACACATCTTGCATTATATTCCATACACCCTACTACATACATTACGTATTTTTCACATTCTCTTCTATGCGCTGCACTCACTACCCGATGACGCACTCTAGTCTCACGATCCATATTGGACTGTTGAGGGTATATAGCACAAATGGACCTCATCACACTTATATGTTCATCATTCAATATTTTCTCATGCTACATACCTATATTAAGTGATAAACACTTTAGGCTACAAGGTCACTTCTTCTAGCATCATCTCGTCATAGGCTACATCATCAATTTTGCTTACATCATTTAGTGGTATACACTTTAGGATACATCACCACTCCTTTTCTATTTAATCTTTTCATGATTTACACTTAGGCTACATTGTCACGCACAACTCATCTATGTTGCATATACTCACTACACACTTATCACAATGTTGTTACATATAACACATATATCGACCATTTCCCGATGACGCATTCTCGTTTATGGTTCATTCTTGACTACTGAGGGGGCATAATAAATGAACCTCACAACATACAATTCCATTCACTCAAGGGGCACGTGAATCATATCATTCAATTTGCATTCCATTCTATCCATCTATAACATACTACTTTTTACGGTTGCGTTTAGTATTTCTTACACTTGCTTACATGTTCACTTTATTACACATGCTAGATAGATATCTTGTATGTCATTATCATTATCATACACACATGTGTGTTCAATTTCTTTCTAGTTGTGATTGCATACTATACAAGGATACTACACGCAACATGGATGCTTGACTACCAGTCCCACAACAACTCCTGGGGGCATTCACATTCATACACTACAAGTGTTATTATTTCATTTTTGTTCATAACACACTACTTTGGTTTATACACACTTTGACATACGTTTTATCTTTCTAACATGCTAATGGGTGCTTTATGTTTAAAATTTGTTTTACACGGATATTCACTTCCATATTTATTTGTTACATTATTTTCTATTGCTTGTTCTTGTCTTGGGCTTTGCCCTTTGTCTTGTGTGCACACTTACTTGTTTGCGACCATGACGAAATTGAGTGTTTTACAACATTACGAGTAATATCCCATGTTTGTAACCCACTTTTCATAGTCTATGATTGCCTTCTTGGGTGTTTACATTGTTTTCTCATGTTCTAGCTTATACATTACTTGTTTATCCTATACTTGTTCTCTAAATACATGATTCTTCGTATTAACACTTGTTTTCTAGCCACTTGTTTGCATGTGCCTTGGTTTCTACCAAGCACATTCCCTCCCCCTACAAGGCATAGTTTTAGTTACGCAATTGGTCCTCTTTTGGGGCCGCATTCTCCTCTCTGTGACATGTTGCATGCACCCCTAAAGAGGGGGCATCATTTGGGGTTTACATATGGTACCAGTCTACGGTCATTATCCATGACACAATTCAATTTGATAAGTGGGTTGGACTAGTCTATGAACACCATACACAATGATTTTATAGGGTAAATTTTCCTTAGCATTTTGGGGAGCAGTTATAGGTTGGAGGATATAGTGGACTTTCCTCCCTACACTACTTTGGCCAGTGGTGTCATATTGCCCAAAAAACTAGACAATACAAAGATCTCTTCACCAATCTCAAGGAAGCAATTATAGTTTGAGAATAACAAAAATTTCTCCCTACACTTTTTGACTACAATGGCATGAGATCGCCCAAAAAATCGTAATTCACCGATAGTTATAAGATATCATTTCTACACCCCTTTGTCTCTTCACGGATTAGGTGCACATGTTCCTTTTTCATTGTCATTTTTGTACTATTTTTACATGTATTTTCTTAACATTTACATGCGTATTTGACTACTTGATCATCTTCTCTTTTGCAGGTCCATCCATATTGGAAGCAAGTAGTCAACAACAACACACACATGGCAAGTACATCACATATGTAGTACTAACCATGCAGGTACACTACACACATTGACATCTACACACACACTTCCTCCCCAGTTCACTCTCATCACTTTTTACACTTTTGCATATTTAGTCTTCACGCTCCATCTTTTTGTCACTCCATGCTTTTTCTAGTCCTTCGGACGCGTTTCTACATCACTCTACATATATTATCAGGTACGCATCTCTATCTACTTTATGTTATTGAGCTTTCGCTCACTAACATAAAGTGGGGGAAAATGTAGTCACTAAATCACACACTTTGAGTCAATATTTAATCCCGGTTTCATACTACTATTCATATGGTTCTTGAGTGAAAAGAGTAATAATTAACCCATGTCTTTGGCCATTTTTACATTGTTTTCTTTTGTATTTTTGATCTTACACATGTAATTTCCCATTATGTATTGTCATTTTACATCTTTCCTAATTGCTTACAGGGGCCCTGTGCACCCGGTCCCCTCTCGGGTGTCATGATCCTATTTATACGTTCCTCTCATTTTTGGTAACTTTCTAGCCATTTGATCTTCTTATATTTTTGGTGGTTGGCCTTTTCAGTGGTTAATTACAAAATTAGAACAAGAGAACCATATAAATATAAAGTTATGTGACCATAATGAGGACCAAACACTAAACATCTACTATCACCATTTAGAGTTGCATCCATCAAAGGCACCTAAAGCTATATTTGCATCCATCTAGCTCCATCACAAGGCACACAAGGCTAGTTCATTTGCATCACACTTCATAGGAGGGGAGTCTATTATTTCCATGCACACATTTACTACATTTTACATCTAGTTATTTTCTCGCTACTTCATAAAGTGCGACACAAGAGCAACCTAGGGCATGATTTGCACACACAAACCTAGAACTACATTGGGTCTAAGATGTAGTGCAATACTTAGTTAGTAAGTCCACCATTGTGGCTACTGAGGACAGTCCGAAACCCTTCATATGCATCTTTATTTTTAGGGTTTTGATGCTTTGTCTAGGGTTTTGTAGGTTCTTTCTTCATCCATGATTTACAATGACATTCAACGTAGTTCAATGACATTCACATGACAGAGCGGTGAAGGCAAGAAGTCACTTAGCAACACCTCGGAGGAGGGTTTCAGGCTATTTCCACATACCAAGGCACCCAAATCTCAGACTAGGGCACCCACGGGTGCCCCTATCCCTTTCCAGTGCCCCGAGTCTATTTAGAGAGCCCCGACCTACACTTTCTTAGGCTTTTGTGTGGTGTGGTCATTTCCTCCTCCTAATTACCTAGTTTACACTTATGACATAGTCGAGCATCTTTGTTGAATTAGCTAAGGACTTCATAACCCTCTCTTACACATTAGGGTTTCACATTTATATTTGTAGACACCCAAAATTCACACTTCTATTTCCACTTGTTCCTAGTATTATTCTAGTACACCCTATTATTCACCCATTTGCAATTAATTGATTAAATTAATTAATTAATACATATTGTACCCCTTTGGATTAATTAAATTAATCCCATGTACCCTTTATACCCCTTTAACTAAATTAATTGTTATTTATTAATTAAATAATTAATTAATTAAGTGTGTGCACATCCTAGTCATCTGCCACTTGCTCAAACTCCACTTAGACTCCACTTGGACTCCCTATCCTTATCCTAGTTAACTGCACTTCTAGAATCCTAGAAAGGTGGGGGCAATTAAAATGCACATACAACCACCTTTCTAGATGCAATTTTTGCAATTAATTCATTTATTGCCCCCGACACTATTGCAACTACCCACAATGCTATTTTTAGCATACTCATTTATCCATGTGTAACCGATTTCAACTACCTTCTGCTTCTATAAATTATAGGCTTACTTTCCTTTCAAACCGTCTCTTGAATCTGACATACAAAAACTTTCTGTTGAATTCACGTGTCTGTAGCATTTGCATTCAAATCTTGGAGAGTACTCAAGAGCACCCACAAATCATCTTTGACATCCATTTTTCAAGGTTTCACATGAGACCCTTATTTGAGGTTTGCATGAAGGTTACTGAAAGGTTTGCATTGTTTGTTTATCTTTCATTCTTAGGTAATTTTTCTATGCATACACTATTTACTTAGTTTATTGAGTTATTTCATTTATTTATTTAGTTTTATTTACTACTTTACATAACATCAAATTAGGCTATAATATCCCATTTTAGTTAATCATACACACATGGGGCACAATGCTCCTATCACATTTACACATTGCATACCATTCCATCCCACTCATACACTGCATTTGCATATCTTGGTTGCACTTAATATTTCTTGCTTATACTAATTACTTGATGCATGTTGTAAACTATGCTAGTTAGATAATCAATATGTCATTATCTTTCTATATACACACATGCACGTTCACTTGGTCTTTTAGAGTGAATGCATATATCTTCTGATTTTCACATCCGCAACGATGTTCGACACTATATCCTTTTCCGGTTCCTTCGAGGTTCTGGGGGAAATCTACCTTTCCTACTCTTACACATTACAGGTGTTATTATTTCATCATATACTACTTCCTATTCTTACTAGCACATTAATTTCCATTGATACATACATGTCTTGACATAATTTTTATCTTTCTAACATGCTAACAAGTGCTTCATGTGCAACATTTTCCTTGTAGGATTATATGCCACCATGGTTATCTAATACACTTTACTTATTATTGTTTGTTTCTTGTATGCTATTTTTACGGGATATGTCCTTTGTTTTGTATTATCAATGTATGCTTCTAGCCACTTCGGCCTTGATGTCTTGTGACATTATGAGTGATGTCCAATTTTTGAAATCACTTGTCTTTACCTTCACTTTATGTTATCGAGTATTCACTCAACAACATAAAGTGGGGGCTAATGTAGACACAAAATCACACACTTGGGTAAATTTCTAGGTCCTAAAAGCATATTAGCATTTACATGATTCCTAAGCAAGAAAACTAGTGGTTGAAACAATATCTTTGGCCTCTTTTCTTTGTCTCTTATTTTTTATTTGGTCTTCCACACCCTACAACCTAGTTAGAATTTAACTGATTTATATTTTATGGCTTTAGAGACCAGCACCCAACCATGACAACAACACTCAGGCATTCCTGTCCCCCTATGGGTACCCACGACCCTTTTCTACCTTACTCGCTCTTTTTGGGTCTCTTTATCTTTTAGGCATCTTTTTCACTTATAGGTTGGCCTTCCAGTTATCAATTATGAAATTCAAACAAGGGAATCATATAAATACATAGCTATGTGTTCAAAACAAATGACCGAGGACTAAACATTACTATCATCACTGTGCTTGCATTGCGAAAGGAACTAAAGTACTCTAAAGGCATCTATCTAGCATTGATTTAAAGGAAAAGGCTGCATATTTCTACATACATTACATAGGAAGGATAAGTTCATTATTATTCACATCACACATTCTACTACATTGCTATATATTCTTACACTACACACACACACACACACACACACAGTATAACACACAAGGGTATCATTCACACACACACACACACACAAACACACCAAAACTACATGGAGTCTCGAGATGTAGTCCAATGCTCGGTTGTAAGTTCACTATCATGGTGATCACCATGGGGTCAATTTGACTCCCCATTTTACATTTTCCTTTTTAGGTTTGATGTGGTTTGTGGGTTTGTGCAGGTGAACTTCTCTTTTGTAGGTTACAGGTACCTTTGGCGATCATGGTACAAACATTAGGCAATCAACATGGAACAACAACAAACCCCTTGCGACATAACGAAAATCAGATTTTGAGCATTTGTATAATCATCAATGTCTATGAGTAGTCATCGCACCCAGTGCGCCTCTCGTCCAACATTATTCTTAGTTTCAAATTTTACAATGAGCATTTATAACGTCATTTTCAATCTACTCATTAGTCTCACCTACTCTACCACTTCTTGACATTATGAAATAAGCTAAGTGCTTCATTTCCATCTATTGTTTATGGTTCCAATACTTTACATGCTTGTTTTTACTTGTGTGATTATTGTACTTTATCATTTGTACATCATTTACCATATTAGTTACTCTGCAATTACATTTAATCCAAATTAAATTAAATCAATCCATAGAATATAGTTGACATATTACCCAAACGGTTATCAATGATTTGCTTTACATATTTTTGGGCAAAACACCAACCCAAGTCATCAATTAAAATGATTTGAGAAATACTTCAAACCATATATGGAGAATGAAGTAGTCTTGCTTAAGAGTTTCTCATGGTCATTAATGTCACTAGCTAGTGAAGAGTTCTTCTCGTTATCATGGGATCCATTACTTATGTTAGTAGTTAAACCAAATCTTCTTCACCCATGTTTTCCAATCAAATAAATATGATTCATATTCCAAACCTTTACTTGGCATATGCCAAGAAAAAACAAAGAATATTTCTAATTATCTTGATCTATTCAATGTAATCACTACTACTCTTCCATTTCAACCAACATATCACCTCAAATGATATTACTTTAGCCAAGGTCTAGTATTTGATCTTCTACATATTTTTCTTACTCTTAGCTTCAAATAATTTACGATGCACGATGTTTGAGGCTATTTAAATATGAGGAGAAACTACTAGTGTCTCATTCCATCACTACTAATGTTGAGATACAACACAATCCTTCTAATATTGGCACACCGAGCACATACAATTTAAATAGGAGAGTCTCTTATTGAACGAAGCATTACACCAAAACCTCGAGGCGTTAGTGAAATCCACACATGAGGATCATAACATCCCACCACACTTCCATAGCTTGGACCCCGGGCTAGATTTGCGCTACAGTATAGCGGGACCACACCTTGCCCTATACGAGCCCCAGAAAACGAACACGCAATGCCGACGTAAGCTACCCATGCCGAGACTGAACACAGGTGGTCGCTCTGATACCAAATGTAACGAACCATTACACCAAAACCTTGAGGCATTAGTGAAATCCACACATGAGGATCATAACACCTATGATGATTCTCATTCCTGCATGAACAATACACCCTCGAATCCATATGAAATCACACTCATACATCACCAACCTCATTTTATTCCTAATTCCTATATGTATCCAATCATACTCAAACACCTATTGTATTTCACACACCCAAGCTACAAACTAATGTTTCCCACTCGAAAATTCCATCAAAATGCATAAAGGTTGAATCAAACATAAATGGAATGCTACCACTTCTAATTGATATGAAGCTTCTCTTGTACCCATATATGAAATTATCCTAAAATCAAATAAAAAAGGATAAAGGTGAACCATTCGATAAATTCGCCACATAATGGGCCATGACAGGTGACACATGTACCACATTATAAGAAAAAAATAAATTTGAAAATAAGTTCATCCACACACTATTGAGATATCCCAAGACACACCACAAAAACTAGTTATACCTAAGAATCACATGTTCCTTACCCTTCAATCAATTCATATTAGGAGAGTTTCCTTATACATGGTGAGACCAATTATAAAAATGCATTATTGATATGTACCACAAGATACAATATCCTCTATTTTTATGGTTTGTGTCATTATGACAAAATGGTTTATAAGGTTACATTAGGGCATAACTATTCCTTAGAAATAGAACCCCCTACAATCATAACATTAGTGTCTACCCCTTTGGGAAACCCACTTATTCTAGCATAACAATGGCTAACACATTTAACATTTACAATAGATTTTACTACACAACACCTCTCATTCATCACTCATGTGGATATCCATCAAATTATAACTAATGTTAGTTGTATAATCTCTAACATTGACTATGATTCAAAACTTGATGATATGATGAGTGATGAACCACCCAAACCTACTATAGGTCCTCTATATAGGTATCCACTAGCCGATATACCCTTATAACAATACACATACCTTCCTTACAATTATCACACTTTACACACACATTATAAAAATTCTCTCATTGTTTGCCACATTCTTACCTAGTTCTTAACTAATTTGTTACCCGATAATGCAACACATTTCATGGGCTCGATGTTATTTTTGAGAGAAAAATTTACCTAAGACCCCACATTGTCTTTTTCATTTTTAGACCCTACCACATGGCCATTAAATTTGCATTTACATTTCACCATCCTACTTTAAAAATAGAAAAACAATACAACATTACACACATACAAAATTAGGACCTACATGTGACATACTTAGCCTTCCCTAGATTTAGGCTTTTTTTCCATTTGGATTTAGCACTTCACACTTGCCTTAACACTTAGGCTTCATCGAACTCACTAAAGGGTTTAAACCCATGGAAGCTTCACATACTACCACCTTGGGGCATATCCATGTTGGGGGGCACCTATATCTATAGCTTACTTTGATTATCTTGTACACTTTATGGATTTTTACAACCTTGTAAAACTAGCTTGGGATATGGGGATGTCTATCACATCAAGGAAAATACCTACACTCAAGGAATTTATACATAAGAGTTTATCATGATCACATATCTGGAAACTAGTCCAACATATGGGTGGCTATGATACCTTGGGATATGATAATATAATATATATGGGTTGATGGAGATGCCGACATGTGGAACACATCCCCTTAGTTATATGTATGGGTTCACATGTGGCACACATCCCATTAGTTATATGTATGGGGATATAATATTATAATGTATATGGGTTGATGGAGATGCCGACATGTGGCACACATCCCCTTAGTTAGTTATATGGGCTCACATAGGAATTAATTATATTGGGTAATGAGTTGGCCTACATTGGGATTAGGTGTTACCCATCCTATTTAAAGGATGTGAGTATCATTATGAGGAGGTGATGTATGCATGAGTTGATTCTTCTACTTGGTAGAGGTATATTGGAGGTGTCCCCCTCGAAGTGGATTCCCATCTTGGGAGATTGTGGAGTTACTCCTTCCTTAAGGAGCATTGTATGGTGTTGCCCTACCTTAAGGGTATTATTATGAATATATTACATATTAGGGCATCTTGGCCCCCATATATCTTGTGTTGTGTTATCTTCTGCAATTTATTGATTTATTATATGCAAGGTTCTTATCAAACACACACACCACAATGCATTAACATTTATGACATGTGCTACAACATGATTATCAAGATGATCACATTGTTTACTTCTAGACATAGACTCTAATTCGATCCACATTTAGGTTTACTTGCTTTATTACTTTTACTTGTTCACTACTCTTGTCCCTAGGCTTGTATTTTGGCTATCCTTGTTTTGTACAAAATTTGTTTCTCACATGACACCAGTTTCTTATATAATTGATTGCTTACACTATATTTCTTGTTTACATAATTGGTTACTCGCATGGAATTACTTGCTTAGTCATATTACCTTTCTTACTTACACTATTGATTACTCAAGCTACACCGATAGTTTACATCACTACTTGCGTAAGAAAGATAAAGTGAGAGAAATATCAAAAGGAAGTAGAAGAATTGAGTTGATGGCGAGAGAATGACATTAATTGAAACTCAAGTTATGTGCTCTTGTATGTTACGTTCATTTATTACTTGCTCTAATTAATATGCTTTATGTTACATTCTTTGAATGTTGTCTCTTTGATTTCTCTTAAGGAAAAAGGCTTTATTTGTGCACTTACGTATCTTATTCCTTACTTTTGGTATGACATTTAGAGGCATTTCTGCTCTATGCATCATAAATGTGCTTTATTCCATTTATTTTTGTATGAAATTGTGTATCATTGATTACTTTGTGTACTTGTGTGATTACTATATGATCATTTATACCTTTGTAAAATTTCCTTTAGACAATTGTTTGGTTCAAAGAAGATGCAATAATATTTTCTCTAAATCCTCCTTGGAAGAGAAAAAGAAAGTAAGATTGGATGTTATCGTAGACACCCACATCACCATGACATTTGAGTTTTATCTTTCTTGTATTTTGTATACCATGCTCACTTGATACACTTGTGTGCTCTAAGTTGTGTTTGATTGATATGTCTATATGCTTTATACTCCGTTTTCCCATATAAATGGATGTATATGCATGATTCCCATTTTTGGTTTGTTTTATGATCATTTCACATTGAGGGCACACTACCCTCCTACTTCATATGACACATCATTGGTTACATATCAAATGGAACAAACATCCGATGTGACACATTTATTGATATATCTTTAACATGATCACACATTTTATGACATATTTTCTTACTTGCATGAGTTATTGTTGCTTAGATACACATGCCTATGACATACTTAGCTTACAACATACATTTGTTTTGACACACATATGCATATTGTACTCATTATAATGACATGCATGGATTATTCACATACTTCTTTGAATTACATCGTGCATGATTACATTCTTGGT
The DNA here is from genome assembly GCA_018340775.1 of Taxus wallichiana var. yunnanensis. Lineage (NCBI taxonomy): Eukaryota > Viridiplantae > Streptophyta > Pinopsida > Cupressales > Taxaceae > Taxus > Taxus wallichiana. The sequence goes on along the minus strand of CM031236.1, from coordinate 521,799,101 downwards.
TCTAGGCCCTATGGTTGAATTAAATTATGATTATGGATCGATTGACATCACTTATTACACATTAATTTTTATATATTCTCGATAGATTATTTTTACTAAACATTTTCTATGTATGTTAAGTTCTTAAAAATTTTATTGTTACACATTGCTTTGGGAACATTGGTTGTTACACATTACGAAATTAGGTCATTTCTTGTTGTACATTTCTCTGTGCATATTGGTTCATATTACACATTACGACATTTGATCATTTCTTGTTTCATTTTTCTTAGTAAATATTACATATGAATTCTCTTGTTACATAGTTCTATGTGCACATAGATTGTTTTTCAATGCTTAACACACGTTGATGATCACAATTTTTATACCACTACTGTTGCAAGCTTATTCACACACACACACACACACACACACACACACACACACACACACACACACACACGCGCACACACACGCACACACACGCACACACACGCACACACACACACACACACGCATGCACACGCACACACACACGCACGCACACGCACACGCACTATGCGCACGCATTATGGATCGCATCACGCATTAGTTTTTAGCATATTGCGATTATTTTTACTACACATTTTAGCGCCGTTACGTTCTTAAAAAATTTATTGACACATTGCTTTGGGGGAACATTACGAAATTTCATTTCTTGTTGTACATTTCTGCGCCGCACATCCGCATTTGACGCACACGCACACGCACACGCACATGCTTAACACACGTTGATGCACAATTTTTATACGCACTACGCACACACAAATAATAATCGACACTACTAATATTGGTGAATCGTTCATGTCTTGCAAGTCATGTCTCTATGATGGGCTTGTTTTTTCATGTATATCACATCATGTCTTAGGTCACCATGGATCCATTAGGCATTGAGTTGTGTGGAAATTTATCATGTTACTCATCCTATCACTACTATGCTATCTTGATAAATATTGCTAGAGCATTTTCATTATATGTTTAATTCTTTTAATGATTGTAGACATTGCTCGGTATTCCAATACTTTATCTTATGAATGCTACTGATATATTTTATGCTAACACTTGCTCTTATGTTATACCATATAAACATTTTTCCATGTTGTTGGATACACTAATTTTAGTTTATATCATTACTTATGATGCTACTATGAATTTACATGACTAACACTTTCTCTTTTGAGCCAAGTCATCACAAAGGGGTCATATTATTGAGTTTTGTAGCACATTCATGTAGATTTCAAATATAGTACTTCATATGATACCACATGATGATATACACACATCTATTACATCATATACACAACTATTACCTCACATATTTACAAGGCTTTTCTCAACATGCTCAACTATTGTAGTAGATGGTTTATAGGGATTTAATCAATAGGCCTAATTGTTGTGGATGTTTTCAAAGCTTCACCCAACATGCTCAATTATCGTTGATGATTTTTAGCTTCGCATAATAGGACCGATTATTGTTGTTCGATTTATGTTCACATTACTCTTCCTCACACACATCATCGAGGGAAAATAAGTGTACATGTTTCATACTCTTACTATTCAATTACTATTCCCTCGCATATAACATTAGGGTCAAATAGGAGTACATGTTTTATGCTTTTACGTGTTCACTTTATGTTATTTAGTACTTTTGTAGTAGCATCTTCATTGGAATTTAATATACTTCTTGTTCATGTGGCATGGAGGTTCACATGTACATATACACAAAAAGGGGAAATGAACACATTAAAATCGTTCAACTACATGACTTAAAATGCTACTCGATACTTATTGATATAGTTACACTTAGGGGTTTCAATGAAGAGATGCCTTAGAACCATGCAACCCTTAGATTTTTGGAGAGAAGAACTCACACAAGCAATCTCACTCCCATGACTTCAAAAACAAAAAAACCATCTTCTATTAATCAATCATTGAGGAAAATATTATAGAATTAGGTAGAAAGCATTACAAAGATGGTTACAAAGTTACAATGAAGAGTCTACGAAAATTTCTCAAGAGAACCAACTCCTAGGATCCAATCCTAGCTACAATAATTCACAAGACTTAAACAAAAGCAAACTACACTCCCTAAAATGGAGCTTTAGCACAATCTATCTAAGCTACTCAAAATACACTTTCTAGGTTCTTGGTTACTTCTCGATTTCTTATTCTAGCTCTCTTGCTTATTTATGTTCCTCTTGATCTTCTCGAAAGATATTTTACACGATCACCTCTCCTTCTATTTATAGAATCGGCCGGAGAAATAAAGATACCTTTACAAATATTCCTCAACTTAATTCGATCACTATAGATTCAATCCATAAGTTTAATAGGTAATCACTCATGGGACATTTTCATAACATATTAGGTCACTCCATCATCAAATAAAAAAACAAGACTAACATATTCAAGTCACAACTAATATTCAATATCAATGATAAAATAATAAATTAGACCTAATTTACCTTAATTAAACTATCTAATTAAATGTTTTACACCTACCTAAAACTAAAATTAAATATATTATTAGCATTTGTTTGCCTCAACTCTCCAAATTCATTTTTCCACAACACATACAAAATAATAATGCAATTTTTTTCGAAGTTTTGGCACCTACTACGGCATTCACAAAATAAATAAAAAACAAAAGCCCTCAAGTTCCCTGATCGAGAGAATATATATTCGCGTCTTATATGGTCTATCTAGTGCAAACCGTTACATAAGATTTATTAAAAGTGAGAAAGGGCAAGATGATATCAGGGGTTCTTTGTGTGTCTGAACATTTCTCCGTGTGTGGCTTCTTTAACTTACCTGAATAAAAAGAATATTATAAGAACGTTAGATTCTTTGTGTGTTTAGTTCTCAAAGTTAATAAGAATACAGATTTAGACCAAGTTTTTTTGTTGCAACCATAAAATATATACATACAGAGGTTGTAGCAGGGTTGCCTGAAACCTGGATCCTCTTCAATGGATGCCGGTATCTTTCCAAATACCACCTCGCAACTCATGTCTTCAAAATCTACCATTCAAAATATTTAAAAGTTACCACGTTGTTGTGTTAGCATCCATCTTCTCTGTGAATATTTTCTAGAATCAATTGTGTAATAATTTTTGGGTTGGTCTGACTTTTAGTCTCTTTACAAGACCCAGCTTCCTTTTTACCACAAAATACCTCACACACATATATATACACACACCCACACATGCAGAGAAAAAAAAAAATTTTTGTTAAGAGATACATACATGAATCAACTACAAGTGCAAAAGAGCCTTACTGGGAGTTAGAGTCATTGGAGTTCCAAGATATTGTCCTATAAATCGTTGGGAAGGAATTTTACATAGATTTGTACAAACTCCAACACAATTGGTGCTTTCTAAGATCCTACAATAAACATCCAAATTAAAAATAAATTAGAAACAACATAATTTGGTTATGAATTATATGAGTACTCGGATTAAACTGATAATTGAATCTTGATTAGAAGAAATCAGCTACCTAGATTTTGCTATAAAAATGTTTTATTCTCAAAAAATTGGAAGTAAATACTGATTCATTTGCTATGTTTTAGAATAACCTTTCTTATTAATAAACCTATCTTATGAACTTGATACCCCATTTGAATCAGCTGTATGAAATTTTGCATAGACCTTGAAGGAAACTTGGTGAAGTTTTTCACGGGCACACCTATTTGGTTTGGTATTCATTGAGTGTGAATTAATCTTTATAGGAGGTTTCACAGGTTAGTATGGTTGAAATGTTGACTAATCGATGAGTTATTTACTATTTATGGAAGGTATCTTTCAATGGTTGGTCAACAAATCAACTTGGTAACTTACACATGAGGTTTACATAAAAGGGACCTGACATAAGAACATAAAAACTTACATATTAACAGCCAATCAATATCAACTCACCAGTAATCTAAACTCTTTTACATGACCTATCATAAAGGTAAAAATTGAAACTAATACCAATGCTTCAATCTTTACCATGATGACGGGTCCTATAAAAAGATCCAAATCATCAAACATAATATTTCAGATTTACATCACATTTTCTCTACTCGTCAAATCAGCTTTTAAGTCTCCTTTTGATTTTATTTGTAAACTTTATAACTCTTATTGATAATTTATTTCCAGCTGGTGCCACATCTCATGGTTGCTAGATTCAATCTCAAACACAAATGTACTGTGCTTAAGCAAGCTTAGGATAATAATATCCTTTGCTTGTTTGAAGTGACAGACACCAAATTCATGAGAGAAAAATTACATTCTTTGTTAGATTTACTAGAGTCACCTTTTTTCTTAGCTTCTTCAAACTGAAGATTACCTGCATTTCTTGACATACACAGTGGTTTTTGGGTTGGATCCATCTATATTTTCTGTTTGCCTGACCTGAAGAATAAAACATGCGAAGCATTGTAATATCAGTTTTGATAACATATATAGAGATTGTTTTTGGATTTAATCATATAATTGTTTTTAGAATCAATGGCTTGGATTCTATTCTCATTTTAATAAGAGCGATCCGAAACATTACTTCTAAAATCAACTATACAAAATTGAATCCAGAAGCAGTCTCTCTATATAACATAGAATTATTCAATCTTAACATACAAGAAGCAACATTAACAAATAATTAAACCAATATCCATGTATGATTAGACTAATATATAAATAAATTAACCTCACAAGCTCCAACAAGCCACCCAAAAAAAAAAGGGAGTAGAGGCAGCAAAGTATTCCGAGGTGAATTTTGAAGGCCGTAAAATAGTTCGAGCCTGGTTAACAATCACAACCATACTTTAATGTTATCCAAATAACTTCAAAAACATATTTGAACTGTGAAATAAAAATAAAAATAAAAACTCTTCAAGAATAATATGACACCGCTGCAAAATCACTCACAAAAGCCAAGAGAAAATCAGGAATAGCTTGGCGCAGTGCATGAACAATTAGTTCTCGTTGTACAATAGGGCTAAAACTTTGAGAAGTATTTGAAATAACATCAACAAGCCCATCATACCCATCCAAATCTGTACTGATACCTGCAAAATTATGAAGAAACCATGAAAAAAACTATAAACATTAGAAATAATAGCAAGTGTTCCAAGTAGAAGGGGATGAAATCCATTAGTGTTCCATGTCCAAGGGGATGGGATCATGGTAGATCCATGTATGAAATTTTAATTGTAAATAAAAAGATCTAAATAATTTAGATATTTATTTCCATATGTTATTGTGAGGGATTTGTATTTCAGTGGATGGTTTAATAAGTGATTAAAACTCTTTCAATTATTTTTATTAAAATTAAATTTGTAATATGAAATAATAATATAAAATTAAAAATATTAAAAACTTTGGAATTTAGATCCGTAAAAGTTTCGAATAGCCCTGAATTGCCATCTGAAAAGTTAATAAATCGTATTTATGAGAATGAAAAAACTAACAAGATGGAAATTTGTATATAAAAATTGCAATTTTTAGCCACCTAAAATTTTGAACTCAAGCACCATTATGGAAACAGAATCAATTGCGGCAGTCCACATTAATTGACATAAAAGTTGTTTAATTTAATATGATAGAGACTAAACATAGGCAGTATAGGCATGTAATTAAGACTGTGCATCAGAGGTAAGGTGGCAATTTTTGTATGAAGAGTATTAAGTGATGGTTTTCAAATATAAAAAAAAGGTGGATGATAAAAAATAATGATAAATACAAAAAAATACAGTTTCATTAATTTTCTAAGAACTGCTAGAAACCTTCTAAACAATATTGAAAAATGAAAATCCTTTTAGCTCTGAATATTAAAAAAATTTATAGTATAAAATAATAATATATTATATAAATTTTCTAGATCCTGTATTTTTAAATTTACCACCAAAAATTTGAACTTGGTTGAATGAAAAAATAGAAAAATATGGAAAATCTTTATGATTTTACCGTATTTACTAACCATGATCAGAGGTAATGTAGCTAGGCGAAGACCTAAACTGCCCAGATGTTCTGGATGGTCATTTCCCATGGATGAGGCTGATGTGTTCATTTCTAACTGTAGCTACAAGATTTGTATGGGCAAGTATGGACATGCAATTAAGGCTATGCATCAAAAGCACTGTAGCTAGACGAAGACCTAAACAGTCTAGATATTCTAGATGGTTATCATTTCCCTGTGGATGAGGCTGGTCCATCGATTTCTAACTGTAGCTACAATATTTTGGGGCTTTTTTCACTCTAAACAAACAACTATCAGAGTAAAAATATAAGGTTCTAGGAATTATTCCCACTACTGTAAAATGGAGAGACCTTTTTAACAATGATCAATGCCTAGGAAAGTTACAGTTAGGGCTATGAAATATCCTCTGTCTACTACCATAAAGCTGTTTATAACTTTATGTATGATACAACACTTCACAGATAATTATTTACAAATTTTAAGAATATTTTGCAACCAGGTTCCACCCAACATGGTGAGCAATCTATTGACCCCAAGTGGATGGGTTTTGCAGTAAAGATAAAGTGTTGTTACCCATATTGCAATACTTCTTGACTGTGGATCAATGGACTACCCAATATACAAAACGGAAGTGATTTCTATGCCCTCTATCTCACACCACTTTAAAGGTTGGCCTATATTAACCCCACCAAGGCTTCAACAAGGAAACAAATAAAATTCAATGATTTAGACTTGGTTACCTGTTGCTTCTTGCACACAACGGGAAAGATAGTTGATAGCCATATTTTCAATACAGTTGTCTTTGTATTCAGTTTTCTGCTCTATGGAAGCCTTAAGTGTTTTGTGAGAAGAGTTGATGGATTGCATGCTACTCCTGGATTTGATGGATTCCATGCTTCTCCTGGATCCCATGAGTGATTTCCTTCCTGCACATGTGAGACTACCAAAGCTTGCCTCCATGGTTGGTTAAGCTCTGAGATTCTTCCAACAAAAACCTCAATGTTCCAATGAAGCCCATTTGTGTTTTTGGAGATTCATATGCACATTAGAGGCTAGAGTCATCTTAACAAACGACAAAGGGCTTTGAGTGAAACAGAGTGGTTTCTCAGTTTCGTATTCTCAATGGGTCTATTTTCCATAAATTCTCTATTCTCTAGATATCATAAAACACTCTTAAATAACCAAATGGAACTCATTTTTGACCTTTTAAAATATCAGCAGTCCTGTCAAAGGTCATCAGACCAATCATATTTCCAAAAAAATAATCTATACTAATGGAGCCTTTTTGGTAATTATTTGTAGCATATTTTCTTAAGGCGGCCATATATTCCTGAGGTCTTGTATGTAGATACCTTGTGAAACTAGTTTTGTCAACGTGTGTTAGTTCAGACAAGCCAAAGCATGATCTCATCCACGATGGATCTTTTGGTATTATGTGGTAAGCACGTGCTCACAAAGTGTTGTAGTTGTTTTCTGACTCGGGCCGTATTATGTAAGCAGATTTCAAATTTGGTTTTATTTTTCACATCTAAAACGAAAACGAATCTGCATGGTTACAAACACATCTTCAAAGCATATGACGACGAACCTGCATAGATACAAACACAGCATGATGCATCCATAAGAATCAGCCTTCTTGAATCTGATATTATGAATTGATTCTTTTTCTTAAGGTATATGTTTCGGAAGGCCCTATCTATCACACATGTTCATGATGGAGGGCATTGAAACAGAATGCACAACCTTCGTCCAAATAATCTAGCCACCCACCACTACGCCACGCCTAATTTTAATGAACAAAAGTTAAAAAATTATATATCTTTATTTGCATATCTTTAGTTGTATAGATACAAACAGAGCATCCATAAGAATCAGCCTTCTTGAATCTGATATCATGAATTGATTCTTTTTTCTTAAGGTATATGTTTCGGAAGGCCCTATCTATCACACACGTTCATTATGGAGGGCATTCAAACGGAATGCACAACCTTCGTCCAAATAATCTAGCCACCCACCACTATGCCATGCCTAATTTTAGTGAACAAAAGTTAAAAAATTATATTTATCATTGACTGCAAACGTGTGTGATCTTTAGGGTGAACGATATGTTTCTATATAATTAACATGGTTTGATAAAGGGAAGAGCTTATATAGTTTATAAAGTGGGTACAAAGTAGGCACTTGTATATTTAGTATTTTTGGTGTTGATTTGTATTAATTTAGAGAAAAAACATGAATATACTAGTTTATTCCTAAAATATCAAGTTGTTTACATGAATGCTTTATAAAACTCTAATAACACCAAGAGGTGTGTTCTATGATGGAATCCTAGGAGAGTGGTCAGCTGAAATGGTGTGAGTGTGTTCACTTTTATTTCTAATCTCAAATTTGACGTTCATTTGACCATCACTTAGAAGCCTTCCTTTTTTTAAGAATGTCAATCGAAAAATTATTTGACGATCATTTGACCATCACTTAGAAGTCTTTATTTCTTTAAGAATGTCAATCAAAAATTCATAATATGTGTGCGATACAATGGATTTTGGAGCCCTTTTTTATGTAAATATTTTTCCAAGCCTCACACATTAGTGTATCTAAATTGACACCATTTGTCTTTAGTCATGTAGAACATATGTTGAGAAGGAAATAAATGTATTAATAATTATGTTATGTAATATATCTAAAATAAAGACTTTAAGATTGATATATATGTCTTTTTCAGATAGATGTATTTAAGATATATGTACTAGTTTATATAAACAACATAAGCTAAATAAAGTTCTCATGCTTTTGTAAACGTTTGACCTAAATGTACATCAACACTAAGAATGTATCAAGTCATGAACCTTTTGGCCATCCCTTTGTACCTTAGTGGATGTTACGACAATCCACTTTTAACATTATTCTCACAATTGAATCATAACCCTTTTGATCTACCCATTTATATTTTGCCATTACACACACCAATGCATTATAATATGTAACTCTCCATAGAATCAATTCTAACATTTATTTGTGGAATATTTCCGTCAAATGAGTAATGATGCATTAGTTGTAATTCAAATAATACATAAAATACATGAAATCAAAGCCTAAAGATTAGATAGTAAATATATAGGATTAAGAGGTGTATCTTGAAAATATTGTGTTGGTGGTTACATGTTTAAATTTGAGCTTGGAAATTTGTTTTTGACATATTAGTAACCTCGTCCATAATAATAAAGTTGATTGATATTTGATATAGGGAGCATCAATGGCACTTTGACACGGTTAGGAACACTCTTGACAAGTGTTTGTCTATTGAAAAATGACTTAACAAGTGTAGTTTCTTGCTTATGTTATTTTTCCTTGTTTTTATTTGCAATTTTTATAACTTGCGATATCTTAAAAAAATGGAGGAAAAATATTGGAGTCTGTCATTAGGGATAGTAATCTGTTAGTAGGGATAGAAATGACTTCTATTAGGTTGCAGTAGTGCTTGTAACACGTTCTCTAGTATAATTGAAATACACCAAAACCATTACAATTTTGTCTTTTCTTTTAACATCAAAGTTCAACAAATTATAACTGCCATATACACATATAAGAAAAATGCAACCACAGAGAAAGACCATGTTAATTGTTTCAAATAAATATGGACTTGATAGAATGATTTGGGTCTCACCACAATTTTGGGTGCAGGTTTATTTTGAACATAATATTTTTTTGAAATTCATATTCTTTAATAATAAATAGTTTCCTAATATTGTTATTATTCAGGTATCATATGAAGAAGATTGATACAAATATACTATCATTAACAGCTTTGTGAATTCATTCACATCACACATGACGAGGAAATAATTTTAAAAACTGTAATATATCTTACAAAACAAAAACACTTGAGACGGGCGTCAAATCTCATCCAGTTTAAATTACAATCATGCCCACATATAAAATAAATAAGCAGGTAAACGAAAACACTAGAAAAAGCCTTCCGTCTGATTCCTACTAATAACTCATTTAATCAGGTGGTGAATCTTGACAGTGGGTGCGAATTTCCATGAAACACTGACTTAATCAGGTGGTGAATCTTGTTTCCAGGAAACACTGATTTAATTAACATTTAAAAAATGTTTGGCTCCTGCTGCATAGAGAGAACAAAAACAAATACCCTCAATTTGTCTGGATCAAGAGAATGTATATACATATCCGTCCAGTGCAAACCATTACAAAAGATTTATAAATGAGGACGGGAGATAATATCAGGGGCTCCTCTGTATGTCTGAACATTTCTCCGTGTGTGGCTTCTTTAACTTACCTGAATAAAAAGAGCATAAGAACGTTAGATTTTTTCTCTGTGTAGTGATATACAGGTTTACACCCAGTTTTTTTGTTGCAACCATTGAAAAATACTTACAGAGGTTATAGCAGGGTTGACTGAAAGCTGGATCCTCTTCAATGGATGCCGGCTTCTTTCCAAATACCACCTCACAACTCATGTCCTCGAAATCTACCATTCAAAACATTGAAATAATATAAGGAATTATCAAATCCCAAATAGGCTTTGTGGGTGAAAGTTCCCAAGTTGTGTTTGTACATTTTCTCTGAATAATTTCGGTAATCAATTGAATTTTTTTTTTTTTCTCCCCTCAATCTAAAGATTAAATATATTTGTAAGGTTGAATAATCAACCAATTAATGAAAAATACTCCCAAAAATGATAACTAATCTGCTGGCTGATGGACCATTCAACCTTACAAATATATATATATATATATATATATATATATAATAGATAGACTGTTTTTTTTTTTTTTAATTTGTCCCATCTTTGTAGTCTCTCTATAAAAACCCATCTTTCTTTTGTTACAATAAAAATATCCCCCACATTATTAAATAAATTAATAGGTATGCATACATGAATTAACCACAAGAGCAAAGAGCCTTACTAGGAGTTAGAGTCATTGAAGTTCCAAAATATTGTCCTATAAATTGTTGGGAAGGAATTTTGCATAGATTTGTACAAATTCCAACACAATTGGTGCTTTCTAAGATCCTGCAATCAACATCCAACTCCAAATTTAAATTACACACAATTAATTTGGGTATTAGTTTTATAAGAGTATTCGTATTAAATTGATGATTCTTGATTAGAAGAACTTCAGCTACATAGGTTTTACTTTAAAAATCTTTTTACTCTGTTGCCAAATGGAGGCTTCAGATAAAGGTTGGTGCATTCATGTTGCATGGCACACCAAAAAGTTTTATTCAACATATGGGTTAGTAACCTATCAATGTCAACTTGTTATTTATTTCTTTACAAAATCCATCATCAAGGTTAAAATTGAAACTAATGTCAATGCTTCCATCTTTAGTTTGATGATAGGTCCTATAAAAATCGATACATCGTACCTAATAGTTCGATTAATAGATCACATTTTCTTTCATCGATGAAATCAACCTTTCTTCTCTTCCCCAAAGATGGACTCAAAAGTGGGATCCCGAACGTGGGACTTCAACAATATTGAATGCTCATTTTTACACCAAGAACCTACTAATCTCAAGACTAATCTTAGAAAACGCGTTTTAAGTGCCACCTCTCATGGTTGTTACATTCAAATTTCAATCTCAAACACAAATGCTTTCTTCTCTTCCCGAAGATGGACTAAGTCGTGGGATCCAAAATGTTGGACTTCAACAATATTGAATGCTAAATTTTACACTAAGAACCTACTAATCTCAGAACTAAACTTAGAAAACATTTTAAGCATCACATCTCATAATTGTTAGATTCAATCTCAAACACAAATACTTCCTTCTCTTCCTTGAAGATGGACTCACAAGTGAGATCCCAAACGTTGGACTTCAATAATATTGAATGCTCACTTTTACACTAAGAACCTATTAATCTCAAAACTAAACTTAGAAACCATTTTAAGTGCCACATCTCATGGTTTTCAGATTCAATCTCAAACACAAATGTAGTGTTCTTAAACATACCTCAGAATACAAATAACCTTTGATTTTTCAAATTATCAGACACCAATATCACGAGAGATATTACATTGTTTGTTTGATTACCAAACCCACTTTTTCTTTTTGTTTTTACTTCTTCAAACAAAGATTACCTGCATTTCTTAACATACACTGTGGTTTTTTGCTTGGATCCATCTATATTTTCTGTTTGCCTGACCTGAAAAACAAAAGATTGGAAGAATCCAAATATCAGCTTTGATAACATATACATATTCGATCTTGACATACAAGAAGCAAAATCAATAAATAATGAAACCAATATACATGTATCAATATGTGAAGGTATGAAGCCAAATTAACCTCACAAGCTCCAACAAGCCACCCAAATAATAAGGGAGTAGCAACAGCAAAGTATTCCGAGGTAAATTTTGAAGGTCGTAAAATACTTCGAACCTGTTTATCAATCACAAACATACTTTGATGTTATCCAAAGCTTCAAATCTGTCCATTTAACAAAACAAAACAGACAGTACAAGAATAATCTGAAACCCCTGCAAAATCACTCACAAAAGTCGAGAGAAAATCTGGAATAGCCTGGCGCAGTGCATGAACAATTAACTCTCGTTGTACAGTAGGGCTAAAGCTCTGAGAAGTCATTGAAATAACATCTAGAAGCCCGTCATACCCATCCAAATCTGTTCTCATGCCTGCAAAATCCTGAAGAAATTATTCAAAAATATGTATAAACATTCAAAATAATGAGAAGTCTTCCAAGTTTTCTGTCCAAAGGGGATTGAACCGTGGAATGGCTATGACCCATCAAGCTTTTCCCGTACCATAAAGGCTATTTGGATGAGGATGGTGGATATTTAAATTATCTTATATACCCTTAAGCTTTTTCTAATGGGGTTAATATTACAGAATGGTAGCAAAATGAATGTGATAGCCCTTTCTAACATAAGTTAGAATGGTTGTAGGTCTGTGAAACCTCTTGCTAGGAGTCTTTTCCTGCCGGCCTTAAAGTTCTTCCTACTGCTTAAGTTTCAATTGAGGTTTTAACATTTATGAACAATGGAGGAGTATTAGGTTCTTCTTATGTAGTGGGAGTATGAGATATGGTCTTATATATTATGTAAGTTACATTGTAAATGAAAAATAGAACATTTAAAATTAAAAAGAATTTTTCATTTTTACATATAGAAAGTGTTCCTACGATTTATTGTTAAGAATATACAATCTCCTGCAGATTTTTTTAACAAATCTTAAAAATATTGTCCAACCTTATCACACACCACATTCAAGGTGGCCCATAACCCCACCCAAGATTTAGCACTGGGAAAAAAAAACTAAAACTAAAATAAATCAAATGGTTGAGACATTGTTACCTGTTGCTTCTTGCACACAATGGCAAAGATAGTTGGAAGCCATATTTTGAATCCAGTTGTCCTTGTACTCAGTTTTCTGCCCCGTGGGTGCTGCTATTGTTTTATGAGAAGAGTTGGCCAATGCACAGTACACCCTCCTCCTGGACTCAATTAAATTCATGGATTGCATGTTTCTCCTGGATTTGCTGGATTGCAGAGATGATTCTGTTGATCTTGAGAAGCACTTGGATACTGTTACTGATTTCATTCCTGCACCTCTAAGAGTAGGAGAGCTTGCCTCCATGATTGATTGGGCTATGCGATTCCTCAAAGCTCCAATGAAGTTCGATTGTGTTTTTGAGGAGATTTATATGCACATCATCGACTCAAGCAATTTTAACAAACGACAAAGGGTGTCTGAGTCAACTAGAGGGGGTTCTCAGTTTCCTATGCTCAATGGGTATATTTTTCTCTAGATACCACTATCATACAGCCTTTGTAAGCATTCATTTATCTTGATCTTAAATGAGCAAATAACACCTTAAAAAATTAGAAAACTATCGTCTGCAGTCCTGTCAAATAACATGGCATCACGAAGATATCTAGTTACAATTAATCTATTCTAATACAACAATTTTTAGGAATTATTTATAGCTTATTTCCTTAAGCTGGACGTATATCCCGAAGGTTTTATATTTGTAAGCTTAAGTAAGCAATATGTTCTTTTCATATTTTAAAGAACTAGATTGTCTCTTCATTTTGATTTAACACTAAGGCCCATGCATGCTAAGTCATCAACAATAAGAAAAATAATTTCATGTGGCTCTGCTCTTTTTATTCTGAAGGCGTTCCCTATGGGAAAGGCCCTTCCTCAACGTTTCTGCGAATGTCCTAAATTTGACGGCCGTTTGAATGTCATTTTAATTTGAATAATTTTGACGACCGTTTGGACGTCTTCACTTTTTCTAGCTATTTTAAACGGTTGCTTTTTAGTTTTTCTTTTTTGCTGGCTTTGCACATATAAGGGGCTTCCGAGTTTAGATCCTCCACCTAACCCATCCATTTTTAAAAAGTGGATAGGTACTGTTAATATTTTATAGGTGGCTTTTTAAAATGAGGGCCGGTTAGTTTTATTAAAGGGAGGTGCATTTTTTAAGTGTGGGTATTATTTTTTATAAGGTGGTTTTTTTATTATACTCGTAGTGTTTAAAACTTTAGGTAAGGTAGTTTATTTCATTAAGGGTGCCCATATATTTAAAGGTAGGTTTTTTTTTAAAAATTAGTGTGTTTAATTTAAAGGTGGCTTTTAATTACGCCGAAGGATTCCGATACAAGATGGGAAGAGATGATGTTTAGGATCATGTTTAATATAACATTCATTCGATCCAATATTTTGATGTTAAATTGGGATGACATTAATACTCTATGGAATGCTAAAGATCATTTTCCCAAGGACTTTAGAGTTGAGGTCAGGCTTTTGTGTCATCTTTCATATTCAATTGATATCGTTAGTTTTTGGAAGCATTGGCTTGTAGCAAGGTTTTCTATCAGACAATAGAAATACTCTAATCAAGTTCTTTGTTTAGTTTCCACACATTGAGTTTGTATATGTTATTGGCTGCCAAGGAGATGTGTTAACTCACAAAAGGAGGTACTATTACAAATTTGTTACCAAGTTTTGAATTATTTTTAAGAGAGTAATTGAAATATTGTTTGAATTTTATTGGTCAAATAACTTAACAAGTGCTTTTCTCCGACATGGATACTTCATCTTCTCCTCTACTTAATGTGGCAACCCATTGGCAAAGGTGCAAGAGATGTTCAATAGTGTAAATTGGGGAGACGGGAAGGGTGATGTTGCACTTTGTATCCTTCAGAAGATCAGCGAATCAAATGCCCTTCCCATCTATCCTGGAGCTTATTATTTTGCTAGGAATTACTCTAAACTCTGGATTGGATGGAGATTGGGTGAAGTTTTTACATTCTTTACCTAATGCCCTTCTACGGATGACTGTCTCACAATGAGTCTCATGTTCAGCATCAGACATCTTTCTTACAACCACCTTTGTAATTTCACCACGTAATTCACTCCTTGATGCTTGAGAAGATTTATTTGTTCCATTTCTGTTTGTATGTGACCTATCCCTAGAGATCGACTTTCTTGTTTGCAATTGGTGTCAGGAGATTCTGAAACTGGTATATGATTTTTTAGTGTTATTTCTCCTGATGTACAATTGTTTTCGAATTGCTCGAAAATCCACATACATTGTAGGCAATTGCTTGGCTTCATTCTTTTCAATTTGTTGCATTTGTCTGGTTTTCACTGTCACTTTCTTTTGTAACTGGATGTACAGTTTGTGTTGATTTGGCTTCAACAAGTAAGCTCTCACGATCGATCTACTTCTTGGATTCACTGTTTTCCTTCATACTTCTAAAAACATGATATTTCATGGCACTCTTCTTACCCTCGACAAAATCTTCATTTTCCTGAGATACTGAGAAGTTGAGATATTTCCTCAACAATTTACTTCTAGATTTTGTCAAATCGTCATCTCTATCAAAGCGATCATGAGTTTTTGTACCTAAATACATTTTCTTTGGAGTCATATCTTCCATTTTATAGATGCAAGTGTCATTACCCAAGAATAATTTACAACTAGATGTAGTTGTTTGTGCTCTTGTTGAAATATATGCAATATGTGGAAGCATGCAAATGCCATGCGAATTGTTTGACTAAATGCATGTAAGAAATGTGGCCTCGTGGATTGTATTGTTCACAAGATATGAATAAAATAGGTTCATTGGAAAGGCCTTGGAACCTTTCCGAAATTACATTTTGCAGGTATAAGGCCAAACCCTACAACCATTGTCAACATCCTCTCATCTTCTACGAAAATGGAAGCTTTAGAACAGGGCACATGAACTATTCGATAGAATGTTTTGATGAGATGTGGTCTTATGACATATAAAGAATGCAAAATATGCACAAAATGGATTTTTGAAAAGGCCTTAGAAAATTTGAAGAAAATGCATTTGGCAGTGATGAAATCGTTGCCAAAATGGGAGCTTTAGAATAGGGTATGAACATCCATCAATGTATAATGTAAAGTGAATTGACTTGACATCACTTACATAACACATATAGTAGATTTAACTTGGGTAGGAACAATTTGCTTCATGAAATTGGTGTGGGACATGCAGGTATTTCATTTCCCACTTTTTAATTTACAACATTCTAACTTTTTGCATAACTATTCTCGAGTAATTACTTGATCTCAAAACTAAAAAGAGAGTTCTAAAGTTTTCCTCATTTTTAATTTGGCCTCTTTAAGCACAAATTACATTGATGTGAACAATGCAAGTGTGATCGAGACCATAAAGTGGAGCGCCATGACTTAGATTGTTCCCACCTTAATAATATTTTCTATGTGCTCCACTTTTTTGTCGCGATCTCACCCACATTATGCACATGAATGCAACATGCGTTTAAAACGACCAAACTATAAAAAATGGAAAATGGGCTATAAATGTTCATTCTGAAATTCAAGCTCAAGTACTTATAGGGGAACAAGTGATGTGTAAGTAGATTTCTCCAATATAATTTGTGGAATAAGTGTGGGACATACATGTATTTAATTCCCACTTTTAATTTAAAAATCCCTCTTTCGAATGGTAAATGAAAAATACCTTTCATTCAAATTGCGTTTATATGAATAATGTGGGCGAGATCGAGACGAAAAAGTGGAACACATAACAAATATTGGTTAGGTAAGATAACACTAAGTCAGGGAATAGGTGTGGGACAAGCAAGTTTTTAATTCTCACATTTTTTCTAATTCACTTGTGGAATGGGCGTGGGACATGCAACTATTTAATTTCCACATTTTACTTAGAAACCCCTCTTCTGAATGGAAGATGAAATCCACTTTTTGTGCATATGGCCATCCACTTGCATGGCTCAATTATCGATGGTTTTTTGTGTATCACCTATTCCCCTACAAATACTAATCTTGAAATTGAAAATGAACGTTTATTGGGTTTTCCTCATTTTTAAATTTTGGTCCCTTTATATGTAATTTGCACTCATGTACATGATGCACATGAGATCGAGACAAAAAAGTGGAGTATAGGGTAGATATTATTTAGGTGGAAACAATCTAACTCGTGTAATAAGTGTGGGCCATGCATGTATTTAATTTTCACATTTTCATTTCTATTCTTACATTCATGCCTTCATCTTCCTTGAACATTCATTCATGCATAAATTCCTTAAGCATATGTTCTCACATTTCACATTGACTCCCTCATTCCTCTTTCCTTTCTCATGCACTTCCTCACCCTCTTACGCCTTCGTCTACACCCCTCTTCATCTCCCTGTTGTTTCTCTTCATCCATTTTTACTTCTTCAATATAATTTTTTTCTTGGCGTTTCCATTCATGCCTTCATCTTCTTTGAACATTCATTCTAGCTTGTAGTAGACTGAAGAAAATCAGACTTATTGTGGATAAAGCCATGATTTATGATATTTACATCTCACATTTTTCTTTGGTTGAACAATAATATGAGAAAATAAGATCGTTTGATTGAAACTTTGATAAAGGCTTGTAATGACACTAAAATTTACCATTTTTCCAATGATTGCAGTTGTATTGCTTAACTGTAATAAGATGTAGTTTCTCAAGGTTAGAACAATGTAAAACAATGATTTCACTATTTTGGATTTAAGTCATATTTCTATCACCTGGGCATAGTCCCATGGAGGGGTTTCAATGCTATTTTTTTGCAATAGAAGGTCCCTTGAAAATATCTGAAGCCGGCTACAGTAAAAATAGTTTTCCCTAGAAGGTAGGAGCTCCGATATTTGTGGCAATCAGTCCTATTCCTCAAGAGCTTGGGCAGTTACAAAACTTAGTCTCACTGTATGTTCCTTTCAACTATACCTTAAATGTAAATTTTGGCAGGATTGTGTTGATGTTCAAAACATATTGGAAATGGATCATATGCAGGATACTAAAAAATAACAAATTATTAGGGGAAGTGCCATTGCAGTTAGCCAACTATTTCAGCCTTGCTACATTGTGAGGATTGTTTTTTCCACCTATTTCTTTGTGAAATTTTGAAAGATATGATTTGCAAATTTGATTCTAAGATGATACTATAAATGACTCTATTTCTTTTACAGAAACCTCTCCTACAACAATTTTTCTGGGGACATTCCTATCATTAAATTTTTTCAAGGTTTCCTCCAGACATGTGTAGATATAACCAAAAATTTTCTTTGCGGGGTAAGTGCACCAAGTTGGGGGGCCAAAAGGGGGTCTTAAGTGGATGCATTTTTTTGAAAAATAAAAACTTCAACTTGTATGAGTTTTTCAAAATAGTTACACTCAAAATTAGAAGATGTTGTAGAAATATGAATCGTAGCATTTTGAGTCTAGTTTCTAAGATACTAAATTTTATTGAAAACGGATAAGTTTAAGTGGGTCAAACAACTAAAATACCAACAAGTGCTCCTATTTTTGTTAAAAAACATAATAGAGTGACTTTCATGCCCCCACCATTTTTGAGCACCATTGAGTATTTTTGAAAACCCTTTAGTAGAAAGATAGCTAGGAGCATCTAGTTTGTGTTAGATTTTTTTCTTTAGATTTTTTTAACGAGTATTTTTTTATTTATGATTTTTCTAGTACATAAATTTTATGTTTTGAAAATAATGAGCTCGATTGTTCCCCCTAACTACCTCAAAAAATATCGAAAATTAGATTTTTTTTTAATATGTATAGAATTATGCCTAGTTTGTGCTAGTATAATTTTTTTCAATTTTGATCACCCAAACAAAAGATACACGATGAAAGATAGACATATTTAAACTTCAAAAAATAGCTATAAAAAGGCATAGTTAGAAAATAAATAATATGGAAACCTTATATTAGTCAGAAAATTTGAAAAATTATATTTTTAGAAAGAAGAAACTCTACTCTACGTTGTGGTATAATTTTTTTAAAAATAGATCGATTGTTTTATTTTGATTTATCATAGAGGAAGTGACATTTTTACATTTTCCTGCAAAAACACGATGTTTGTTGTGTTTGTGCAGGTCCATGCCTCAGGGTTGGGGATCCAAAGCGTATCCCAAGCCTTGAGGCATGTGTTGAAAAGGTAAAAAGCATAACATTTATGCGTTATGTTTGCTATAAATAATTTGCAAATGGAATTTATAGCAGAGGCATAATGCATGTGCGTTATAACGTGTAGGCATTATGCTTTGGTAAATCCCAAACCTAAGAATTTAAAACGCGATCACGTTATAATAGAATGCATATGCGTTTTTATTTTTTTCGGTTTTTGTCCACTTTTTGGCCCCCAACTTTGTGCACTTACCCCTGCAGACCAATTCACTTTTTTTTGGCATGTCACATGAATGTTGCATGTAATGCAACTTTTATTTGAGAGTCTCTGTAAGACCTTATGAAAGTATTTCAAGTATGGATATAAAAAATACTAAGGAAATTTTGAAGTTGATTTTCTATTGCGGCTAAGTTTTTTGGCCATCTTAGGAACATTTTGGAGTTTAGTTTGCACACATTTAGAATTATTATAATACCGTTTTTAGATTAGTTGGTGTTGACATTAGGTGTGTTGTTTTGCAGTATGCTCGAACTATCCAAAAGCTAGGGTTTCCTGCTCATTTCAAGGTAATACCCCATGTGAAGGATTTGATCCGCTTCCATCAACAACATAATCATTTGAAGCGTGCATTTTATTTGACATTTGTTACAGTGATAGGATCTAAATGGTGCGTTGATATGCAGGACTTTAAGATCCAAAATATTGTGGGATCCTGTGATGTGAAATTTCCTATAAGATTGGAAGGGCTTGCATATTCACATGGTGTTTTTTCAAGTGTAAGTTGTGTGGGCACTTGTTAGTAAATTTGTCTCTATCTTGATGCTACACACTGTATTGATGCTACACAACTGTATTGATATTTTATGTTTCCTTCTATAATATGAGCCAGAATTGTTCCCAGGCTTGATTTATCGGATGAAACAACCTAAAATTGTTCTTCTCATTTTTGTTTCTGGAAAGATTGTCCTTACGGGAGAAAAGGTGCCTTTACCTCAACTTATTACATCTTTTGGTTCTTGTGTTGTAGTATTTTGTTTTCTCATTCTCATTTTGAAATAAAAACCTGACTTTTAGCTTTTCCTCCACATATGTAGCTACGGGATGAGACATACACAACCTTTGAGAATATATATCCAGTCTTAACTGAATTTAGGAAGGTCAACAATGGTAAGCTTCTATTATGGCTTTGTTATCGGGAATATGGTCTACGTTATTAGATAGTTTATAAAATCTATGTGAGAATAGTAGAGTGATTGACCAAATACTTTCCTTCTCATCTTCAGACATGCGTCATGGTTAATCAACACTTCACAAGCTAAGCAATGCCTGGACATGGAGAGGGAATCAAAGACAATTGCTGATTAAAATGGTCTAGGGATTAACTATCCACAAGTCCCAGGGACTTACTTTGCATAGAGAAACTGTCGACATTGGAACCACTGAAAGGAAAGGTCTGACATTCACAAATTTCTCCAGAGTTCCCTCACTTTCTAATCTGCGCATTTCCCCTCCTTTTTCATTCGAAAGATACTCAAAATGATGCATGTACCAACACTTGGAGCAAGAAGAAAGGATGAGTCAAGACTACTATCACTCAACCAAAACAACCCATTGTAAATATCGCCCTCTACATTGATAACACCTCCACTACTACTTTACTCAACACTTCTTGTATCCAAAGCGGCAGTGCCATTCAAGGGGTATCAAATGTATTCATGTTTAGTTCAAATAAAATTCACCACAACAAGCTACCACTCATGATATAAAATCTGCAAATGTATGGAGGTCTTCATGTATTCATGTTTAGTTCAGATCTCATGATATAAGATTTGCAAATGTATATGTATGAATTTGTAACAAATTTGAAATGTGCACATAGATCCTTTCAATGTAATGTTTCATCTATATTCCTACACTACCACTATCAATCAAACCCCTTATCAACATGTTATCGATAATACAAAAAAACATTTTCAACAAAGAACCAACCAAACAACCGATGCAACCACCATCTCAAACATGTTGCAACACTAACACAATTTCCCCAAATAATTACAAACCACATCAACTACAAAAGTAATTAACTATCCAAAGCGGTATCAATTGTATTCATGTTTAGTGCCAAAACAATTGCCCACAAAAGGCTACCACTCATGATATAAAATCTACAAATATTTTGTATTCATGTATTCATGTTTAGTTCAAATAAAATAGTTCACAAATCGCTACCACTCATGATATAAGATTTGTAAATGTATATTTACGAATTTGTAACAAATTTGAAATGTAGAGATAAAACCTTTAAATGTAATGCTTCATCTATATTCCTACACTTACAAAATCAATTACACCTCTTATCAACATCAACTACAAAAGTAATAACTATCCCTCTAAATCAAATAACATATACCATTCGGCGTTCACATTGCATTGTACACAATTGCTAGTTCTTAAAAAAGAGAGAAAGTGTCATTCGCAATCATTTAAACAAGTAGGTTGATTCAATCTTTGGATATTACAATAGAGGTAATAATATATAAATATACACATGTTTAAGATTGTGTCAATATAAATTTTTATATTATTTAACAATTAATAATATTAATTTTTTTATACTGATTTAACTAGTATATTTAGCATTACTTTATATTAATTTATAGATAGTTAATAAAAAAGTATCCCTCTTGAATACATTGATTCTTATATATTTTATATTTTTGGTATTACGTTATGTTAATTTATAGTCGATCAACAAAAAATGTATTCCCAAATATTATTGTGTACATAACAACACTAAAAGGAAACAACACACCAACAATCTAAACTCTTACACACAATTTGAATTTCTCTCCAACCAAATAGTCTTAAAATTCACTAGTCTCACAAAGTGCTCGGGGTGCCCAAATTCGAGCCCGAATCCACTAACTCAAAGTTGGCAATAAAGTTCCTAAGAAATTATTTCATATGCTTAAAACTAAGCATTCTTCCCAAAAATCAAATATATCTAAGAAAATCGCCTTTGTTTCATAGAAACTTAGAGCATATGGTCCAAGCTTTTGTTAGGCACTACAAGTAGGTACTTAAAAGCTCGGGTTCCCTTTCAGAGCGCTTTACAATGCTTTGGAGCAATGTTTGGAAGCTATCCCTGCTTTCAGAAAATTACTTGTGATAGATTGTTATCCATTGAAGACCGCATGAAGTGACAAGTATAAATGGTCAATGACAAAGCCCCCGAGGTGCTTATGGATTTCTTAGAGGATTTTACAAAGCTTTTTGTATTCGGTTGGTCTTGACCTCCTCCATGTTTATTTGGAAGGGTTTTGTATGCGTCTTTAGGGCTAGATATTAATAGAGGAAACATAACATTCATTCCTAGCGGGGATATTCGAGCAAATTTGTAACTAGTGTCCTATCACTCGCTTAATGTATCCTACATGATCATTGTTAAGGCCTTAGCCCTTTGACTCACCATTTTCTCTCTACCATCATCAAGCTAGAAAAAATGACATTCATCAAAGGCCATTATATTCTTGACAATATCATCACTATTCGGGAGGGCTATGGAATGGGATTGGTGCTCTAATCAACAAGCCTTATTTATCATAATCGATTTTAAGAAGGCTTATGACTGATCAATGACCACTCATTCTATCCATGCTTAAAGCCCTAGGATTTGGCCCTAACTTCCTTCAATCAGTTCAAATGTTTTTCTTTGACACCTCAGCTCACCTTACCATCAATGGCGAAGCTTATAGCAATTTAGATTTTTTGGTCTATCCATCGAGGGCTTCCCCCTTGCTTCCACAGGTGTTCATTACCTAAGCAATATCCTAGCACGTTCATTCATATTGAGGCAATTAAAATTGATAAAATCAAATTCAATAAAACAATAGACATTATGGGGTGAAAGGGTTTAATTTACCAATATTTTGAATTTGGTATTAGGGGTAGGTTAGAGGTGGGCTAGATGAGATGTAAGACTAATTTTAATATAAAAGTAAAACATTCAAACCCTAGTTTTTAAAACTAAATACCTTAAAATTGCAAAAGGAGTGGAGTCATAAAGTTAAACTATAATCTCTTTTTGAATAAGGAAATCTCAATTAGGATATTCTTAACTAAATAATGATAAAATTAGAAAACTAGGATTGAGTATGCTTTTCAACAAAATGATATTATTTCATCCTCTTGATTATTTGAAGAACTATTGATAAAGAATTAAAGCTTAACATTAAGGAAATTGGTAATATGTCTTGAATGACTTCATAATCTTGTTCTAAAGAAAAGGCACAATAAGAAAATAATAATTGAGTGTGAAACATGATACATTTTCTATTTAATATATTAGGGTAGAAATAAAAAAGGGTTGATAAAATTTTAATGAAAAAATCGGTAAATAAGGTACATGGAAAAAATAGGGGTATTTTTATTCTAATAATATAATGGGAGGGGGTATATTATCAATTGAATAATTGGAGGTAAAAACTAACATTAAGCGTATTCTTTAATACCCTTTGAATAAACATGTTATACACTAATTTTATCTAGTGAAGCCCCATGCTTTCTCGTGCTTTATATGTTCTAGAAGGCAAAGGTTTTGGCTATTTGCTTGCATAGACTCAATCTCAAGGTCTTGTAAGAGGCATCTCTCTTCCTACCATCGACTCCATGCAAGTCCTTGATGGGAACTTTGTTGATGAATCCTTTCTCACTCTGGTTAAGGAGGAGTCAAACATTTCTAATGCTATGTGTTTCTGGATGTGTTCTTCTACCTTGCCTTTGGTTCTTCAATTAAATGGAACAAAACACAATGATACCGGAAATACTTCTTTCCTCTCGTGCTTTTTACTAGGAAATATAAATGAAAATAAATTCATCATGCAGAAATATTCAAATTCTTGGGCATTCAATTTACATTTTTGGATACACCTTCAGATTTTTGGAAATATGTGAGTGTTTTGAGTTCTTTAGAAAAATGAAATAATAGATTACCAAACTACTCTCTCTCTCTCACTAGAAAATTTCAAATTTTCTCTAAATTTTTAGAATCCACCCATGTTTATTACTCATTTTTTCATGTGTATTCAAAGAAATCGGTGCCAAAGTTATAAAATATTCTCATATATTTCTTATGGGCTAACCCACCACTGGAAAAGGATTTCATCGAGTAGCATGGGATTTTTTTTTTTCCCAAGGAAGTGTAGGAATGGGGCTTATAGAAATCTAATGACAGAGGTCTTCCCTATGTGTTAAGTTGATTTTTCGAGCTATTGAAGGGTAAGAAGCTTAGAAAGTGCTTATTCATCATTGTATTTATGAAGATTTTCCTTATAGGCATGATACTTGGAAAGGACTGGGATTTTCCAATATTTTCACTCTCTGGATTCTAGTTAATATAGTGGGCTCCTTTGTCATCAAAAGCATTTGGAAAGGTTGGGAAAATTTCAATCCTTGGCTCCCGTGGAATGGCAACAACTTTCAGGATGGATTCTCTTTTAATCATCGGTCCTTATTATGGTCTCCCATCATCCATTTCCAAGATCGTTTTCTAGATGAGGTTCCTTGGATACATGTGCTCAAGTTTTATAGGTGGGTGGTGACATGCACTGTTCAAGATCTTTATTACAAATAGTTGCAATCTTGACTTCCTTGGAATATCATTAGAGATAAATTCGGGATGGACTCGGACTAGTGGAACAAAGAAGCCATTAATGAAATCATTACCGCATTTTTGATGCACATGGTACATAAATTTTCTTTCATTTCCACTTGGCCCTAGTTGAAAGATTAGAAATGGTATGTGGATAATCCATTCCAAAATTACATGGCGAGAAAAAGCTACGGGTGAATATTTCCCCACCTTCCCATATTGGATAAGCTTAACTCTCGATTGGGAATTCCATCTGCTACCTCGACGTGGCGTCTAAGATTCCAAACTATATGGGAAGCCTACTTAGAGCCCAAAATTGCTTATTTTACATGGAGCATTTACACCATGGACTACAAATTGGGAAGTGTTTAGTCCAACTTGGAGTGGCCAACCCGACTTGCCCATTCTGTGGACATTTAGAAAATTTAATGCACCTTTTCTAGCTCTATCCCAAGGCTCAAAATGCTTGGAATTAGATCCATTCCTTTTTCCAACCATTTCATCTAGAAAATTTCTCATGGCAATATGTTCTACTAGGGCATAATCCAGGATTTCTTAGAAGTTTACCCAAATTTGACACACTTTCAAAGGGGAAATTTTGTTTTGGATATGGAAAGAAAAAAATGCTTGTCTTTTTTCTAACTCTGTTGTGGATCAACACTTCTCTATCCATAACAAACCCATGGTTATATCGATGTGTTATTACATATTCAATTCCAAGTGAACAATATTTCTCTAAAGGTGGAGCATCTCTAAAATCTCACATGTCATTAGGGCGATGTCCCATGTGGCTTGTGTTCGCCATCCCCGACTCATCATTCTCATCCTCACACCATGATAATGCTCAACAATAGAGTGATTTTCATAGGACCCGGTCCCAACGTCGGTCTCACATTCTTGCATGTTGATCTCCACATTGATCACCCATCAAGTGGGGCACAATTACACCACCGTCACCACAAGCTCGGGGATGGGGCTCCCCACCCTTTGCGTGGGCCACCCATTTCCAATTTTCATGACGGGTTGAGCATGCCGTAACATGAGGAAAAATTCACCTCAGATTGCCTTATCCATATCTCCGTCTCAGTGCACAGGAGGAGGTTATCAAGAAGGAGAGCATACTAATAGTTTTGGATGGAACCCATATGACTCTAGGAATTATCTACCAAGCATTGAATGACATGACCAAGACTAAATGTCATCCGGGAAACAATTCACAACATCAACTTAAGTTTTTACTCTCTATTTTTTTGATGCAATTGATCATTTAGCCTAAGCTACGCCTTGTGGTTTTTTTCATAGGCCCTTTTGGCTGGATTAGATTGTGTCTTTAAGGTGTTCTTCCATACTACCTTTTTTTTATGAATAATCATGTATCATAATACCCATTATTTTAATATAATATCTATTTCATCAAAAAAAAAAAAACTCTCTAGTCATTAACTACAAAAACTACATTAAATATGACAACCAATTTATTTTTAAAATATAAAGTGTCCCTAAATATGTCATAACACCACTAAAAGTGTTGATATGCACGGGTGTTTAAAGTCTTTCAAACATCTTACATTTTTCTCTTGCTAAATAATATGAAGAATCTCTATTCATGCAAATTCTAAATTAAATAAGACAACTTGCGAATAAGAAAATGAGTAGATATGTTGTGAAACTAGTTATGTCATTATGTGTTAGTTGAGAAAGGCCAATAAATGACTTCATGCATGATGGAACTTTATTTATTATCTAGTAAGGAAATGCTCAATAGTGTTGAACATGTTTTCACACTCGGGTGATATTATGTAAGCAAACTTGAGATCTTGTTTGATTTTTCCATCATAGGAGCAATAATGATGTTTTTGTAGTGAAAATAAATAAATTACATGAAATTAAGTATCACAATACATATATATAAATATTATTTATGTTTAATTAATTATTCAAATTGATTTGATGGGTAGGGTTAAGAGTTGTATTTGGAATATATCGAGAGAGGAGAATTGTTGTTTAAATTTGAACATGGAATCATGCAATTAGATATGTATGTAACCTCACCTAAAAATTTAGAGTTCAATGAGATTTTATGTCGAAGCATTAGGGAACTTTTAACACATTTCAAGTGTGCATCCGAGAAGTTTGTCTATTGAAAACTAAGTTGATGACTATGTTCTCTCTACTTAAGATACTTTTTCCTCACTTTGATGATATGTTTTGTCTTGCAATATTTAAAAATGGATGTAAGGCTAGGGTTTTTATGTTTTGTACGGATAACACATTTGGGTGTTTTTCCCTCATCATAAAACCTCTTATAGGATTTTTTTCGCATGCACTTGCATTTATTTTATTTTTAGGCATTCCCGCCTCTGGGTGGACATTTTATAAATGACCCGCAATTCAAATAGTTTGGTTATTTTGACCGTGACAGAAGTAATGGCACCTCCATGGAAATAGCCAAGGTAATTTTTGACCAAATTATTCCATGAGGTAATGTTTATGCCCCTAATATCTTGTTACCTAATGAGGAGTTTAATTTCGCATGTCATTGACTTGAGCAATTTTTCATGATAGGCTATTTTGATGGAAGAATTCCCTTTGAAAGAATGCTTCATTATTGGGTGCAAATGAATTGGTCCCAATTTGGTAACAAGTTGGACTCCATCTAGAATATGACCAAAGGGTTTTTCTTGTTTCATTTTGTTGACCTCACTAATATTGGTCGCGACGCATTGAATAAGTCATCCACCTATTATGTTGCAGTTTTTCCTCGGTGTGTCCACATGGACTCGTGATTTTGTGGTTTCGATAATAAAAATCTTAAGGTTTTGGTTTGGATGAAATTTGCAAGCCTTCACATGCCTTGCTATCACATTTTGGACTTCATTTCTTCCTCTATAGGTTGGGTCATTACCAAATAGCCTCTTTGGTTCTATGCTACTAGACCTCGGTGACGATTTTATGTTGAGGTTAATATTTCTCGTAACCTCAAGGAAACCTTTAAAATCAAATTTGGGGAATCCTAATACACTCGATGGGTGGTTTACATTACCCTCCCCAATGGTTGTTTTTCATGACAATATATAAACCATAAGATTCAGGATTATTGTTTGTTAGCTTAGAGTAGCAATTATTTTCAAATCCCATGTTGCACCTTCTCGGGCATCGAAGAAGATTGTTGTACCATTGTGGGTTGAAAAAATATCCATAAAAAATCCCCCATTACCACTCTTCTCTCGAAACTCCCAAGGCCATTAAACCACAAACTAGATAATTATCATTTGCGAATACCCTTTCTAATCCCATTGAATCGTCTCTCTCCAAGCCTTATATGGTTCAATCTTTCCATCTTAAGATACTGATTTCTGCCGATCTGCTGCAACATTCTCCTCTTTTTGGGGCATCCATGGAGTTAACAATTTTTCAAATTATTTTACAAGATAAGGGTGTTTTTGTCGGCTCCCAACTTTCGGTTTCTCCTTCCGTAATGGGAATTCAATGCTTTTGTAGCCATCCTCGCCACCTTGAGGAAGGTGAGATTGTGCATTTTACAAGATAGAAATCTTAGCCTAGTGAAAATTTTATTTCTAACCAACAACGGTTTTTCTTGAACAATTATGACAACCTTTTGGGTATGAATTAAGAGGATATGTATCGAATGCTCATTTTAAATGAATTTATTTTCCTAGAATGTCGGTGGTCTAACAAACTCCACTTTCAAGTACAATGTGTGAGACTTTAGGAATCAATTTCTAAAGATGGACATTATATGTTTACAAGAAGTTAAAGTGGAAGGCTTTACTCATTATCAACGGTTATTACAATTATTTGGCTAGATAGTATAGCTATGACTAGTCATCACGAGCACTGGGCATGGAGTAATTACGAAATTTATTGACCTTAAATGGAGGCCTCATTATGTTAATCATGGTTTTGACTTGAAAAATCATGTCATGTGGGTGTTATTCAACACGAAAATCACTCTTTTGGAGTAATTAATGTTTATGCATCTAATGACTCGGTTGAAAGGATGGTGATATGGCACTTTGAATTTACGACAACTCATCGACTCGCACTAGGTGATTTTTAGAGAATTTAATACGGTATCTAGTTACTTATTGACAAGATTGACCATCTACCCATGCAATGGATTTTTGGTGAAAGGGCAATTTGAATGTATATGTGTAATAAAAATGGGTTTTATGACCCTAATATTTCTCTTTATTTTGACTTCATCCTTTGGCACACTTGGTCTAATTTACACCAAGGATTTTATCATGTCATTAAGTATCTTGATTGTTCCATGCTTTCAACACATCATTTTTTCTTCTTTGTCATTGATTTTTAGTTAATGATAGAAGTCTTATCGGATTTGGCCCTTTCAAACACTACCCTATTTGGTTTAGGATCAAATGGAGCTTCCGGTGGCCACATGTTTAGACCACTCAATTTTATCTCAATACCTCTCTTTTGAATAATTGGCTCACCCTTCACTATATTAAGCAGGTCTAAGGCCTGCGGCTTGCCAAACCTGTTAACATATGATGGATTGCATGGTGGATAAATTTCATTCGGCAATTGATGTAATTTTTGTGCACCTTCCGGTGTTGGTGGCTCATATTCGGTGAAAATATGACTCTGCCACTACCTCGAGTTGAGCATCTCCTTAGTAGATGTGGATAAAATTCTCTTTTATGAACCTCTATAGAGACACGTAGAAAATATTAGTAAGTGCATCTAGATTATAGATTCGTGTACAATGCTAGAGGCACTTAGATCAAAGATAGATGGTATTGGCTCAAAGTGGGTGATCGGGTTTCTAAAGAATTATTTCATTTCCTCAAATCCAAATATGCCACACGAAAAAATAAAATCTATCCATGAAGGATCACTTAATCTATATGAAGTTCTAGAGATGTTGCAGGATTTTATGCACCATTATTATCAAGTTTTCAAAGCTCGAAGCTTTCTTGAAGTGATAAGTAGATGTTGATCAATGCATAACGATGGTCCTTGTAAGCTCTCAATAAAAAAGGATTATTTTTGATAAAATGTTAACTACTGAGGATACTATTGAGGTAGTTTCTCAAATGAAAAATGATAAGGCCCCAGGCAATGATGGTTTCCCATGTGAATTTTATAAAACCCTTTGGGATGTGGTTGGAAATGACCTTTTTCAGTTCTATCTGGAGGCCTTTCATTCCAATTCACTTGGTTAGTTCATCAATCAAGGGCACATAAAATTAATTCCCAAGATGGAAATCCAAATCTCATGGCCAATTGGTGGCCAAATAATTTGTTGATTGTCTCTTATAACGTCATTGTCAAATCTATGGTTTTGCGCATTCACAACATGTTACCTGTAATTATTAGTCTAGAAAAACATGGTTTATCCAAAGATGGTATGTTTTGGATAATATTATTACTGATCACGGGAAGGTATCGAGTGGGCTCAACAATCATATAAAAATCCATGTTTATTAAAATTGATTTTGAGAAAGCATAAGATATGATCAAATGGCATTTCATTTTGTCCATGTTAAAAGTGTTTTCTTATGCCTATGCAAAATGAAATGCCATATTATTTTCTTATGCCTATTGCCTATATCTCCATCAATGGAATTCTATTTGATCCTTTTTGGCTCTTTTAGTCTATTCACTAAGGTTTCCCTCTAGGACCTGATTTGTATGTGTTAGTAACCAAAGGATTTTCCGATCTTCTCACAGTGTCACTCAACAGGAGTGGTGAAAAGAATTTTGTTGCTAGGTTTATCTCTTAATCATCTCATCAAAGGATATTTTATGGATTTTTTCTCACCTTAATTAATTTTGAGGCCAATGTTCAATGGGATTTATCATGATTGGATGTCCATTTCCTTGCCTTGGGTTTAAGCATTCAATGGAAAAAGACTTAGTGCCATAGGTAGTCTATTTTTCCTCCTCCCTTATGGCCATCTCTTCTTCAATGGAAGTAGATTCAACATGGTGAGATATTATGATTTTTGGGCATCACTTATGCATTCCAATAAAATTCTTCTCGACTTCGACAATATGTTGTGGATAGAGTTGATAAAAAAATTTCATACTAGATCACAAGCCTATCTTGTTACTGGGTAAATTTTAGATTTGTTCCAAAGTAATTATGGACACACATGTTTACTATTCTTCATGTTGGCCCCCTCTCAATCTTATTATAAAAAAATCAATAAATTACTCTATAATTTCTTATGGGCTAACTCGAGCATGGTAAGTGTTTTCATTGGGTTGTTTGGGTGTATTATTGCCTACCTACGGACTGCGGGGGATAGGTTGTTAGATTTTAGATGCCGGCGAGCTGCCCTTTATGAAAAATAGATTGTTCATGCCATAAATGGTATGAAGGAAGGAAAATTTTGTTACATAACCGTATTGTTAAGGGATTTCCTCATGGTCATAAAAACTAGAAGGTTTTAGATCTCCCAAATTTAATTTTTATCAAATCCCATGTGAAAGTGGGTAGCTCATTTATTATCAAAAGTATTTGGAAAGCTTCGGAGAAGATCAAACCTTGGCTAATTTGTAATGGAGATGAGTTTAGGATAGGGATATCCATGAATTCCCACTAAGTGTGGTGGTCGCGGTTATTATATTTTATAGTGTGCCTCTTGCAAAGGTTCCTTGGGTGCAATTTCTCAAAAAATTTAGATGAGGGATTCACACATTGTAGGAAATATTTAGTCATTCATGTCAATGCATTCGACTTGACCTAAAGCTAAGGAAAACATTTTTCTAGCTAATTTGGTGATCACAACTCATATCAATCCATTATCGAATCTATTCCCACCGTGATGTCACACAAAATTGGGAATTTTCCCTCTAGGCCTTAATGGAAGGACTGAAAATGGTTTCTAGATATGTCATCTCTCAATTATTCACCCAAAAAGGCTATGCTTTATTGTCTCCCAAGCTTCCAATGGTGGATAAACTCAACTTTCATTGGTCCCTTCATTCTTCTACTTGGTGTTGGAAACACATATTTTCTACTATTTGATTTTCCATTTTTGAACCCAAGCTTTCTCACTTTTGCTAATGCTTAATTTATTAGGGATTACACATTGCGCACATGATCATTCACCTAGGTGTTATTGATCCCCATTTCCCTTTTTGTGGGTCTATTTAAACCCTTATACTCCTTTCCTAGTTTTGACAAAAGCTCAAACCATCTCGGTTTGAGATCATGCATTCTTTCAACCTTTTTGGCCAAAACCCTTCCTCAGAAAAATATTTTACCCGGATTGATTGGGATTTCCCATGGAATTCACCCAAATCTGGCATGCTTTTAGATTAGAAATCCTTTTTATATAGAAAAATGAAAATGATGTTCTATTTGCTCATACAAATGTAGATTCAACCCTTCATATTTCAACAAAGCGATGATTATGTCTAATGTTTTATTCCATATTAAAGTCCAAGATCAAAAGGTAGCACTACAAAATGGCCCACCTTTAGACTATTCTATACCATTGGGAAATACCCCTTACACAGTTACTCATGTTCCACTGCGGTATACCAATCGGTCTCACTCTCCTAGGGCCATAACCGTTGACGAAGTCGCTCTCATCATTTCTTACATAACCATTCTAGGTGGGGTCCATCTCCTCTCTGCCACTCTCCTCCTCTATCTTAATGGTGAGGGTATGGCTCACCTCCTCCTTGCAATTACAACTCACTTCCACCTTTGCTAGATACTATAAAGTTTTGTCGGATGACATTGGCCATTTTCCACAATGGGGGGGGAAAATCAAAGCGAAGATCAACAAAATGGATCCACCACCACTTGTATTATTGGGAGCCCATCCCTAATTGGAAATACCTTTCGGGAAGTGGGTGGGGAAACCCGAATGACATATATCCTCACACTTTAACACTCTTTGTGGATTTGGCATAATGTTTTGATTTTATAGTTGGTTCTTGCTGCAGCTACAATTTTTCCATTTTGTTTCTTGTTCCTTTGAAAGGGTTTGAAATTGAGATGCGCTTCCATACCAAATGTTATTTTTTGTGAATAGTTTTACTATTTTTATTTATTGGTAATATAGTGGCTATTTCATCAAAAAATGGGTGTAAAAAGTATTGGAGGCTTACATAAGGGTTAGAAATCGTTGAAAACTAACTAGTCATAGGGTTTTAAAGTTCTTATATGATAATAAATATGTAGATAAATATAAATGAATTTGATTGGGGTTGCAATAGTTCTTTTTGTACAATCTTTGGGCATATTGAAGCACATTAAAAATCACTACAATGTTTTTCTTTTCTTTTGACTTCAAAGTTCAAAATCTAGTGATACACACACATAATTAGAGTGCAATGATGAATATAGAGTGAATAACACATACTTATACTAAGAGGGGTGGTGAGTCAATATTACAAACTTTTACTTATTTAAAACTTAATATCCACAATAACATCAATCACACAAGATCCGACACTTATGAAACACAAGTTTTATGTGGAAACCCTTTCGAGAGAAAACCACAGAGAAAAGGACTGCTTGGATCTATTGTCCAAATATAGTCACAAAATAATAAACATATTCAAAAAGATTTGTATGCATGAACCTACTTGAGACACCAATCCCCACCGCTAAGTAGTTTGTAGGAACCGACCTCTTTGGAGACACCTATCCTCACTACTAAGCACCAACTTAGCAAGAGACACCAATTTCTTCTCTCGGGAAACACCAAACTCCAAAGTAGCTTCTTGATAGATGATAAAAATAACTCTCTGCCATAAAGATTTTCCTAGTAATCTATCTCTTCTTCATTTCTCTCATACTTGAGAATATGATCTTAAGAATTAGTCATTCATTTCTTTGAGACCTCTTCCTTTACTTTCTTATTTCTTTCTTGGTACTAATTTTCACTAGATTATCAAAATTTATATGACCCATTCTTCTATGCCATAGCCAACTCTCATCTGTTTTCCCCATGTAACATTTTTCTCCTTTAATCTCACTAAGAATGTAAAGGTTATTAGTTGTTTTGCATCTGACTACCTTTCCTATTGTGAGCTAGGAAAATACACTGATAACAAGAAAGTAACTAACTAACTAGATACCTTCTCCTTCGTGATTCCTTAGCAAACCTCAGAATGGGCAATGAAGTATGGATAAGCCCTGATTGTGTGAAATGTAGGTGCTTCCTTCAAACTGGAGCAAGGCCTTATCTACAACAAGATCAACTTACTTTGATCGGTGGATAAAAGGATTATGGATTTGGGATGCTTCAAGATGGGGTTATTTGGGCATTAGGACGAGGTGGAGAGGATGCTCTATGCTCAAAGGATGCAAGAACTTTGACAGGATATTCAAGCTTATTTTGAAAGAGGGGGTGAGGCTCTATTTATAGCCTAGAAGTAGGATTAATTCGGGGGTTTAGAGTAATCATGATTATAAAAAGTAAACATGATTAGGTGGATGAGAGACATGAAGAATGGTCCAAAATTAAAGTTTAATATTTAATTTGCAAGTGGGGGACATGGGGAATATTTGGCATGTGAGGAAGATTGGGTTTAATTTAGGGGTTGAAATAGATTAATTAATCAATTAACATCGATTAATTCAATGTGTATTTTTGTGGGAAATGGAATGGTGAAATTAATTGATTTAGGATAGGTGTGAAATTGGGGTGTCTACATTTTCCCCTCTTTAGAAGGGTACTATGAAAGTAGTGTCCTTTCAAAGAAAGTAGACGAGATGGATGAATATGCCCCAGGCGACATGATTGAAAGTTTTGAAGAGATTCTTCTTAAGGAAGGTGTTCCTTCGATAAGAGGTTTTAGACGAAGAAAGAGAAAGCATTCTCTAAGTAAGAAGTAGAACAAAATTTAAGCTTGTAATAATGGGGGAAGAATTCAATCAAGCAAAAATTAGAGTAGATGTTTGTTAGGGAGAGTAGAAGGTGGTAGGTGATGGATGTCATGGTATCCTCGAAGACAAAAATGTCATGGGAAGATGTGATGATGCCCCCTTGAGAGGGCTGACGAGAATGGTATAGATGAAAAATATCTCGAAAAGAGGAGAGGTAACCTCTATGGGGAGGAGAATGAGAATGGGGTGTAAGAGAATAGAACAACCGTAGTGTGAAAATGGGGAATGCTAGGTGTGAGGATGTGTTGAAGGACGTAATGAGTAAGAGTGGAAAGAGAAGAAAAAATGAATGGACAAGAGTAGTGGTTGATTATGAGAAGGGCAAGAAAAGTCAAAGGTGAAGGAGACAAGGGTATGGAATAGAGGAGGCAGACAAATGAGGAGAAAAAAAGAATGAAAGAGGGAGAAGTGAATGAGAGAGGGATTAAATGGGAAGAGAGAATGATGAAGGAAAAACAAGAAGAAGACAAGAAAATGACATAGTAGAGGGTGAAATTATGAAAAATGAGAGAGAGAGAGATTCAAAATGAAGGGATTAAAGAGGGGTGAAGGGGATAAAGGGAGAGAAATGATGGAAAATGAAAGAGATGATAGAGTTGAGAAAAGAAATAAACTATAGAAGTAGGAGGTGAAGAAGACAAAAATAGGTGGAAGAGAATAATAGAGAAGGATGATAGGAGAAGGAATGAGGAAATATGAACAAGAAGACGAGATGAGAGTAGGGGGAAAATCAGGAAAAAGGGAGAGAAGGATGGAAAAATGAAGGAGATGAGGATGATGAAGAATTTAAAGAAGACGAAAGAGGAGGTAGAACGGAGAAAAGAAAGAAATGATGAGGGAATAGAAAGATGTGGAAAATATCGAGGAGAAAAGAAGAGAAACCGATCTGAGAATGATTGAAAAGGTATGGGTGATAGAGAAAGGAAGGGGAGGGTAGGAGGAAGGTGAAAATGATGGGGGAAGAAGAGATGATAGAGCAGATATAGGGAGAAGATTGAAGGAACCCGATCACCATGAGGAAGACCAAGGTAAAGAATATGGAACAGACCACATGGAAATGCATGTGGAGGGTGGGATGATAAAAAGATGGGATAACCCTGAAGAGCCAAGTTATCAATGGGGAAGTAAGAAGGAAGCACGAGGGGAAAAGGGGAAGAAGATGATATAGAGGAAGTAAAATAAGACGAAGAGTGGGAAGGAGGGGAGGACAAAAGAGAAAATGATGCAGAAGGAAGGAAACCAAGAATGGAGATATTCGGTGAAGAGTGGGAAACATAAGGAATGTAAAGAGAAGAAAGAAGGGAGGAATGACACAAATTTAAAAAAATGTGGAGATGTGTGAGATGAGGATAAGAGGATGACGAGAAAATAGATAGAGGGTGTATGATGAATACAATAAAGATATTGAAGAGGGAAAAGGGAGGATGGAGAGGTGGGGAAGAAGTGACAAGAAATGGTGGGAGTGGAGAAAAGGCAGGGGAGGGAAGAGAGAATGGGGGATAGAAGAGGAAATACCAATGAAGGGACGTTGTGGGAAGTCCAACTTGATCTGAAAATGGTACTTGAAATTTTTCCAGTACTTAGAAAATTCTCAGATTTAAAAATTTGACAACTGATTAAGAGTTTAAGCCAATTTTGGGAGTTCTTGAAACCCAAATCCTTAAATTCTTCCGAATAAATCAATTATCCTTAATTTTTTCAACTTAAGTGAATGTACTGAATCTATTACAAATCCATTTTAAAATTCACAATTGATTTCAAATCATACACTCAAACTGAAATTTGAATCCAAGTTGATAAGTGTATTTAGATCTTGTTGTGGGTTATGGATACTGAAATTTCCATTCAATCCATTTACTCCAGTTTTGTGCTTGCTTTAATAATTAATCAAATAAACTAACTTGAATTTTTTTATCTGATCAAAAGCTTCTAAAAACTGAAATCAAATCCACAACACAAGAACTTGATAACAGAGTTCACCCAAAGGCTACGTCTCGGATTCACAGAAAGTGAATCGATCTATTATTGCCTAATGAAGTACAATATCCCTTCACTATTGACTTAATAGACCTTTATACCTACAAATGAGTTGATTCAGACCTCTTGGAACTCTACAATTTACCAAAAACGTTCCCAAGTCCATTTGTGGCCCCTACAATATTTTTATTAATAGTTTCCTATGCAATTACATTCGAAAAATGTCTACAACTTGAAATAAAACACCTAAATAAAATAGGTTTACATTTATGGAAACTAGAGGAAATTATGAAAAACTTCCCTTTTTACTCCATGGCCTGATTCAAACCAAAAGTGGTTGGAAAATGCAGATCTCTGCCTACTCCTCGTGCATGATCTGTGAAACTGTGATGGAAAAATGCCTACATAGGAAAATATACAAAACTTCCTATAACAAAATTTACATTTATGGAAATATCTCAGAATTTTGAACAAATTTTATTTTTACACCATTGCAAAATTCAAATTGTAAGTGCCTCAAAAATGGTAATATCTGCAAACTAATCCTTCATTGTCCCTTTGATAGAAGTGATCTCATATTCTATCATTTGCTAAAAAGTGGCGGGTTGGTAAGGCTGATAAGTATTTTGGCATAGGTCAAGGGTTTAAATCCCCTTCCATAGGTTTAGGCACCCAATTTAGCCATTGACCCCACATTTGGTGGGAAAGGGATAAGATAAGCCTTTAAATAGCTTTTGGCCACAAAATCCTCCTTATCCCATGGGATTTAGGATTATTCACGTGGAATGGATTAAATAGATTATTATTATTATTATTTTAAATCCAAATCCACTACAAACCTTCCAAGTGTCACACCCATAATATGCCATTTGTCCATGTCAAAGTGTGCCACGTCATCATTTGACCACAACTTTGACTATGCATATCTTTCGCATACGAACTCAGATTTGGTCCATTCAAAATGCATCGAAAAGCTTGCAAAGAGCTCTATACCATGGAACTGATTTTGAAATATTACAATACCATAAATTTTTTCTTTTCTCCAACTGCCACGTGTCACCTTGCCATTGGTCCACTTGTTGACCTGTTGACTAGGGTTGACCCGTTTATGACCTTAACTTTGACCGGTGATAGAATTTGCATACAAACTCGATTCTGAAGTTCAACATACCGTCGAGAAAGGTCTCAAGAATCCCTTCAGCATGGTCTAGGTTTAGGGAAGTTTAGGAAGATATTCATAGTGAAAAATCCTCCAGGATCACTCCTCCCAGTAAGACCATTTTGACCTCAAAATGGAAATTCACTCTGTTGAACTATAAACATGTTCTCTGCATAATAGAAAGAAAGAACCCAATTTATAGCATGTTAAGTTATCCAAAACATTGTAATATTCAAATGCCAATAATAGTAACATAACCCAATGGCCTGAAACTCAACTGATATAACACTGCAACTGCCATATTCCTCTTCTGTACATCTTGATCCTGCACTCACCACTCACCACTGTCAAAAATGCAAATGTAACCTGCATTCACAGCTTGTTAGTACAAAACTTGTACATACTATTTGTAACTATATATGATAGTTACAAATATTTAAGCATGTCTATAAGAATTACACATGTGCAAAAATCATGTATAACAAACAAAGGGTTTGTATAAGTTGTACACTTACAAACAATGCCTACATGCCACAAATTGCACAATAACAACATACTAACTACAATCCAAATATAGACATCTAACCAATGATCACGCTCACTTTGAATCAGAACTAAGCCATCAATGCCCAAAATGGCTATTGTCAAAATCTGAATCAATGTGAATATGTAAATATTCTATCCTTAATTTTTCAACTTAAGTGAATGTACTGAATATATTACAAATCCATTTTAAAATTCACAATTGATTTCAAATCATACACTCAAACTGAAATTTGAATCCAAGTTGATAAGTGTATTCAGATCTTGTTGTGGGTTATGGATATTGAAATTTCCATTCAATCCATTTACTCCAGTTTTGTGCTTGCTTTAATAATTAATCAAATAAACTAACTTGAATGTTTTTATTTGATCAAAAGCTTCTAAAAACTGAAATCAAATCCACAACACAAGAACTTGATAACGGAGTTCACCCAGAAGGCTACGTCTCGGATTCACAGAAAGTGAATTGATCTATTATTGCCTAATGAAGTACAATATCCCTTCACTATTGACTTAATAGACCTTTATACCTGCAAATGAGTTGATTCGGACCTCTTGGAACTCTGATTTACCATAAACGTTCCCAAGTCCATGCAGCCTTTGTGTCACAAAGTATTTTTATTGATAGTTTCCTATGAAATTACATTCGAAAAATGTCTAAAACTTGAAATATACAACACCTAAATAAAATAGGTTTATATTTATGGAAACTAGATGAAATTATGAAAAACTTCCATTTTTACTTCATGGCTCGATTCAAACGAAGTGGTTGAAAAATGCGAGATCTCCATCTACTCCTCGTGTTTGATCTATGAAATTGTGATGGCAAGATTCCTACATAGGAAAATATACAACACTTCCTGTAACAAAACTTCATATTTATGGAAAGATCTTGTAATTCTAAACAGCTTTCATTTTTACACCATTGCAAAGTTCAAGCGTAAGTGCCTCGAAAATGGTGATCTCTACTAATTGGTCCTTCATTGTCCATTTATAAACCTACCAAAAGGTCCCTTTAAATAGAAGTGATCTCATGTCTTATCGGTTTCTAAAAAGTGGCGGGTTGGAAAGGCTGATATGTATTTTGGCACAAGTCAAGGGTTCAAATCCCATTCCATAGGTTTAGGCACCCAATTTAGCCATTGACCCCACATTTGGTGGGAAAGGGATAGGATAAGCCTTTGGGAGCAGAGGTCGTGGGTTCAAAACCCAACGGTCTACATTTTGATGCGCCTTTGTTATCTCCTACGTGGGAAGATCCCACATCTTCGGCGTGAAAGGTGGGATTGATGTTTATATTGCGAAGGCTTCTCCTCCATAGTCATGGTGGCAGCCACATTTGGCATTTGGCCCTCCATTTTAAACGTTGGTTATTTGTTGATAGGCCCAATGTTGGGCTATGTGTTGAGTTTGATCTGCCGAGTATATTGTAGACCGTTGTGTGTTGATTTATACGGCCTGAGTTATGTGGATCCACCAGTATAAAGGTTGGGCTGACAATAGATAAGGCCAAGCTGTATAGTTTGTTGAAATAACCCGAGTATATAGTCATTGGGTAGAATGGTCCTCCGAGCTAAAGTTGGATAATAATAAGCCCGAACATAGTAAATAATGTGGCTTGGTAATTAACATGGAAGTTAATTACAAAGGTAATAAAATGGAATTTGACCCAAGTAATATAATGACATTCCAAATGAAATATGGTAATAAAGACCACTTGTCGATCCCTATAGGAAAATAGGGTAAATTCAAACTCATGGTGGTTTGAGGACCCACCACATCGGTGATAATATAATCGTCCTCACGGCGGCCGGGCTCCCCTCCGTAACAAAATTTGAGCCTCTTGTTCCACCAAGCTATACCATTTATGATCGTCGAAGACTGGTGGTGAAAACCTCTTGAACCTCTGATTTTGCCAACACCCTTTTGCCACGTGTCATAGTGCTATTGGTCCATTATTGACCTATTGACTAGAGTTGACTTTCTTGTTGACTAAACTTTGACCGGACATATCTTGAGCTCAGAGTGTCTGCTTTTTTCACATTCTTATAGTCATTGAAAAGATCTTTGAAGGATCTACTGCATTAGTATGGTTTAGGGAAGTTTAGGGAACATTTGACACTGAAATTTATCCCTTGATCACTCCTCCCTATTGAGAAGGCTTTTTGTCCACAAAAGTTTTTATCAACCCACAAATAATGCTATCTCTTTTGCATTACACAAACACATACAAGAACCCAAAATAACATTATATGTTAAATAAATGCAAATAGTTGATTAGCTAGTCGCATAACCGATCGAGATAATAACACCCAATTAAGCTAGTGTTCAAGCGATGCGTACGTTAACTTTGCACACAATTGTGAACTATCATACCCCATTGTAATGCCATAAAAAAATTGACATGAGATAATAACACCCATTCTATTACGGAAAGATAGTGTTTAATTGTCACATTGTGATATGACCAATTACTTAAATTACAATTTCATAAACATAAATCAGTATATAAGACATCTAAACTGCCCACAATTAGGCTAGTGCCCACTGTCTATTTGAAACTGTAACAACTGCAAGTATTCACTATCTAGAATAAAATAGACTATCAACGCCAAAAAATAGCTATAGTCAACAACTGAATCCAAGTGAATCTGCCAAAAAAAATGTATCGCCATCACAAATAATAAGTCATATAATAGCACCCATCTATAATGAGAAGCTAGTGTTCAACTGACACTTTGTGATTATGTTGATTACAACTGCAAATATTCACTATCCAGAATAATTAAACCATCAACGCCCAAAATGGCTATAGTCAAAATCTGAATCAACGTGAATATGCAAATATTCTATCATGCAAATGTCAAACTAAGAAGCTTGTAGGATAAGAGACCCAAGGGTTTACTACACAGAACTTCAAGGTGGCGTAAGATTTTCCAAATTCGGGATGAGATGGCAAAATGTTCCAATATAAGATTTTGGGGCAAAAAGCCTTTCTCAGTGGGGAGGTGTGATCAGGGGATCATTTTTTATATCAAAAGTGTCATAAACATCCCTAAACTATGACAGTGCAGAAGATTGTTGTAAGAGATTTCCATCGACTGTGAGAACACGAAAAATGAACATCGGGAGCTCTAGTTATGTCTGGTCAAAGTTTGGTCAACAAAAAGTCAACTCTAGTCAACTAGTCAATATTGGACCAATGACACTGTGACACGTGGTGAAAAGGAAAAGGGAGTCATTTGTTGGTTTTCGACCTCCGGTCTTCGACGGTCATAAAAAGATAGCTCGTCGAACAAGAGGCTCAACTTTTGTTACGGAGGGGAGCCCGACTGCCGTGTGGACTATGGTATTATCACCGACATGGTGGGTCCACAAGCCACCATGTGGCTTGCCACCACGAATCAAATTCACTCGATTTTCCTATTGAGAGATGACAAGTGGACTATATGCTATTGACCGAGTTAATTATTTTCTATACCACATTGTATGGGTCGAATTTCTATTATCTTGGTGAGTCCACTCACAACCCAATTTACATGCCACATGTCTAAGTGGGTGGGTTTTATTTTTAAAGCCATGTATTAATGCGAAGTGGTAAGTATTAAACTTAGCAACCTCCACTTACCCACATAATCCGCCAACCCAATGACATGCTAAGACCACGTGGTGATGGAGTGGTGGGGGCATGCAAGGTCATGCATGGAAGCTTCCACGTGGAGAGGAGAAGGAGGTGGGGTGGTTAAGCCTCAAGTGGTCCTTTGACCACTTCACTTGTGTGGGAAAAGGCTTATTAAAGCCTAAGCATTTATCTTCTCCCCCAAATGTGGGATATAACCCACTAACCCTTAGCCACCAAAATGGGATTTTATCCCCTCATTCAAACATGCCCAATTTGGGATTTTATCCCATTAAATAATGCAATCCCGCCACTATGAGAAATTATCCCATTTATTTTGCTACAGGCTAGGCTAATAATAGCCTTAGATAATTGTTAATACATTATTTTAAGGGCCCTATTTTAGTATAAATAGGGAACCCATTTCTTTATTGACACACAGACACAACTTGGAAGCTCATTCCTAGAGCTTGGAAGGCGGGAAATTGAGCCAAGAGGAGAGTTAGATAATATGTCAATGACATAGTTTTGTGAAGACCTAATTTATTTAGGCATTATTATTTTAATTATTATTGACCTATTATTTTTAGACAATAGTAAATTAAAATTAATGTGGCTAGGAGTTATTCATACTACCTAGTCGGCCCATAATGCCACACCAAATTATTGTAAAGCACGGAATATCACCTGGAGTGCCATAGGACGTTATTCTTGTTGGTGTGAGTTATCCTATGTGTCCTCCTCTCATATTGGAGGGTCATCTCACATGGGTTAGGTTTAGGGTTTGTTATTGAGTCATGCACTAGGGTTACTCAACACCCTATATGTACCCTTTCACTATTCATTTATGAGTATGCCAAGACACTCCGTTGTCTTTCCTCTATGTGCAAGCTTTGTTTCTATTGAGCAAGTTCTTCCATTATTGATCGATTCTTCCTTGTGATTACGTTGGAGCTATCATGATTCCATTGGAGTGTAACTACTTCATGGTGCATCGTTTTCGATTCGATTCTCACAAACTCTTTTCATGGTATCAAAGTTGAGATCGGGTAAACGTGCATTCATTTTTTTAGTTGTGATTACTCTTGGTCTCGTTTGTTTTACTCCTCGTGCAAGTTTTTCATTCATTGGATTCCTTAATCTTGCTAACTTTTTTGACAATTGTTCTTGGGAAAGCTCTTTTTGTGTTCTTTGTGCAGGTATCACCTTGAGTTCCTTGAGTTTCTACAATGAAATAAAAAGGAGGTTTTCTACCTTTTTTATTTTTATTTTTAACTTGAAAATTTCCTTTAGTGTTTTTTGCTATGTTTTTGTCAAGGCAGTACATGTGTTGTCTCTGCTCTCTCACATTTGGCACTTGACCGCCGCCCTTTCTCTGCTCTTTATCCATTTGAGTAGTAGTTGCGCCCGCCCTCGGCTCTCGGCCCTTTTTGCCTGCCCCACCGCTTGGACTTTGCCCGCCCCGTTGCTCGGACCCTTCCACCCCCCCGCCGCTCGGACCACCGCCCCGCCCCTGCCTCTCGGACCCTACCGCCCCTTGCTTCCCCACGAGCCGTTGCGTGCCTCGCTTTTCATTGCTCCATCCCAAGACTGATCCTTTGCCTTTTTGTGGGTATGTTTTTGTTGTTGTTTGTTTTAAAAATCAAACTTTTAAAAATCAAACTTTAGTAAGATTAAATCAAACTTATGTTTTTTGATATGTATTTTTTAAAAATACTTTCTAATTTTAAAATAAAATAAGCCTTTTAAAAAATCTTTTAAACAAAAGTGGGATTGTATTTGGTAAGTTGTGTTTTTTTATTTATTTAGAAAGTTTCTTAATTACCTTTTTTTTGGTAGTTTTCTTATCAAGTGGAAAATTTTAAATATATATAGCAAGTTTCTATCCTTTTATATTATTTCAAAAGAGTGGAAATTTGTAAACGGGAATATATTTTAATTCAATTTAATTTTTTAATTAGTAGAAATTAATTAGATTTAATTTAATTAAATCTAG
The DNA here is from genome assembly GCA_018340775.1 of Taxus wallichiana var. yunnanensis. NCBI lineage: Eukaryota > Viridiplantae > Streptophyta > Pinopsida > Cupressales > Taxaceae > Taxus > Taxus wallichiana. The sequence goes on along the minus strand of CM031236.1, from coordinate 521,754,825 downwards.
TTTATTAATTTCTAAAAACTCCTTTATTATGATTAGTAAATATTAATTATCGACATCTAAATTAACTTTTTTATCGTTTTTTTAAAACTCCACTAGCTCTCAAATTAGCCAGATTGGATGTTTCCAAATGGTAAATTTTTAACGTTATTGTCGATTTTTTTCTAATCGTGCGCTCAAGTGTGCAACATCACTTTGAGCACTTATTTCCCCCCTGAGGATTTTTTCAGCGTTCTGAAGATATCTGAACTCGAGTTCCCAATCATTGTTTTTACCCTTATTATTGCTTGCGACTAGTGAGCGCGTCCGCCATAGTCTGTAGCAAGGGGGTTTTTCATTTGCGACGTGAGACACTTTTTCTCACAACTAGGATTGGATTTCACCTCCTTCCTTGTTTCTTGCTTGTTTACGGTGTCCTATTTGTTGTGCTCCACGAAACACTGTTGTGGTCTCCTCTCTTGCGTTATTACGTTGATTGCAAGATGAGTTACCAAGTGTTTCAAACCGCATGCATAGACCCAATTGTAATCAACGCACTAAACTATAAAGTGCCGAAAGTAGGGGGTTGTTATTGTCCTAGGTGGTTGTGTTTCTTTTCTGCATTTCTTTCTCTCTCTCTCACTATGGATGCACTTTCAATTCCTTTGCTTACGTCGCTCAAATTTTTTGAATGGAAATCAAAAATAATAATGAAACTAAGGGGTAAAGGGTTATTCCGCATCACCATGGGAACTGAGACTGAACCAGACGATGAACCTAAAAAATCTAAGTGGTTAAACCGTAGTGATGAAGCTTTAGGTCTTCTTTACATGTCTGTTTCTCTTGAATTTCTCTTCCACATTGAGGCGTCCAAAACACCTAAATCTACGTGGAAAACACTGGATGTGATGTTTGGACAACTAGATGACATGAGAGTGCATGAGTTGGAAAACAAACTACTAGGGTTAAATCCTAGTGACTTAAAAAACCTACAAGCTTTTTCTCAAAATTTGTCCACATTAGATTGTTGTTAAAAGGATGTCATGTAGAGAAGAAAGATTCTCAACTGATCTTGTTGATTCTCTCTAAGCTAGGTCCTGAATATTCTATCTTCGTGTCAACTTTCTACGCTACAAAAGTTGCTTTGGGCGATACTTGGACTATGCCCTCCTTTGACTGTTTTTCATCCCAACTCATTTGAGAACATTACAAACTCATTCAAATGGGGTATCTCAAGTCCAAGTCACATGCCCTTGTAACAAGTACTAGCAAGGGAAAGAAGAATGAAAAGAAGAAAGAAACAAAGGATCAACCTAAGAAAGAAACCAAGACCAAACCTAAAAATGACACAAACACTTCGACTTCTGAGCCTAAGGCACAAAAAAGCAAGTTTTGTGTTCCTATTGCAAGAATTCTGGTCACAACGAGCAACACTGTTTTCGGAAACAGATTGATCACTTATCTCATTTACTTGAGAAGAATAAAATAAGTGTTCTGAATCCATAAAACAAAGTGCTCTGAAGGCTGAGTCTTCTATTGCAAAAGGTGCTAAAAATGATAAGAAGAAAGGAAAGGCCCTTGTAGCCAGAGTTTCTCCTTCATCGACATGGATTATAGATTCCGGTGCCTCACACCACATGGGTTCTTCACATGTTGAGTTTTCCAACATCGAACCTTGTGGAATGTCCCAAATCACGATGGGTAATGACACGAGTAAAGTGTCGGTTTCCGTAGTGGATCGGTAGAGATGGATGGGGGAACATTTAACCAAGTGTTGAGTGTTCTTGATCTCTCTACCAATCTCCTATCGGTTTACCAAATTACTCACCTTGGTGAAGGAATGTGAGTGGAATTTGGTCCTAACTCGGTGATTATTTGTGAGCTTAACAATGACACTATAGTGGCTGAGGGAAAGGCAGATCACCGTTCACGGTTATATACCTTTTCCCACTTTACTTCTGATTCTACACCCACTGCCTTGCTCACTCATGCAAATGAGGTTAGTAAGCTATGGCATGAGCATTTTAGACATCTAAATTATCACTACCTTGAACAATTGAGCCAAAACAAAATGGTCAACGGGTTGCCTCGCGTCAAGTTTTCTAAGGGTCTTTGTGAGGGTTGTACCCTTGGAAAGCATCTTAAAAAGAACTTTGACAAAGGAAAAGCTTGAGAGCCACTCGTCCTTTGGATCTTGTTCACAACAATATTTTTGGTCCATTTCCTTCTCCTTCATTTACTAGAGCTCTTTATGTGCTAACCTTCATTGATGACTATTCGCGATATACTTGGGTATATTTTCTTAAGCTTAAGTCTGAAGTCTTTGAACATTTTCAAGACTTTAAGGCTCTTGGCTGAGAAAAAAGGCGGAATGGTCTATCAAGGTTCTTCGAACCGACAATGGAGGTGAATATGTAAACAATAGGTTCATGGATTTTTACTATACTTGAAGGGATCTCTTTGCAGCATACGAGTTTCTTATAGCCCTTTGAGAATGGAAAGAAATAAAGAACCGTACTGAAGGAGATGGCCACTGTGTATGATTCACTCAAGTCTCTTCCTCTGCAAAGTATTGGGCCGAAGCAATGAATTGTGCAAATTACATTGAGAACCATGTTCCACACAAGGTAGTAAGATATATGACACCTTTTGAAGCCTGGTTTGGATGCAAGCTTTGATGTTGAGTAATTTTGAGTCTTTGAATCCAAGGCTATGGCTCAGATTCCCAAGAAGAAATGTAAGGCTTTGGAACCACAATCCAAACCTTGTATCTTTGTAGGGTATCTGATGGCGTGAAGGGATATCGATTGATCCTACTTCTCATGCACGTATATCGAGAGAAGTGTTAAGTTCGATGAGTCTTCTTTGACTTCTACTTCTCCACCTATTGAGGTTCTTCAGCTCGCTAATTCAGATTCTGACTCATCAAAGATGATGATACTGTTGAGCATGCTCCTCTTCCTAATCCTCCCGACCATTAGACCCTTGAGTCTTCTGATTCTGATAGTAGTGATGATGAGGATTATGTCCCTTCTCACTCAAGTGAAGAATCTTTCGACTCTGAGCCTGATCCTCCTGGTCCTCTTTGGGCTAGGAAAAATTTGCAAAGTGCTAGAGATTTAGTTAGAGATACTTTGGATATGAGACATACTCACTCAGATTTTGTTGGACCCCACTCTTTCTTCACCTCTGCTTCTGATCCATAGTCTTTCTAGGAGGCTTATGGTATTCTGAGTGGGATTCTACCATGGATGAGGAGTATTCCTCTCTCATGAAGAATGATACTTGGGATCTCACCCCTCTTCCGAAAGGAAGAAAAATTGTTCGGTGTAAGTGGGTGTTCCAAACAAAGTATGGAGTAGATGGAGACATTGAAAAGTTTAAATCGTGATTAGTAGCAAAGGGTTTATCCTAGATAGCTGGGTTTGATTATACTGAAACCTTTGCTCTGGTTACGAAGATGACTTCTATTTGACTGACCCTAGCCATTGCCGCAGTGCGAACAGATGGAAAGTCCATCAAATGGACATTAAGAGTGCCTTCCTTCATGGTGACCTAGAGGAAGAGATCTATATGGAACAACCTTTGGGTTATGTCCAAGATCCCTCCCTCGTTTGTAAGTTAAAGAAGTCTCTTTATGGCCTTAAACAAGCCCCTCGGGCTTGGTATGCCAAGATGGAATCATTTTTACTTACATCAGGGTTTACTAGGTGTCACTCTGATCCAAATGTTTATATTCTATGACAAGATGACTCCATACTCATTCTTGTTCTCTATGTTGATGACTTCTTGATCATAGGCAGTTCTTCCTCTATTATTGATTCTATGAAGATCGCCTTGGCCAAAAGTTTTCCATGACCGACTTAGGTCTGCTTCATTACTTCTTGGGATCAGATTTCACAATCGACTCGGGAATCTTGATTTCACAACCTAAGTATGCTCTATATTTGCTAGCTCATTTTTAGATGTCGATTGCAAGTCTTCTCCTACTCCTTTTCTTCGGGGTTAAGTTCGTTTCAGATTGCTCTACTCCCTTGGTTGATGGTACTCTTTATCAAAAATTGGTGGGAGCTTGATTTACTTGACTCACACTCGACCGGATTTATCATATGTTGTTGGGATCATGTACCAGATTCATGCAGGAGCCACATGAGCTGCATTAGAAAGCAGCTAAATGGATCCTTCATTATGTTTGTGGCACTTATACTGATGGAATTCACTATCATGGAGGGTAGATATTAACTTGATTGGGTTCATAGATTCCGATTGGGCGGTGACTTAGATCATCAGAAACCTACTTCTGGCTACAATTTCTCTCTTGGTTTGGGTCCTATTAGTTGGTCTATAAAGAAGCATAATGTAATTGCGATATCATCTATAGAGGAGAATATAGAGGAGTAGTTAACACTGCCATAGAAGCTATTTGGCTACAGGCTATTTGACAGAGTTTGGCATCCACTTTCAGCGTCCTACCATTATCTTTGTGATAACACGAGCACTATCTCTATTTAGAAATCCAATTCAGCATCGATGATGAAGCAAATTTTGAGATCCATATGCACTTCATATGGGAGCTTATTCATGATGGTGTCATCGACATTTAGTACATTCAGACAATTGATCAGATTGTAGATTTATTCACCAAGCCCTTCACTGAGATGAAGTTTCTTCACTTACGGTCTCTTCTTGGGGTGAGGTCTTCTATAGCTACTCATCTTCTTCGGGCTATGTAGTCCTTCTTCTTCTTCTTCTTCTAGGAAGATTGTGTTTGTATATGGGCACCTTATCAAGCCTTTAGTTGTCGGGCCCCATTGACACATCTTTCTTAGTTGTTTAGGAGTGTCTTCTCTTTCGTCTAACTCATCATAGCCGCTACCCTGCTTTGATGAAGGGGGTGTTGGTGTGAGTTATCCTATGTGTCCTCCTCACATATTGGAGGGTCATCTCACATGGGTTAGGTTTAGGGTTAGGTTTAGGGTTTTGCTTATTGAGTCATGCACTAGGGTTACTCAACACCCTATATGTACCCTTTCACTATTCATTTATGAGTATGCCAAGACACTCCCTGTCTTTCCTCTATGTGCAAGCTTTGTTTTTGTTGAGCAAGTTTTTCCATTACCGATCGATTTTTTCTTACAATTAGTTGGAGCTATCACGATTCCATTGGAGTACAACTACTTCATGTTACATCATTTTCAATTCAATTCTCGCAAACTCTCTTTATTACGAAGTGTCTGGAAGGCCGATCGAGAACCAGAGGATTTTGAATAGTGGGCATGGTTCCATTTAGCTTGCCAAATAAGCCATGAAAGGGGAAGTCGGGTTTATATTTCACCCTTGTCATCGAAGGTTGCAGTTATTCTTCTAAGAAGAAGTTCTAAATAGTTTCTATTAGGTTTTCTTATGAAAGTACTATTGTAACTTACAAGTTTTGACTAGTAGAAGCGGTTCGATAAGAACCCTGAGGCGTGGTAATTACCAAACTTCGTAATCAACCTTTTTGCAAAGTGTCATGCTTATTGCATTATTTTAAGTTAATTTTAACGGGGTAAAAATTAAATGGTAATTTGATAAAGCCTATAAGGGTCCAGCGATCGATTAGATAAAAGTTTCGGTCTATTTTGGATCAAGTTTGGTATCGAGTAGGTGATTGCACTTGTAAACTTGTTAATATATGAGAAAGTTTGGTGGGTGGTTTAGCTCTTGATTTGGTTCAGTTTGGTTTTTACATTTTGGCTTGATCTTTGCAAGTGTGCAAAGTTTGGAGGAACAAGTGTGTAGGAATCATGGGCAAGATGTCCAACAAGACCAAGTTTTAAGAACTTGAAGCATGTAATCATCAGATTCAGAAGATAATTCCTTCCTGAGATGTCAGGTGTTAACTCTAGAGGAGAAACTTGACACATTGAAAAGAGAGCTAGAATCAAAAATGAGCTCTTGATGGTGTTGCAGATTGAAGGACCTAAGAAAGAGGTACCTATTACTGTTGATGCATCCACTATGACATATGAGTGCATAGTAAGTATGAAAACACTTAATTCCTCTCCCAAAGCTAAGTTAGATTCAGAAAGTGTGCTTGGTGAATTTGAAAAACACACTAAAGGTATAGGATCTAAGATTTTAAGTAATATGGGTTTTAATGGAATTGGCCTTGGTAAGAACAACCAAGGCATAACTAACCAATCTTGGTAGAGGAAAGGCCTTGACATGTACAGGACTGGGATATGCTAGAGTAGGGGAAAAGGTGATTGGAGAGAGTTCCAAATCAGCTGGAAGAAGACAAGCTTCTAATAGCCAAGTGTCATCCCTGCTAGCATCAGGTGGTTCATCCTCATTAGGAGGATCTGGTAAGAATTCACCATGGAGAGGTATAGAAATCCCTCCACCTTCTATTTACCATAGTTCTAAAAATAAAGGTAAACAAATTGATCCATTATCTACACTAGAAAAGTTTGGCTATGATTTTCAAGCAATGTTGAATAGTTACCCTTGCACATTTTGTGGGTTGTCTAATCATTGTGTGGCCAAGTGTAGGAAAAAAAAATCCATATTGGAACAGTTGAGAAAATGCATTCTCCTAAACCTGGCTCGACTAAGAGTAGTCAAGGTAAGGTTCCTAAAAATGTGGATCCTAAAAAAGTGGATTAGAGGTTTTGTGATCATTGTAAGTAAACCAGGTCATGTAATTGATAAATGTTGGAAGTGTCATCGAACAAAAATCAAATTTTGTTAAAAGGATCACAATTTTAAACCAACTATTTTGACCACTTCAGTGGCACATGTAAAAATTGAATTGAATCAGCCCCTAAATAGGACAATATGTTGAGTAAGGTGGGTAAGCAATTTATTAGTTTTATGTTTGCATAAGTTGATTTGTGGAATACATGCAAACTAACAAGGAATTTTGGAAAATCTTGTTGAATTGTGAAAAAGGATAAGCTCCAAATATTTTTTTGCTTTGGTGTTGGTGAAGTATCTTGAAAAGGAAATAATCAGGTGACAAGTTTAAAATACTTGATGTAATTTTCTTTTTGATGGTTTTACAACTTCATCTTTCAGCAACATTTACTGATTTAGTGGGCATGATCATTGGTCGGATGTCTATATTTGGATTGTAGTTAGTATGTTGTTATTGTGCAATTTGTGGCATGTAGGCATTGTTTGTAAGTGTACAACTTATACAAACTCTTTGTTTGCTATACATGATTTTTGCACATGTGTAAGTCTTATTGATAGGCTTAAATATTTGTAACTATCAGATATAGTTGCAAATAGTATGTACAAGTTTTGCACTAACAAGTTGTGAATGCAGGTTACATTTACATTATTGTCATGGTGAGTGGTGAGTGCAGGATCAGGATGTACAAAAGAGGAATATGGTAGTTGTAGTGTCATATCAGTTGTAGTTCAAGCCATTGGGTTATGTTACTATTATTGGCATTTGAATATTGTAATATTTTGGAAAAATTACCATGCTATAAACTGGGTTCTGTGTTTGTATTATGCAAAGAACGTGTGTACAATTCAGCAGAGTGAATTTCCATTTTGAGGTCAAAATGGTCTTACTGGGGAGGAGTGATCCGGAGGATTTTTCACTATACATATCTTCCCTAAACTTCCCTAAACCTAGACCATGTTTAATGGATTCTCGAGACCTTTCCGACGGTATGGTGAACTTCAGAAACGAAGTCCGTATGCAAATTCTATCCCGGTCAAAGTTAAGGGTCCGTAAGCGGAATCAACCCTCGGTCAACAAGTGGACCAATCAAAAGGTGACACGTGGAAGTTGGCGACAAGGAAAAATTATGGTATTTTAATGTTTCAAAATTAGTTCTATGGTATGGATCTTGTCACAAGATTTCGACGCATTTGAACGGACCAAATCTCGAGTTCGTATGCTGAAAAGATATGCATAGTCAAAGTAGTGGTCAAATGATGACATGACACACTCGATGTGGACAAATGACATATTATGGGCATGACACTTGGTAGGTTTGTAGTGGATTTGGACTTAAAATAATAATAATAATAATAATAATCTATTTAATCCATTCCACGTGAATAAGCCTAAATCCCATGGATAAAAGGCTTAATCCCTTTCAAATTAAATGTGTAAGTCAATGGCTAAATTGGGTGCCTAAATCTATGGAAGGGGATTTGAACCCTTGACTGTGCCAAAATATTTATCAGCCTTACCAACCCACCACTTTTTAGCAAGTGATAAAACATGAGATCACTTCTATTTAAAGGGACCTTTTGGTAGGTTTGTAAATGGACAACGAAGGACCAATTTGTAGAGATCACCATTTTCGAGGCACTTACGTCTGAATTTTGCAATGGTGTAAAAAAGAAAATTTGTTCAAAATTCCAAGAGATTTCTAGAAATGTAAAGTTTGTTATAGGAAGTGCTTGTATATTTTCTTGTGTAGGCATTTTTCCATTGCAGTTTCATAGATCAGGCACGAGGAGCAGGCAAAGATCTGCATTTTCCAACCACTTCTGGTTTGAATCAAGCCATGGAGTAAAAAGGGAAGTTTTTCATAATTTCCTCTAGTTTCCAGAAATGTAAACCTATTTTATTTAGGTTTTTTATATTTCAAGTTGTAGATGTTTTTCAAACGTAATTTCACAGGAAACTATCAGTGAAAATACTATAGGGGCCACAGATGGACTTGGGAATGTTTCTGGTAAATTACGAGTTCCAAGAGGTCTAAATCAGCTCATTTGTAGGTATAAAGGTATGTTAAGTCAATAGTGAAGGGATATTGTACTTCATTAGGCAATAATAGATCGATTCACTTTCTGTGAATCCGGAGACGTAGCCTTCGGGTGAACTCCGTTATCAAGTTCTTGTGTTGTGGATTTGATTTCAATTTTTAGAAGCTTTTGATCAGATAAAAACATTCAAGTTAGTTTATTTGATTAATTATTAAAGCAAGCAAAAAAATGGAGTAAATGGATTGAATGGAAATTTCAGTATCCATAACCCACAACAAGATCTGAATACACTTATCAACTTGGATTCAAATTTCAGTTTGAGTGTATGATTTGAAATCAATTGTGAATTTTAAAATGGATTTGTAATAGATTCAGTACATTCACTTAAGTTGAAAAAATTAAAGATAATTATTTTTTCAGAAGAATTCAAGGATTTGGGTTTCAAGAACTCCCAAAATTGACTTAATCTCTTAATCGAGTTGTCAAATTTTTAAATGCGAGAATTTTCTAAGTCTTGGGAAAAATTAAGTACCATTTTTAGATCAATAATAGAGAAGGATGATAGGAGAAGGGAATGAGGAAAGATGAACAAGAAGATGAGATGAGAGTAGGGGTAAAATCAGGAAAAAGGGAGAAAAGGATGGAAAAATGAAGGAGATGAGGATGATGAAGAATTTAAAGAAGATGAAAGATGTGGTAGAACGGAGAAAAGAAAGAAATGATGAGGGAATAGAAAGATGTGGAAAATATCAGAGAAAAGAAGAGAAACCGATACAAAATGATTGAAAAGGTAGGGGTGATAAAGAAAGGAAGAGGAGGGTAGGAGGAAGGTGAAAATTATGGGGAAGAAGAGATGGTAGAGAAAATACAAGGACAAGATTGAAGGAACCCGGTCCTTGTGAGGAAGACCAAGGTAAAGAATATGGAACAAATCACATGAAAATGCATGTGGAGGGTGGAATGATAAAAAGATGGGATAATAATGAAGAGCCAATTTGTCAATGGGGAATTAAGAATGAAGCGTGATGGGAAAAGGGGAAGAAGATGATATAGATGAAGTAAAATAAGAAGAAGAGTGGGAAGGAGGAGGAGGACAAAAGAGAAAATGATGCGAAGGAAGGAAACCAAGAACATAGATATTCGGTGAAGAGTGGGAAACATAAGGAATGTAAAGAGAAAAAAATGGAGGAATGACACAAATTAAACAAAATGTGGATTTGTGTAAGTTGAGGATAAGAGGATGATGAAAAAATAAATAGAGCGCGTATGATGATGAATACAATACGAGATATTGAAGAGGGAAAAGGGAAGATGGAGAGGTGGGGAAGAAGCGACAAGAAATGGTGGGAGTGGAGAAAAGGGAGGGGAGGGAAGAGAGAATGGGGATAGAAGAGGAAATGCCAGTGAAGGGACATTAGGGGAAGTCCACCAATAATTATCGGTGTGGACAAGGGCGACGAGAGAGATGGTCGGGAAAAAGGGAAAGAAAGGAGAGAAGAGGAATGTCGGGAAGCGAAATTAGGGAAGTCCACCAATAATGATTGGTGGGGAAGGATGAGAGGAAAAGTGAAGAAAGGGAAAAATTAAATGAGGAATGGAAGAGGCAACACCAATGAAGGGACGTTAGGGGATTCCATTGATAATGATCGGTGGACACAAAGGAAGGAAGGAATGAAGAAAAAAATGGAGAAGGTCAAAGAGAGTGAACAAGGCCGTGTAGAATGAGGATGAGTGAATTTTAGGGGTAGTCCACCAATAATTATTAGTGTGGAAATGGAAGATGATGATGAAAGAATGTTAGGGGAAGACCAAAAATAATGACGGGTAGTCATGGGGGTGGATATGTGGGAGAACTTGAGAAGATGGAATGAGAAGAGTGAAGAAAAGGTGAGTGATGAGTTGTGATAAGGTGAAGGTGAGGAGAGGATGTAGAGGATGAGGATGAATGAGGTGAAGATGAAGAAATAAGACATGAAAAGAATGGGAGGAAACAATATGAAGGATGATGGATCAAGAAGGGGAAAATGGGGGAAAGGAACATGATTACATGTGAAAGATGGTAGACACACTCTGTGATATGATAGGTTGAGAAAGGATAATGGTAGGAGGAAAATGTGGTTGGTAGGGGAGACCAGGAGGAAGAAATGATCAACGAAGGGAATGAAGAATGAGGCGAGGGAGAATTCAAAATGATGAGTTCAACTTAAGGAGGACCCTTAAGTAAGACTATCATGCAATGAAAGTGGTTAAGTAAGATTGCCAAGTGAGGGATGATGGAGATGAAAAGTGGGAAAGTAGGAGGTAGTGTTTGCGAGAATGAAAGAGGAGGTGAGAGGATATGATGATGGGGAATGAAGAGAAAATGTGGGAAGTGAGAAGGTGGGTTGATGGGGAGTGTAAGATGACATATCATCCTTAAGAGGGACTCTTAAGTAAGATTGCCATGCCATAGGAGTGGTTAAGTAAGATCACCAAACCGATAATGATGATATGGAAGGTGAAAGACAAGAGTGTATTGGGTACATGGGTGGAATGGTTGGTTGGAGTAGATGAGTATGCCGAGGCGAGAGAAATAATATTGATAAAATATGATGGGATGGGGGAGGGTTGGATGGCAAATCAATCTTAAGAGAGACTCTTTAGTAATATTGTCATGCAACGGGAATGGTTAAACAGGATCGTCAAGCTAGAGATAAAGAATGATGGAAAGAAGTAATTGATTGATGGAGTTGGTAGGAAGAGGGTATGAAGAGATGGACTAAAGGGGAACCCTCAAGTGAATTTTCCATATTGTGAGAGCTTGTAAGTAGAATACAAATACTAAGAAGAATGAGAAAAGGGTGAATGGTGTAGGCGATAGTGGAACAAGAGGTGAGAGGAGGTGATAACAAGGAAGGAAGGAAAAAAAGGAGTGTGACATGAATAGATGGAGGAACATATGTGGTGTAGGATGGAGAGTGTGAGGGGAATCCTTAATTGGGATGCCCATTCGGGAGATTGGTGAGGCCAAAATGATAAGTGGAAGAGGCTAAAGAGTGAAAATATGTAAGTGGTGGTGATTGTTTTTCGATGAAAGAGGAGATGTTGGAGAAATTTCTACAATGAAAAGACCTTAGGAAAAGGGTATATCTTAACCAATACTCCCACACAAAGGGGTGATTAAGTAAGATCGTCAAGATGAAAACGAGAAGAGTGAAAAGGGGAAATCAGTAAGAAAGGGAAGGAAGATACATAAAGTGGTGAAAGGGGACATGAATGGTGATAAGGGTGATGTGGGGATAAGTGGTGGATGAGTAGAAATGAGGAGTGAGGATGAATGGATCAAATACAGGGTGACCATGGTGGGGGATGAGGAGTTGCTGGATAGTGAATGCTACTTGAGAAGGATCCTTAAGTAGGATTTGTAAAGCTGCACATGATGATCAAGTAAGATTCCTAAAGCTGGAGAATGTATTATTACGAGTGAATGGATGGGGTGAAAAGTAAGTTTTGATCATGCAGGAAGATACTCACAAGAAAAAAGCATCTTAATTTTAATAAATCACATAACATGATGCATCATGATATAAAAGATTAGGATGACTAGACTGTAATATGCATGAGAGCATAGACCAGGGGCCATCAAAAAGGTGTGATGCCCCGGTATGATATGCAAGTGCAAAAGAGTATAGACAAGGACCATCAAAGAGATATGATGTCCTTGTATGATATGCAATCATATAATATAATTATATTAGAGAGAACACTAGGATACATAAAATCAAGATGCCCCTATAATATATCGAGATACAAGATAACAAGATACAAGATAACAAAGAATAAACTTACAACTAATAATGCAACACAAGAACCTTTAAACATGTCCCTAATGTGTTCCACAGTGATGATTGATTGGTTGTGCCCCCAACCAGGGACACAATGATTTGGAATGGATTGGGTCATTTTCCTCAAACAAGGAAACAATGAGAGCTGGAATTGCCCCAAGTGAGGATTCATGTGAGGGGAAATGATTTGAATTTGATATTCATAAGGTGGTTGGAACATTTTTTTTTTTTTTTTTGGGGACAAGGATTCAAAATGTAAATTGTATTGATTATTAGGTTTTTAATGTTTTATATTTTTTAGGATTATGTGATTTTCAAATGTTTTGGGATTTTGAAGAGTTTTCAAATGTTTTTGTATTTTGATATTTTTCGAATGTTTTTGGGATTTTTTTGGATGTTTATACTATTTTTGAGATTTTATGGACTAGAATGCAAACTTCTTATGAGAGGTGATAAACCAAGGTATCATCCATATGTACTATGTTCCTCATGGTAACTCATGCTTTGAATAATAAAAATTCTCACTCCATTGGCAAGATATGTTGGTGATAATAAGATGAAAATAAGTCCAGCTCCATTCTTGACTCCACACAACTAGTAAGATGTGAGGGCTCATCACCGAGAATCAAGAAGGACACAGGATGTAGATAATGAATATAGAGACAAGTGCTAACAACAATCCATTTGGGAAATTGTGACTCAACTCTGTTAAAGTTCTTGAACCAGTTTCAAAATGACTTTCACTTTATATGTCACATCTTGGACTTAAATAGTTATGTCCTGCCATTTGGTAAGATATGAGGTGAATGAATAATTTTCTCTTCATTTAGGCATCTAAATTACTTATTTGAATATTTTATAACTGTAAGCACTCTAAAATTTATAATATTTTGTATTTTTTAAAGACTCCCTATGTCTTTCCCCATGCTACTAGTAAGAAGCAAGGGCTCATCACCAAAGGCAAAACATAGGCGAGTAATTTTTTTGTGATTGTTTGATTTTTTTTTTGTTTTTTATTACATTTTCTGCATTGTGATTTATGAATGACCTCTATTATTTTCCCCATGCCACCAATAAGAGGTAAGGGTTCATCACCAAAGACAAGACGTAGATGAGTAAGGGCACCTCCCTCCATTCCTAGTCTCACACTACTAGTAAGAAGTGTGGGCTCAACACCAAAGAATGTGAAGGATGAAAGGTGTAACAATGAATTATTCATAATTTATTTTATTTATTGACTTGTACAATAGTGCTTTTTATTTGGGAAGGAATGTTTTCCCCCAATCTCAACCCCACATGACTAGTAGGACGTGAGGGTTCAACATCGAAGACTGAGATGGATGATCAAACGAACTGGGTAAAGAAGTTTAGAGCTTTGTTGTGAAAGAGAGAATTTATTTAAAGGGAATATATTACCATCAGTAAGCTTCTAGGTATGACCATAGGCGAAAGCAGCTAAAAATGGGAGACATTATAAGAAGTATGATACTCACAAAACTTAATAGGATCTATATTAACACTTGTCTCATGATGGTGAATATGAAGATGTGATTTTGATAATGAAAATATCTGCCAATGGAATGAATAATTTTAAATTATTTGGAGATGAGTAAGACAGGAGGAATGTACAAGCGGTTGTCTCCCAGAATAGAGAGCACCTCAAGAATAGAATTTATTTAAATGTATTGCATTCATTGGTTCGTCAAGTTCCTAACCATCTTCAGTGGCCAATTTATAGGCTCCAGAGCCAAATTTAGTTGTAATTACATAGGGTCCTAACCAATTAGGTTCAAATTTTCCTTGTTTTTCTCACTCTTTAGTGGTATTATTTTGATTTTCTTTGAGAACAAGATCACCAACCTCAAACTCTTTGGGTCATAATTTTTTTATGATAACTACGTTGCAATCAATTTTGATAGACTTGAAGATGATTAAGGGTGTTAAGTCATTTTTCATCAAAAAAATCAAGCTCATTAAGCCGTGATTGTCGATATTCATCTTCATTAATTACATCTTTAAGGGATATTCTCAAGGATGGGAGTTCAACCTCAATAGGTAAAATGGCTTCGCAACCATAAACAAGGGAGAATGGGGTGGATCTTGTAGGTGTGTGGTAAGATGTGTGGTAAGCCCAAAGAGCAGGGTAAATTTGAGTGTGCTAATATTGTCCATGTGTATCGACAATATTTTCCATGATGGATTTTAAAGTTTTATTGGTTCCTTGTTCTGGTTTGTTACCTCGGGGTAATATGGAGTAGACCACTTAAGTTTTATGTAGAAACATTTGGCGAGGTATTTTACATCCTATTTTTTAAATGATTTTCCATTATCTGTGACAATAGAGGATGGAATGCCAAATTGACAGATGATATTGTTAAAAATGAAATTTGATATTTGGATGCCATAACATAGGTGAGAGGCATAACTTCTACCCATTTAGTGAAGTAATCGGTAGCGGTAATAATGAACTTATGTCCGTCAGATGACGTTGGTTTGATTTTACCGATGAGATCAAGCCCCCATTGAGAGAAGGGCCATGGTGTGGTGATTGATTGCAATGCTTGAGAAGGTGCATGGATAAGGTTGTCATGTTTTTGACAAGCTTGACATCGATTTGACAAAATGACATGCATCATTCTCCATGGTGGGCCAATAATACCCAACACACAAGATTTTCTTGGCTAAAGCCATATCGTTTGTGTGTGCTCCACAAATACCATAGTGGACTTTAGTTAGAACATTAGAGGCCTCCTCTTGATTAAGACATCAAAGTAGGGTGCCATCATAACCTCATCTATAGAGAGTTTCGAGTTAAAATGTAGTGTTTTGAATGTTGTGCTAAAGCGCGTTTATGACTTGGTTTCATGTTGGTAGGAAACACTTTGTCGTGGATGAAAGTGTAAATATCATGGTACCAAGGGTTATTAGGACCCATGATCTCACATACCATAGTAGTTTCAGGTAGATTATAGGTAGGCATTAAGAGGTGTTCTACGAGAAAATGTGCCTGGGGTTGATTGGATGTGATTTCTAATAGAGATCCAATAGTTTCCATAGTGTCTCACAATTTATTACGAATTATGGGAATTTGGCCAAAACTAATAAATCAAAAATAGCTTCAAAGGCTATCTACCATGAAATTATATGGAATAATATTTTCATCTTTGTTTTGGTATTAACAAGAACCTATTTAATGATAAATAAAGAGTTGCCAAATACAACCAAATCCTTAAGGTTCCATGAGATAACAAATTTTAATCTAGCTATGATAGCTTCATACTGCGATATTATTAATACATGAGAATGCTAATCAAAATGATTTGGGGATAACATGTCCGCCATGTGTGATAAGAAAAATACTAGCTCCTGATCCATGGAGGTTACAAGATCCATCAAAGAATAGAGTCCAGGCTGGCGCGATGTCTATGTACAAAAGATCTTTGTCAGGAAATGTAAAATGAAGTGGTTTTGTTCTAGGAAGAGGTTCCTCAGCAAGTTGGTCTGCGAGGGCTTGTCCTTTAATTACTTTATGAGGAATGAACTCGACATCAAATTCACTAAGTAGGATGACCCAACTAGACATTCTTCCTATGAGAATAGGTCGAGACAAGAGATACTTGAGGGGATCGACCTTAGCGATTAATTTAGTTGTGTGATTAAGTAAGTAATGACGTAGCTTATGGAATGCAAAAGCGATTGCTAAACATAATTTTTGATTTGGGAATATCGTACTTCATGCTCAATAAGTGTTTGACTAAGGTAATAAACAACTTGTTCTTTTTCTTGATCATTGTGTTGTGCTAACAAAGCTCCTATGGCATATTCAATGGTAGATGTGTAAAGAAGCATGGGTTTATCTACGACTAGTGACATAAGGATAGGTGGAATGGAGAGGTATTCTTTGAGTTTAGTGAAATAATCTTGGAAATCTTGGTTCCATTAGAATTGTGTATCTTTCTTAAGAAATTGATTAAAATGATGACACTTATCAACTAATTGTGATATGAAACATCGAATGGATTGGATTTTTCCTTGGAGACTGTGTAATTGTTTGAGATTTTGGGGAGGAGGCATTTCCATGATGGCTTTGACCTTGGCGGGATCAAATTCTATACCTCTTCGTGAGACAATAAATCCTAATAATTTTTGAAAGTCACCCCGAATACACATTTATTTGGATTAAGGAAAACTTTATACTCACACAACCTTTCAAAGATGCGTCTCAACACACCTGGATGTCTTATCCGTGTTTTAGATTTTTCTAATATGTCGTCAACATAATCTTCCATGATATCATGCAACATATCGTGAAAGATGATTGTCATGGCTCGTTGATATGTGGCACTTGCATTTTTCAATCCGAAAGGCATGACCTTATAGAAAAATGTGCCCATGGTGTAGTAAATGTTGTTTTGTGTTGATCCTCTTTAGCAATGCATATTTTATTATAGCAGAAAATCCATCCATTAGGGAGAGCATTTCATGACTTTAGTGGAGTCAACAATCATGTCTATGTTTGGCAAGGAAAGTTGTCCTTTGGAAAAGCTTTGTTGATATCATAGAAATCTATGCATACCCTAATGCCAGGGAGTTTTCTTGGCTATAGGAACTATGTTGGATATCCATTTAGAATAGTTGATAGGTTGGATAAAGTCTGCTTCTAATAGTTTCTGAAGTTTAGCTTTTACAAGCAACACTACCTTGGGATGCATTTTACATAATTTTTGTTTTATAGGATTTGCATCTGGATGCACCACAAGGTGATGTACTATGAGAGATGGATCTAAGCTTGGCATATCTTTGTAGGTCCATGCAAAAATGTCTTGAAATTCAATGAGGAGTGTTGTGAACTCTACACATTCCTGGTCAAACAGACTAATGCCGAGTTGTAAAATTTTTGGCTATTGAGTATCGATGTTAATATCTTTGGTTTCCTCAATCAACATTTTGGATGTATCCTTTTCAAAAAATGATGCTAGTGGTTGATGTAAGTCATCGGTGTCGAGGTGATTCAGGGGAATCAACATAGGGTTTTGTTTGTGATGTTGGGTCCTTTTATTGATATGTTTTTTGGATAAGGTGGCAAAGAGAGATTTTGACTATGGGAAATTTTGTGTTTTCGCTTCTTATATGAGGTTTCCAAAGGTAGAGGATCTGAATATTCTATTTCCTCGCAAAAGTAAGTAAATTCATCAAGGTTAATCTCAAATCATTTTTATGGTCGAGAAAGGGGAATTTGATCACGTTTTCCAAGGAACTCTTCGATGAATTCATCATTTTGAAACATGTCCATGGCTACATGATGTAATTGGTCATGGTCTATGAGAGTTAGATGAAGAAGCTCGAAATCAATGACATTAATGGATAAAATTCCAAATTTAATACATTATAAAATTTAAAACAATTTTTAGCATCATATTGAAATTTGGACTTTGTACGAAATTTTCACATTTTGTGAAACAATTTACTTTTCGTGAATATGCATCCACATTATTTCTATATGCTTGTCAACTGATCCACAACTATAACATCACATAAAACCATTTTTCAACTATATATTCATTGATCTCTATACCCTATTCTAAATTTTCTACCTAATAACATTACAATTATGTCAAAGCTATCTAAATTTTATAAAGGAAAGAGCTCAATAATAAATAACTACGCCATAAATTCATGTAATATGGATCTAATGTTCAATTTCACAGAGATGGGGAAGTGAGAATCTTTGGCTTCATCTAAAATGGACCAAACTATTTGTAAATTAGTATAATCAAGTGAGAAGGGTGTGGTAGAAATTAAAAATAATACTTTCTTGGAAGAAAATTATGCATATTGGGATTGAGAGATCTATTGATGAGTAAATAATGTTGACTAAGTTTCAAGCTTATAATTTTTCCAATAAGAATGATTTAGTTAGTCTTTAGGGAATATTAGATATGATTGTGATTTAGTGATTATATATGTTTATATCTAATTACAATGTGATGTCATTAGTTTTAGTGCATTGTTATTGTAACACCAATTTTAATATCTACAAGTTGAGAATAAATAACACTTGTTTTTTCAAAATAATGCAATTAGAACAAAAAAATTTACTATAGAAAAATAAAAGTTTTTATACACAAATTACAATTTTTATATAGATATAAAAAGTAGGTCAATTATATATGTGTACATTTATGCTATAAATACATAAAAATAGGTCATATCATAAAAATGTGACATATATGCATATAAAATAGGCCATATAAACATAAAAAAATGGATACATCTTTCCCTATCAATACTACTAGCTCTCTAACCAATCAATAACATTAAATATATTTCCCCTCTTCACCCTAAATGTAGAACTAGGGACGCGTTAACCAAAATGAGCCCCTTTCCATTTTGTAAACCTTGTTCTCATGGAAGACTACACCCTCCAATAACTTGTCTCTATTGCTTATTGATGACATCATAGCTCATACCATGAACCAAAACTCATTTCCTAGGCATTCCTCACAGGTTACTTTTCCATAGAAAACCTAACTCGCCACATCAAAAATTCACATAATAACTTGTAGCTCGTGTATTATTGGAAATCTTTAGTATTTCCTCCTACACTAAATACTAAGCTACATAATACAGAGATCATTTTTACTCATCAAAAGTGTTAACACATCATCCCAACATGATTATCCTCTTCTTCCATAACAATCCTAACTAATATTCTCCTTGTTTTCTCTTTTTCTTCTTGTCATATCATTTTTCCAAGCCATGAAATGATGTGAAGTAAATTTGAAGCCATGAATGTCTACCCAATCCCATGGTATTCTATCCAAGTTATGGAGCACTATTCAAAGTTGCATAACACTATCTATATTTGCAAATATTTTTAATTCATGCACTACCGTTCAAATACACACAACACTTCCTTTCTTGTGATGTTCCTTCATGAAATCCTAATAGTTATGATGACCCACACTCTTTTGTTCTAGTTATACTTTTGGTGTGACAAGGTTTATTCTACAATCTTTTACTTGTATAGATATTCTTTAGAGCTTGTGGAACCTCCTTCTTGTTGCCATATATTTGGAATTTATTATTTACTTCTTCCATGCCACAAATAGCTGCAATCAATCACTTTCAAACTGAATTAATGTTACAAGATATCCCGATGTCACAAGAACACCAAAATGGTCATGGATTCCATCATTATACCCAGTTAGTTATAAAACTTAATGATTTAACCTAATGTGATATGTGTGGGGTGATAATATTAAAACTTATAGGACCAAGGCATTTCTAGCTAATAGCTACTTCATATAGTTGTTTTTCCCCTTAGAGAGACAATGTTCATTGTTAGGACGTCCAATTACCTCTCAAGATCATTTTTATGTCAATTTAGAGGCCATATTTTCTACTGATGGTGGGAGTGATTCTTGTTCCTCATTCACACCTCCTATAATTTTTTTTGAATTCTCTTTCCCTCCATTTTATTATATAATGAGAAGATTCTATTATGTTCTAATGAAAAACTTTTTCTGTTCTTCCCTCTTAATTTTTATTGAATTCTCATCTTCAATGTATGATGTTTTAGCTTATATATTGATGAACGTAATGCATCCATGGATTTTTGTAATATAATATAGTTGTGTATAATTTATAAATGATTAAGTTATTGTGTCTTATATATACTCTACTCTTTACTCTTGTCTCCCCCATCTCTAGAAAATCATCCTTACCTAGATCTATGTTTTGATATGTGCATGGGAATTATACTTGCATTTATCTAGTATACTATGTTTTTATCAAATACATAGTGGAAGAAATATCCTTGTTTCACTCTTGGTGCATTTCCTTTCCTTTTGTATTATTTTATTTCTCCCTTTTCATTGCTAGTTGTTAGAATAGGTAGTTAGTGATAGTGTTAGGAGTAGACGTAGATGATAACCAAATTTATCTATAGGTTTGATTTAAAACTAGATTACCACACTTGAGAAGAAATCCCATATTTTGTTGTTAGAAAAATATCTTTCATAGAAGATTCTTTCAACCTTTAATAGGGTGTTAGATCTCTAAAAACTTAACGACGCTTCTCTTAGAAATTTATGCTTGTATGTAAGAAAAATATAGGTATTATTTTTTAAAATTTAAAACTTTATAGAGTTATTCGAGATCATATACATATTAATATCCAAACCTCAAATGCTATCCTTTTTAATATCTTAATCGATTCTTACCTCCTATGGTGCAAGGAAATCTATTGGGTTATGTCAAATTTTTATTTCAACCATAAACGATATAATCAATTTTGGTCATGATATAATATATAACATACAAATGAAATTATAAATTGATGTGTTAAATATATATATGTATCTAAAACAATCTCTAGACAACATAAAAAGTATAAAGTAGTGCATTAAAAATATGTATAATAATGTTATATTTTCCATGACCAAATTTTTTTCATTAGGGTGATTTTGGACTCATGTCATACAAGGGACTTGAGGGACAATTAAAGGGTTTTCTAAGGCTAGATGACCTCAAATATACAAATGATACAAAGTATTATTGATTATAAACACACACGTGCATGTATGCACACACACATGGTTAAAGATATGCATACTCTTTAAAAATATATGATGTTTAAAGTGGCATTACTTGGAATTAAAAATTAAAATTAATATATCTTCTCACCACTCATGTGTCTACATTTGGTGGGAGAGAAACTAGACCTTGGGTGACACACTCCACAATAGTTTAATCCACCATTACTTCATAAAACACACTTTGTAATCGAGGTAGGGCATGTCAATATTCACATGTAAAAATACATTATTATTCTTTTACTCTCATCATCATTATAATTTGTAAATATGTGCATATTATCCTTAACTTAGATAAGTAATTCATATGAATATGAAGGATAAAAATGCTCATTTTTAAATAGAAGTTCATATCCTTAGCATACCATAAATAAATAATTCATTCTCATTATTTTGTATGAATGACAATATTCTAGAGGATTGACATAAAAGCGATTATCTATTTTTTTATATGTTACCACAACTTGAACCTACCACCATGTGTTTGATTTTTTTGTAGAATTATGATTTTATAGAGTTGTAGAAGAAATTCCAAGATGTACAAGGAATATACTTTCATAAATTGTTAACTTAAGGTGTGTATTTAAATAAATTTTGAATGGGATTTTAGTTTGGATCATTAAGACACACTTATGAGGAGATGGGAAGGACAAAAATACAACAAAAAATAAACCATTTTGTTAATAATAGGGCCACTTCCATTTTGGTTTTTCCGTAGACCGAAGCTAATCCAATATAGATGTGTAAGGATCATGGCATTTGTTTTAGAAAAGTAAGTGACATTACAAGATAAAAAATTATGATTAATTCCAAGATAGAAAAATAAAACATTCTTTGCAATAATATCAACATCAATTGAAAACATACTTATGTGTATGGAACTCTGATGTAAAGAGTTATGTCGATAGAAAAAACAATCCATGTGGAATATCCATAACATATTTCATCAATTGTAAAAGTAAAAAATTAAAGAAATCAATTATGAATTAATTAGTTGTAAACATATTAAGGATTTGTAATTAATTTTCTACATAAAATTTATCATTAATTACTGTGTGAATAAGTATAATGAAACATAAAAGTTTCACATATCTAGTTGTGTGGTGTTCTTGAGTGCTAAAGTAACTACAAATGACATATAATTTTGTGTAAATTGTTGTAAAGACACACCTACTAGTTCTTTGAATGTTTATATTGTATTTTTAGATATACTACATATATGTGTAACCTATAAAGGTGGTCGATATATGATTAAATTAATGTTATCCCAAATTCACCCTCAAGGTAATTTTTGGTAACTTATGCAAATTCTTTAGGCTCAAGCAGGTTGAAATGGTTTGAGGGTGAAAAATCAGGTTTTAAGGTTCCTCTCCTCTTTTCTCTAATCCCCTGTCCAAGGAAAATCCAAGAAGTTAGAAAAAATGCGAGAAATCGAAAAATGAAGCTACAAGCCTATTTTAATGCAAATCGGGTCTAAGAGTGTGGATCATACCAAGGCGGATCGTACCAAGTTCGGGGTTGATTTACAAAGGAATCGACAAAATCGAGATATTTTCAGTCCGGAGCCGCATTGCAGTATGCGCGGGACATCGAGACAAAGAAAACCCGAAATGGCCAAAAATAGTTGAAATCGGGAAAATTAGACATTTTGTCCTACGTGGTGCGGGACATCGGGACACGAGTTCACCACAGACCCAAAATTTCCATACCAAGGGTAAATCGGTGAAGTTGGGTATTTTTGGTCCAGTTGCCGCAGTCGCGCGGGACATTTGAGACCCACATCGCCGAGATAGCGCAATCAAAGGAAATCGGTGAAGTCGGAAGTTTTATCCCACGCGGTCCGCAGGGCAGTTAGGACACAAGTATGTGTGGGATTTGAAATGCCAAAAAGGTAGATCACGGTGCAAATCGAGGTAAAGTAGAGGTCAATGGCCCTCACGGCTGGTCGATAGCGATACACGCGGGACAAGAGTTCCCAAAAGATGACTCGCTTGGATTTACAAAGTGGGTCAAGTGTGATGCGGGTGAAGTAGAGGTTTTCAGCCCAAGTCACACAAGGGACATCTAGGACACCAAGACCCAAAATAGTGACATGTCCACATGTAAGAAAAGCAGATCAGATCGGACCCTAAACTTCAAACGGCCATAACTTTTGACCCCGAGCTTCGATTTTCACAAAATTTGACTTTTTGGAACAAGCACGACATCCTCTACGCCATAGAAACTAGATTTATTATTTTTAATGAGGGTATATTTATGAAAATAAAGGAAACATATTCATCTCCAGACAATTAGATGCTTATTCCGTTAAATGGCGAAATGCAGATGGACCCAAAATAGCTTCCCGCACTCAGAAGGCCATAACTTTTGCATTTCTTAGCAAAAACAAACAAAATTGGTACCGTTGGAATTGTGGTCCCGAGCCCAATGTAAAAAATTAAGAAATTTAGAATTTGATGAGAAATCAATGGTGATTTTTAAGAAAACGTGGCGGAGTTCGAATAGTGATTTTATTTGGTAGTTGAGATGCATTAATGAAGCATGGGCTAACATTTCTCATTGCTGCAAGTTATGGGACAGTATGGGGAGATTTTATAAGAAAAAAAACATAATTTCACTTCATTTACTACCTCTTGCAAGTGGTGAGAAGACAAATTTCGGGATTTTCATTTTCCCTCTCTCTCTCTCTCCTCTTAGAAATCTATAAATTGGAGTGTTGGGCTCATTGTAAAGAGAGATAGTTTTGAGTAGAAAAAATCTGTCAAAATTGTTTTATGAAGCCAATGTGTTGCAGGCCCTTGTAGTGGACTCCTTGCATGGTGATCCAGGACCTTATCTTGTAATAGATTGAACTATGCATACTTATGAAGCAATAGATGCAAGTTTGTGGATGTATCTTCCCTTGTTGTGTTTGTTTGCATTCCTCTTTCCCTTTCAATATCATTGCATATATATTGTGTCTATCTTATGCTCTTGTAAGGATTCATTATCATTGTGCATGTATGGAATATTTTTGTGAATGCATTTTGATGTGGAGAACTGTTATCACCCCTTCTAGTATGCACTTTTCTCCTACTTTCCACACATTGAAAGTCTATCCTCACACCCTCCTTTTCTGATGTATCACCATTCTAGTGTAGGCTTTGTTTTTATACACACTCTCTCCTTGGTACCTTAGTTAGATTAGGAAAGATAGTTTTTTTGCATTAGAGTAGATTATGGCGGGTAGTTTAGGATTAAGATCTAGCTTTTACGGAGGTCTATCTCAAGTAGCAAATCCCACAACTTGGAGATAGTACCCATGTTATCCAATCACATTGTAGGATCAAGAACACACACTTGTGCAAACCATAGGGTGCTTTGATCCGGTGATAACAATTAATTTTAAAAATATTAAGGTAAATTTATTATTTTTAATAAACATATTTTATAATTAATTCCTTATTTGAATAATTATGGTGAAATATTGAAGTTTTCATATATAGCTATGTCACATCCTCATATGTGAAAGTAATTGCAAATGTGATATACAATGCTAGATACAATCTTGTAAAAATGTATCAACTATCTCTATATATGAGCTTGTATGATATGTACATGTACAACACATATTTATAGCATACAATGGTGGTCGACACACATTCTCCTACATAATGTATTATTATGTACGTGAAATGTAAAAATTAATACTTATACCACCATATGAAGCATCAATACAACTAGGGACACTACTAGATGCACTACCACCTATAACATCAAAATTATAAGGTTCACTACTAGATCTGTCACCAAATATAGCCCATGTATTCAAGGAATCCCACCTACCCTTTTTATTTTTAAAAAGAAAAATGGCACATGAAAAATATAATATAAAGGACGTACACACTTTTTATTACGTCAGGAATGCACCTTTTCTTAGATATATTTTCCACCCTTATTAGTGTTTTATGTAATATAAATGATATATGTAATTTTTATCATATAGGTCGCACCCTTTGGTTTATAAATGCCAAACCTATTCAAAATCAGGTTTGCATATGTACTTTGAAGGATAAATACATTCTTAAAGGGTGGTCACCCTTTTAGATCCATGTTACAAGTTTTCAAAAGTGACACTTTTATTGTACCACATCTTTGTGCATCTAGTCTATTATATAGAGTATTAATGACTAGAATTGGATCAAGAATGATTCATAAAAGGTTCAAGGTGAAAATACGGGTACAAAACTTGTCTAAACACTACTAATAAGGTTGAACTCCTATGGTGGAAGGTACTATTTGGGTTTGTTGAAATATTTCCTAAGATAATTAGGGCTTGAAACTATGGGGAAGCCTTATCCTATGTGTGTAATATGTTTTCTAATATATGAAATCTATTTAACTTTGTCTAATTATGTGTATTTGATATTTCCTTTATCTAAACCCTAATTATGCATGTTTAATCATATGAAACCTTAAAAATGGGTTAATAATTTGGGTTGGACTAACCTTAGTACAACCATGTAATGGTTTAGTGTTTCTGATTACCATTACTCGAAGAGGATCAAACCACACATATTTGTCTCACCTAAGTAATTATGTGAATGATAAATATAAATGTAATTATTCCTTTATACTTTTACATGTGGAACCGTACAACTTTAACCTATATGTATTCAAATTTGGCCATGTGGAATCCTTTAATGCTTCCCTTTAAATATTTCAAATGTGCATATGCTTTTGATAATGATATGCAATATATGTGATATTTCTCAAAGAGTGTGAGAGGTTCTCTTATATGTATGAGGCAATCCTTAAATATAATAGGCAAGGTATAAATTTAAGGTTATTTTGTTAATATATGTGATTCTTCATTTTTCCACCATAGCATCATGGAAATTTTTAGCGCTGAATATTCGTAATTTGGTGAATAGTAGGAATTACAGAATTTGATTTTGGCAATTTTTATGGCCATGGTAGTGCCCAAGTTTTTCCCAAAAATTCCACAAACAATAATTTGTCCCATGAGAATAGCCAACAAATCTCCAATCCCAATGTATATTTTTATATTAAATCGCCACACAATCAATGATTTAGGATTTTAAAACATTCTTGGATCGCAAGAAATCTATGGAACCTTATTGGTCCTTTGGGCTCATTCGTCGACATGTATGGGAGTTTTTTTAGGAATTTGATTAAATTCTCTCTCTCTCTCTCTCTACACACACACACACACATATGCATATTATAAATGTAGAATCACTAAGCATTGAGCAAAGACTAAAGGTTTTTAATATTTTAATATTTTCCAATTTGTTAATTTTTGAAGTAGTAGAAAAGGATTGAGTGAATCAGCATATTGCAATTTGCTTACAAAAAACAAATAAATCAAGGTATTGCATGAGCTCGGCTCTTTGCCTTTTGGTTTATATCCTCAAGCACTACTACAGTTAAGTCTATTTGAAACTGTTTTCTTTCATGTCGCATTGCTTTATCTACTTTTGTAAGTTATTTATGTCATTTTTTTATTTTACGGTATCATGAATGTCATGACACTACAATGCCTTAGTTGATTTTCATCCCATAGCTCTACAAAATCAAATTATCCTTATAGGATTTAAGAAAATGGAAACTAAAAATAGAAGTTTAGAAGAAAAAAAACTATTCAACCTCTTACAGCAATGGTACGGGCATTCGAAAAATAACATCTTATTTTGAGAAACCATATAAGGAAACCCATCCTTCTCTAGAAGGACCAACACAATTAAGGGATAATGATTGCATTCAAAATGAAACTCAAAATGAGTTCATTTTTATTTGATGACTGATATTGTGAATGATGATGAAAATGAAATGCCCCCTTCAAGACATTCCATTAAATGAAGTTGAGTTTGACAATACATCACTTGCCCAATTGAATGAAGTTGACACTGCATCACCTACCCAATTGAATGTTAAAGGTGAAAATTTTGACAGTCAATGAAATTTAAATTCCGCCATGGTAAATACTTAGGGGACACCTATTTCTAGAAGAAATAGAAAGGAAATAAAATGGGACTTGGGAAGGAGTTTCAGGTTAAAGTGGATTTCTAAGTATCCATTTATTGAACCTATTGAAAATGAGAATAAAGATGAACCTCCCAAAGAATGCAAATGTACAATATGTAGCTGAAAAATTGGCATAAACAAGACTATTCAACTTAAAGCTGGATACTTATTGAGAAGCATGTAGGAAAGACATATGAAAAGAAAATTGTAGATGGTGTTGTGAAGAATGTTGTTAGATAATATATTTTCACATTACGAAAAGAGGTCGTCATATAAAATATTTTCTGAATAAAAGAAGATGTTGTCTTTTATTGGTGTCCCACACTTTCCTCATCATCATTTTCTAAAAGTAGTGGTTGATTGGGAAAATGCATAGCCATGGTTGAGAAAGAAGACCTAAAAGAGAAACTAAAGTCTGCATGATACATGTCTTTGTCTATTGATGAGGTTACAATAGTAGATAATACTAATTGGGTCTATATGCATGTTTATATTATTTAGAATCATGTGAGACAACCTCACTTAATTTCCATTCACAAGATGAGAGAGAAATCCAATGCTAAAAACCTTTGTGAATTGGTGATAAAAAGTTTGAAGGAGATCAGTGGCATGGATGATGCTACAATTGCATCAAAGTTGGTATGTGTCGGGGAAGATGGGACATCTATAATGCAAGGTCATCATAATGGCTTGTGTGTAAGACTCTAAACATCTCATTTCTTGTATATGATTGTTATTCATTGTATGGATCATAGAATGAATCTAGCATACAAAATAGTTGGAAAATTTAAACCTGTAGCAAAAGTTGAAGAACTTGTTTGAGAGGTGCATGCTTATTTCTATCGTAGTCCTAAAAGGTTCATAGAATTCCAAATATTTTTAGAAGAACTAAAAATGGGTGTAAAATGTTAAAATATGTCAAAACCAGGTGGATCTCATTGTACCCAATTGGTTCGTAGGGCTTCTGATGAGTATCAATCCTTATTAGGAGAAATGTGGCGGAGAATCGCATATAAGTGGACAATACCCAAGATTTGATAGATGGTTTTTGATCTGATTTATTTCTCGTGTTTTGTGGTCTCCTTCCCATGTTGGATGAAATGCATCATTTAATTAAACAATCCCAAGAAATAACTATCTATATTGTTGATTTTTCTAGTTTGAGGAAACGAGTTTGTTTAGCAATAGAATATTTGTTTATTAATGACACTGCTTTTTAGGTCCAAAGTTTGATGGTTGGAATGATTTGATAAAGATTGGAAATACAAGTAGCTTTCTTAAGTTTAACTTTTTTGGGGAATTATGTGCTTCGTACATGGATATGAGATACCAATGCACATGTTTCAAGTAGTATCGGTAAGGTTGAGAAGGTAAATGTCATAGGGACATTGTTTGATAACATTGTATCATCAACAAGGGTAAGGTTAAGAGAAATTGCAGTTTCCATACTACAAGAAATAAGGGAATGATTTAGTAGGGATGCTTTACTTGAAGCAATGGATTTAGTAAATCCCACCTATTGGAATAGTGTCCAAAATGAAATATTTTTGCAGGAAGACTACCACAAGAGGTTGACTACATTGATTCAACATTTTTGTAAGCCTATTAATATCAATGGAATGAATATTCTAGGTATTTTAAGCAAGGATAGTTTTATTGATCAATCCCATGAATTTTCCTCTATAATGATTGAGCAATTCAAATGTTTGGATAATCCCTTAGAGTGTGGAGCAATAACCCAACTATGGAAAAAATTGGGTTAAGTACTATTTTGTAGAAACCATGTCCGATTTTTTTCATTGGCTAAGCTATGTCAAACAATGATTTTGGGTTCAGTTGAAGATGAGATAATTTTCAGTTCCTTGACCTTTATAAAGTTAAAATTGTGAAACAAGCTTGACAAAAATTTGGAAAATTGTTTGACACTTTACATATCATGGTATGAAGTAGTTAACTTTCCTATAACAGGGATTTGGTAGTATGGAAGCTGATTAGTGAAAGGAGAGGGGTTGAAAACAATGCCATAGATACAGACAAATGACCCTATTACAGTAGTTGAATGTCAACAAAGTGAGAGTCAGAGATCTGGTCAAGCAAAAAGGCAGTTATCCACCTTCAGATTTGGTGAAAATGATAGGATTATCACATGATATAGATGTTCATTTAATAATTAATATATTCAAACATTCAATACATTGTTCGATAATATATTTTTCCTTATTTGTATTTTTTTAAAACACTGTGTCAATTTGTAGTCTTTGGAATGAAACTTGAAATACATTGCATTGATTTTTGTCTTTAGAATAGAAATACATTGTTTAAAAACACTTATGAGATGGATATCACATGATATAGATGTTCATATAATATATTCAAAAACACTTATGTTTCTCATACACCTACAAAGCATTAACATAAAAATTTTGTCAATTTTTTGAACCACTATGTATTGAAATGAAAAATAACACTATTCCTCATTCAACTTGCTTGAGACATGCCTTGTATGAAAAAATTGAAGATTACAACAAATGGAACAATTTTTAAAAATTAAATTACTCTTAATTATCTCATCTTTGTAACATGCTCCACTCTTCATCTAGTTGGAATTACAATTTGTTGTAAATTCAGAGTGACTGACATGTAACTTTGTTAGCAATTCATAACTGAGAGTGGATATTTCCTTTATTATTTTATGAAAACTTACTAACAAGGTTATCAATGGTTTAACGAAGCCAAAAAAATTTGTCTCATCTACCTTCTTAGGAATTTGGTTCTTCTCTTGCATCATTTTTATTTCATGTTCTTCTAGAATGCATCCTTCTTAATGAATTGGTGTGTTTTGTCAAAAGGCATTAGAAAACCAAGCTTTTTGAAATCCTGTACCTTTCCATGCATCTCTTATAACATTATTTGAAACTTATTCAATAATTCTTGTGTTTTTCCTAGCATCACACACTTTTGAATGATAGATGATACCTTTATTGAGGCATGAATCCAATTTTGAATTCCTCTGGATGCTAATTTTGTGTCACTAAATTTGTAGATAGCTTCCAAAATTTTCCTTGTTGTATCCTCTCTTGAAGCCATCAATTTTCTCGCTACTAGTTACACATTTATGGAGCTTATCATAGATTCCCTATGCAGATCAACCATGAATTCAAAAATCTAATCAAATTGTCAAATTTTTCATTTATTTTCCCCAAACATTATCCGTCATATTAATCACTTCCTTTTTATAAAATTTAGATAGTTTGGTGTGGAAGACCGTATTTCCTTTTGTAATTTTCCAGCTCATGTTACAATATTTAATTTTGTTTCCTCTCTTACTTTTATAATCTTTCCTTTACTTTTCTCTCTTCCTCTAGGTTATGTTCCCATTTTTGGTCTTTTCTTTCTCTTCCTTCAGAACCTCTTGCAATTCTCTAGTGTTTGTTCTAATCTATTATTCTTACTTATCATTTCTTGTAACTTTTTCTTCACTTCCAGTTCCCACATGTTCTTGTTCACTATAGTCATAGAGGTAGATAATTTTATCCTCTTCTCCAACTCATTGGTCTTATTAACTATCACTTTTCTATTTGGTTTCTCATTTTCCAGTATGCCGCTAACTTTTGAATGTTATTATTCAACTTATTGTTCTCTCTGTAAACCTTTATAAATGTTGTGTATACCACATCATTGTTCCTTTTGATACATTTATTTTGTCATAAGGTTTCATTCTAGTAAAATCCATTTGAATGGTGGTTACATCATAGTCACTGGAAACCATTTGATTCTTTGGTTTTACAAATTTGGGCACATCATACATGTATTCCATGGTATTGTGTCTCAGGTTATAAGTAGGCATTACGATCATTATGGAAAGATCTGAAGTTACAAGTAGCCTGTAGAATTTTATTTCTTGTTTTTTTATCTCTTTTGATTTGTGGGTAAACTCTCTCGTAATCAAAACATGAGGTGTTTGGAGGAATGAACTGCTTGAATGGAGAAGGATTAATTGAAGTTTGGGAGAATTTCCATATGTATTACCAATCTTTTGAGAGGGTGGCACGCATTGTGTAATTAGTTGTCTTGAGGTAATGCTACCTGCGTAAGAGTAATATATGTATGTGTGTTTGTATTTTGCCTCTTCTCGGGTCCTTGTTGGACAGTAGGAACTTCAACTATCTATATTGGCCTCTTTAATAATTTTTTGTTTTGGTACTTTCTAACCACTACTACCACCATCAATAGAACATAAAAATAACAATACTAACAGATTCATTTCCAACTTCTCCTCTTTCAAAATGAAGCTCTAAGGCTTGAGGATTTCGGGAAAAATCGAGAATCTCTGTAGTTCTAGGATGTACCTATAGTGAAGAATCCAAATGCATCTCTTTGTCCTTTTGAACCCAAACCACCACCACTAAAACCCATATTTTCGCTATAACTACCATGTAATATATGTTTGTTTCATGCTTTCATTTAGACTTGGTTTATATGATTTATCCCCTAGAACAGGGGGAGTGTGTAATTCCTCCTCAGAGTCACACTGATCATCACTACTTACCTCTGCGGGATGTGCTTCATTCCACAATATTATAAAACTACATCTTCTGGAATAGAATCATACTCTGAAACATCTTTTGGATTGCCTAGGTCCCACCTCATAGACCAAAAGGTAGTTATTTTTTACCTTGTCTAATTTTTATCTCGCAAAACAAGATCTAGATGCTTTGGCATGTTTTTAGAAGAGGAATTTTTATCAGCTTTTGCATAAAAATTGTCATATTGAAAATCCTCTGCCTCTTTTTGTGGATGTAATCCCAAAATTTGTGTTGACAAATCTTGAAAACTAATTCCTTTCTCAATAACAATTTCATCCATTACTTTTTTTACGTCATCCCAAGAGTTCTTATTTTTCAATTTTTCTAGCAAGGGTTTACTTTCATGTTGAATTTTAGTGGTAGAGTTCTTGTTCACCACTACCCTTGATTTAATCACCTCACATGGGTCATATAACTAGTGAGATTCAACATCAAACTTAAAATTTGTAAAATTTCATGTGCCACATTGAATGCTTTTCTCTCAAATGTGAACCCTCCACATGAAAATGATAAGGAAGGAAATATGCTCCTCTTTTACTGAGTAAAAAAATATAATTTATTTGTGCTTTCCATCTGCCATATATATTCTAAGGAAAAAAATCTCTATCACATGTATTGGAAATTTTTAAGGTTGTACTCCTGATCCATAAAACCTTAGCACAATATATTCCTCCATGAAGTACCAATCAACTAATTGTATTTCTAATCCCAGTTAAATGTAATCTCTATAGGTCATAGGAAATATAGGCATTGTACTTTTTATAATTGCTTGATAAATTGGAGTCCAAAATTAGTCCAAAATTGATTGTAGTCTCTTTTATTATCAAACATCCTTATCTTGGGGGTCCACTTAGTTAATGGAAACAACACTTTTGGTTGGCCCTCAACAACATTATCGTAGGACTAAATTGGAAGCTTGTTTCTTGTAAAGTATTCAATAAACCACCATAGAAATAAATAACATAAGTAGGTAGTGAACCTAAAGGTATTAGTTTAGAACACTTCTTTGATTGTTAAGAATTGTTTATGCATAGATTTTGTAATGTGCTCAAAAATATGTATGCACAAGGTGGAGAAATGAAATGGATATTGTATACCATTTTGAGGAGGGTTACATCCACTTTCTCATCACTATCGAATCCAAGGAAAAATGCTAACATAGAAATGGTATCCCTAACCCATGGTTTAAACATCACAACTGTATATGGAGGCTTCCTTTTGGTACCATTCCATCAATTGTTAATTTTCACAAAAATCATCTCGACATTTTGAGTGGTGGCATGATAATCGTTAGCAATTGTTTCTAGGTTTATGTTGATGGTTCCTAAATATTTACTTTCAAACCCCAATGCATGACCAAGATTTACCTCTGTAATGGAAAAATTTCTTCTCCGATGCCATTTGCAACAATTGCTTTTTTCCCATCATAATTTTAGGCATAAAGAATGAAAAATTCAGGCATGGTAAAACCTCGTGGAGCATCATGTGTCCCAATCCAACCCCATTTTATCCAACATGATGGGTTTGAATGTTATTTTTATTTTCATTATTATCAGACATGTATCTAAGATGTGAAGTTCTTGTGCCAATTACATGATCATAAATATCATGTTATTCATCAATAAAACATGGGTTTTAAGAAATTTGTATGGGATTGGGGTTTTGCTTTTATTTTAGGATCCTGTGGAAGTAGAAATGCTTGGAATTTTGGATTATAGAAACCCTCAACCCTAATTTGTAAACCTTATATTGAAATATTTCAAAATGAAGTCTTATATAGTGTTACTTATAAAAATATTATATTTAAAAAATCAAATGCATAGGATGACATTTACTCGGAAAAATGAATATTTTGAATCTTACATAGTCCACAACTTCTATGAATCTATTCAACCTTCAGTTACAATATGCCTTCTAGAAAAATGCAATGGACGTTAAATATCACCTCACAAGCAGTAACACATCACTATAAATGATTACATCTTTCACTGTAGATGTCAAATTTAGTCTCTTTTCAAATTCCATTCAGTGGATGATAGTTGTCACTTCGTTAGGCCTATTTCAGGAACTTCCATTTGAAATGTGAGTGTGTCAGGCCTTCGTCCTAGAATAGAGACCACGTAGTTGATCTTAATATATCGAACGATGCAAAATATTTAAAATAATTTAATAAAATCATACTTCGCATCACACATCTATACGTGGTAACATCACACATGGAGCGGCCAAGTGTCACCCATTCCAGGAACCTAAGCATAAAGGTATGTGAAGAAGCCCCAACACCCATAATTGAATATCAAATGGACATGTGGTAGGATTCTCGGGTCTCCTCAAAGCAAAGGCATTCCTCGAATCCAAACCCATGGAATGAACCGATTTAATAAATTTTTGGGTCCATAGTGCCGTTAAGTGGCTCTAGTGAGGTGTGGCACTCACTCTCGTGAAGAGTGGCATTTGGGGGCACACGTGATAAAGGAAATCTCAGTGACCAATCAAAATCTACCATGTGCCATTTCCCTATTCCTCGAGCGGCCAAGTGCCACCCATTTCTGGGCACCTGAGTGTAAAGGTATGCAAAAGAATCCCCAAAGCTCATAATTGAATATTAGATACAACATGGTAGGATTATAGGATCCTCAAGGAAAAGGCATTCTTTGAGAATCAAAGCATGCGGAATGAATAAATTCAATAAAGTTTCGTATATGGGTGCTTGGTGAGGTGAGGAAGAGTGACACTTGTAGTTGGGGCACACGTTTCAAAGGAAAATCACAGTGACCAATCATAAGTTACCACATGTCATTTTCCTGTTCCTACTAAGTCCCAATATGTAAAATTTCAAATGACCATAAATTTTGATTTGCTACTCTAATTCTTACAAAATTTGTCTCATTGGAGAGGTCTCCTCGAGCCCTTTAATTTTACATCATCATATTAAGAAATTAATGAGTTTAGGTGGGAAAAAGGCAAGAAAAATATGAATTAATGGGACTTAGATATGAAAAGACAAGAAATATGAATATCTATGGGAATACGTGGAGAATTAGGAAAAGTAGTGTATTAAATCTACATCATTTGTAAAATCCATGAGTACTAGTAGGAAGTAGCTCGAAATGAAGTCATATAATGATTATAATTTATGATAAATGATTTATGAGTGGACTTGCCATTATGGGTTAATAAATAGAATATGGTGTCACACATTTTTCATTAATGTAGATCTTCCATGAATATAATTAATATTGGCTCAAATATAAATGTTTTATCATTATCATTACACTTTTCAATTTTGTTACAGTTCGCATGATTCAACGTTGAATACACTTTTCTATTTTGTCACAATTCATATGAATTTGAATTAAATGCATTAGTGTTTTGATCTTGTAAATGTATTCATGGTGAATTGATATAAGGACAAGTTAGCTCTCTCTCTCTCTCTCTCTCTCTCTCTCTCCTCATCATGTGTTGCTTAAGCTTTAGAGTTTCCCATTAAAATCTACTATTTCTATTTACCCAGTCACCAGTGACCCACTATGGCTTACATTCCAAGGAGCTTATTGCGCAAAATATTTTATGCCAAGTGATGTTGAATTAGACTTTGTCAATCATGTCTTAACCTTGCCTAATCCCATGGAGTCAGTGGAGGATTTTTCTTCTATTGATAAGTTTCATTTTGGTTTTCTTGCTAGGATAAATAGTATTACCCCTATCTTTCAAATGTATCAATTCCTCATTCAGAAGATTATTCTTGAAGGATATTCATGTTTTACTTCCAAGGATGACCTTTTCTAAAGTTCCTATCTGGAAAAAAATTTCACCCAAAGGTTATGAGGGTAGGAGGTGCAAGCCTTGATGTAGATTCTTTGAAAAAAATTGTTTCCAAGTTGACAAAAAAGTAGGAAGATTGGAGTGAAAGGTGTGCAAGGTATTCAAATAGAGAACTATGAGAGTGACATTGCGCTTGAGGGAGAAATATGAGTCATGATTTTTGGGGAGGGGAAGAAAACCCTTACCCTATGGTGGAAAAATGATGTAAGATTAGTGCCATGCTTGAAGGGAAGGATAAGATTCTAAAGGTTTTAACTGGCCCTCCCGTATCCCGAGGAGTTTGATTGAAAAGGGGATGTTTGCATCCTACATTAGTCAAATTTTGTATGTATTTCGGGCCATGGACAATTACAAGGAATTTAATGAAAGGAAGGAGAGTCTACTCTCGTAGCTCTGCACGAGTCTCTCGGGTTATCTTTCTCATATGGAACTACGTGAGCGAGAATGTTCTTGTATAGCCACATAACATATATCTATTTTGTCAATTTCTAAGTGTTTATGTTAAGATTTGTTTCCTCCTACATGATATCTTTTGTAACTTCAGTTGTGTGTGTGTGTGTGTGTGTGTGTACACACACACACACACACACACACACAAGTTTCAAGGGTGAGGACCCTAATAGATCCCTCTTCTATTATGCAAAAACAAAACAATAACATGTGAAACATTGAAATAATAACTTGGTTCATTACTCGGTCTCTATTGGGCCTTTCTTCTTCTTTTGTTGTTGTTTAGTTTTGTGACTGTTGTAACATTTTATTATTAATAGAAGCATTCTCAATTTTTAATAAAACAACTGAAACTACTCTTTTTTCTTGTCAATATTTGGTGGTTGGAATAATTTTCAAAATTAAATTACTCTTAATTATCCCATCCTCTGTAAGACTGTAACATGTTTCACTCTTCATCTATTGGAATTACAATTTTTGTAAATCAGAGTGATATGTAACTTTGTTTGATGTTTATTTGTAATGAAATTACTTGTATAATTCATAGTATGAGCATATTAATAGAACACAATATTGCAGATAAATGATCTCAATATGCAATTAAAATAGCTTCGCCACTTCAAGGGGGTAACCTCCAACCATATAATAAGACTCAAATGCTCAAAATGATGATCAACTACTACCCTGTAATCCCCTATATATAATATTCACATGTTATGGCCATCACCAAGGCCGACCTACTAAGCACGAGAAAGTATAAATGACATAATAAAATGATATGGTAAGCCATAGGTCGGCTACTCATATCATAACACAAACAATATGTTAAGGGCGTATCATTCCCTTCCCCTTTAAACCAAAGTTATCCTCAACATTGAATATTCCTGGATGTTGCTACTGAAATCCTCCTAGGTCACATCCTCTATACTTAGATTTTTCCACTTGATCGGATATTCATTAATGTCTCGAAATTGAGCTTTTAGTACGTGTTTGTAGAATCTTTCTCTGGATCCAAAATGATTCTTCATTCCTCATCAAGTTTTGGTAGATCATGCTGGATGCGATTTCTGTACCCAATAACCTTCTTTAGGAAGGAAACACGGAATACCGGGTGCATGTGTGAAGATTGAGACAACTCTAGTTTATAAGAAACATTTCCAATTTTCAGTAGAACTGAGATAAGGACCATAATATTTAGGAGCAAGTTTTTGTCCTTTTCTGTTGCTTCAGGGACATCTTCTTGTAAGGTTGCATACATACATACAAAAACCTAGTCACCAATTTCAAAATGTCTTTCACTACCATGTTGATCTACGTGTTGTGTCATCCTATTTTGTGCCAATGCCAAATTCTTCTTCAACCCAACCAAAACATGTTGTTGATGTTGAATGTGTTCCTCAACATCTCTAACCTTAGTTTTCACCCTCAACGAAGAAGTGATAAATGGTGGATGGTAACCATATAATGCTAAAAATGGGGTCATTTGAGAAGAGGTATGAAAAGATGTGTTATACCACCATTCTGTAAGTGGTAGCCATTTAACCTAATGTTCCTGTTTATCTAATACAAAAAAACATAGATACCCCTTTAAGAATTTGTTAACCACTTCTGTTTTCCCATCATTTTGAGGATGGTAAGATGAACTATGAGCTAGCTGAGTACCCAAACATGCAAATAATTTGTCCAAAAGTTACTCGTGAAAATAGGATCACGATCACTTACAATTATCTTTGGGGTTCCATGTAGCTTTTGAACTATCTCCAAAAAAGTAGCTGCGATTGTACTAGCTACAAATGGGTGTGACAGGGCACAAAAATGGGCATATTTTGTGAGCCTATCCACAATCACCAAAATAACATTCTTACCCTCTGAACAAGGAAATCATGTGATGAAATCCATGGAGACATCCTCCCATCTCTAGATATGAATTAGTAATGGTTGCGATAGACCTAGTGTCTTAATTGTTTCACCTTTGTTTTGTTAGCACATCAAATACTCTAATACTGAATTCGTACATCACCCTTGAGTCCTTGCCAAAATAATTCTCTTTTTATTCTATGATATGTCTTCAAAAAACCCAGTGTCCTCAATATGTGATGCATGTAGCTCTTCAATAATCTTATGCTTCAACTTAGAATCTTTGCACAAGTATAACCTATCCTTATGCCATAGGGAATTATCTTTCCACTCAAATTTTTTATATGTTATAGAGCCTTGATTGATCTTCTGTATTAAAGATTGTGTATATTTTTCTTGATCCCATTCCAATCTTGCTTCATCTACCGAATCAGACTTCAACATGGACATTGCACATAGTAATGCGCATGCCTATGGATGTATCCCTTCAGACATTGCATCGCAAACAACATTTTCTTTACCCTTTTTGTATATGATTTCAAAATCATAACCCAAAATTTTTGTTACCCACTTTTTTGTTCCTCCAATGATAACATTTTCTCCAAAAAGTACTTGAGACTATCATGATCAGTTTTCACCTTGAAGCATCTACCCAATAGATAGGGCCTCCATTCCTTGACTTCACATGAAGAATAGCCATCATTTATTTCTCATAGACATATTTGAGCAGATATTTTCCTTTGAATTGGTGACTCTCAAATGCAATTGGTCTTCCTTCCTACATTAAAACTGCTCCCAATCTTGATCTTGAAGTGTCACACTTTGAACAATGAAGGTTTTGAGAAGTCATGAGTATCCAAACTGGGGTGGTGCACATGACTTCCTTTAAGCGCTCAAAGGATTTAGTGACTACGTGTTTCCAATGGAAGGAATCCTTATTTAGCAATGCGGTGAGTGGATCTACGATTATACGATATCACCTCAAAATATTCAGAGTACCTTGTTATTCCTAGGAACCCTCGAGATTTTCTAGAGTTTTGGGCCTTGGCCATTCCACCATAGCTTTGATATTTTGAGGATCAACTTTGACACCTTCATGGGATACAATGTGACCCAAGTACTCTACCTCTTGTACACCAAAATAACATTTGGATAGATTTGCATAGAACTTATGTTTCTCGAAAACTTCCAACACTTTATCTACATGTTGCAAGTGTTCTTCCCATGTCTTACTGTAAATCAATATGTCATCAAAGAAAACTAATAAAAATTTCCTTTAAAATGGCCTAAAAACAATGTTCATCAAGATTTTAAATGTTGAGGGAGCATTTGTAAGACCAAAAGGCATTACCAAAAATTCATAATGGTCCTCATGAGTCCTGAAATCTATTTTATGAACATCTTCCTCTCTTATTATAATTTGATGGTACCCCGAATGAAGATCTAATTTTGTGAAATAAATAACATCATGCAATTCATCAAGTAAATCATCAATTACTCGAATAGGAAACTTATCTTTTATGGTGTACTTGTTGAGTTTGTGGTAATCTAGACACATCCTCCACATTTCATCCTTCTTACATACCATGACCACTTTGGTGAAGAAAATGATCTATGGCTATGCGTGATGATACCTACCTTCATCATTTCTGTACCATTTTCTCGATCTCACTTATCACGGGAATATGGGTATATGTACAGTCGATGTTAGGTGGTTGGCTCCAGTGGAATAAATGGAATGGCATGATCATGATCCATAACTTGTGGTATTACCTTTGGAATTACATCAAAAATAGATGAGTGAGCATCAAAAATCTTCGAAGATCGGGTGGCGTTGAAGAATTTATATTTTGTACCTCTATGGAAAATAACTTTCTATAAATCCATCTACTCATTTTCTCGAGAACCATACGCATTTGAAGAGATCTAATAACTGGAGACTTAGGTACCATCCCTTTGATTGTATTGTCCTTCCTTTTGAATGAAATCGCATGAACAATTCTTGGAAATCCATCTCTATATTACCCAAGGTTGTAAGCCATTAGAAACCCAAAACAATAACTTCCCCTCCCATAGAAATAAAAAACATAGGTGAGTCTAACATGTAGTCTCCCATGGAGAGCTTGATACCATGAAACTTTCTTATGCGATTGATAATCCCACCATCTGCAATCATAACTTGAGTTTATGGAGCTAGTTAAATAAAACAATTGAATGGACATCTAACTTACTATTTATGAAGTTATGAGTACTCCTTGAGTCAATCAACACCATCACCTTCGATTTTTGAGATAACCAATAAACGTGAGTGTTTGAGGAGTACTAATACTTGATAACACATGGAAATAAATTGTAGGTTGGTGATCCTCTACTTCATCTTCTACTAGTTCCTCAACCTCTCCTATAATTTCAGCTTCCTCTTCATCCTCATTTCCTCCTTCAATATAGAACAAATTCTTCTCAAAGCACATTTGTGTCTCGGTCCATATTTGTTGTCACAGTTAAAACATAATCTTTTTACTCTTTTTTCTTCCATTTGTTGAGGAGTCAGTCTAATTGGTTGAGTGAATGATGGGGAAGGGTTACTATGGTCTCTGGTGTTAGTGAAAGCTTTGCCTCCTACTACAAATAAATTTTTCCTCTTCTCTACGTTCCATGATAATAGATTTAGAAAGCTTGTGTAGATTAAATATACTTGTTGAGTTGTGGAGCTAAATTACTTTAGTTTAGCATGCAATGGAAAATTGCTAGAAAATATAAGTTGTCATCGGTTAAAGGGAGCAGGACATCGGTCACCTAGGACCGACATCGTCGAAAGGACCGATATCGGTCAAGCAAGCAAGGAGCCTGACATCGGTTGCAGCACCGGACCAACATCGGTTACAATGCGAGGATGTTTTAATTAAATCTCGGGAATTATATTTATTTTTAGCATTAAAGTATATCTATTGATTGTAATTGCATGACTAAGTGCCCTAAGTCTATAAACAATTATATAAGCATGAAATCTAGGGTTTAGAATAGAGAGAATTAACAAGAATTAGAAATAACTTGTAAAATTTGGTGAGAGAGATAATTCTTGGTGATGAAGCAAAAGCTTGAGAGAAAGAAAGTACTATACATTTGAGAGGTGTGGAAGATTGTAAATCTTCATTATATATCTTGTCAAAGCTTTAGATAATAGATTGTCTTGTTTCTTGGTGGACGTAGCCCACACTGGGTGAACCACATTAAATCTGGTGTTGATTTATGTCTCTTGTTTTGTATATTTCTTTTGGTTGAATATCAACTTTTATTTTCATGTAAGCTTTGATATGATATATTATCTGTACAACCGATGTGCTAACCCCAACAACCGGTATCGGGGATTTTTTTGAGGGTTTTTTGTGTTGACATATTAACTCACAGAGGGTTTTCTAATTGAGTGGGAGCTACAACAATGGCGAAGAAAAAAATACGGGGTAGAGAAATTTGACGGCCAAAATTATCAATTATGGAAGATGCAGATTGAGGATTATCTCGTATCGAAGAGATTTGTATTTACCATTGGATAAAAATTCTAGACCTACGAAGAAGATTGATGAATAATGGAAGATTCTTGATGAGAAAGGATTTGGGATCTATAAGATTGAAGCTGTAAACATCGTGGCTTCCAATATTATAAAAGCGGCTTCTATGGTAGAGTAATGAAATGTCTTGCTAATTTATATGAAAAACCTAGTGCTTCAAATAAATTTTATTTGATGAAGAAACTATTTAGTTCTAAGATGCATGAAGGTGGATCTACATCTAGTCATTTGAATGATTTCATATCTATTGTAAATAAGTTAAAATTGGTTGATATACCATTTGATGATGAAGTGAAAGAACTTTTATTCTTATGTTCTTTGCCTGATAGTTGGGATAACTTGGTAATGGCTGTTAGTAATACATCATCTGCTAATAATATTTTGAAGTTTGATGATGTGGTTAGTATAATCTTGAATGAAGAAATTTGTAGGAAGATTACAGAGGAATCATCATCTGGAAATGATTTGAATGTAGAAAGTAGGGGCAAGTAGAAGGAGAGATCTAAGAGTAAGAGTAATGGGAAATCAAAGTCAAGGGATAACAGATCTAAATCCAAAAGTAAGGGAATTACTTGTTGGAAATGTGGAAAGAAAGGACATGTAAAGAAAGATTGTTGGTCAAAGGATAAAGAGAACCAACAACCAGAAAAAGGTAAAGAAGTAAATCTTGCTACATCAGAGGTAATGCAAGATGCTCTTATTCTTTCTTTAGATAATAGAATTGAATCATGGGTTTTAGATTCAAGAGCTTCTTTCCATGCAACCCCTAATAAGGGTTATTTCAGAAATTATGTCTAGGAAAATTTTGGGCATGTTTATTTGGGTGATGATGAACCTTGTAATATTACTGGTAAAGGGGAAGTTCATCTAAAATTATAGAATGGAAATACATGGGTATTGAAAGATGTGAGGCATGTGCCAAGCCTCGGGATAAATCTTATTTTTGTAGGGCAACTAGGTGAATCTGGTTGCATGGTCACTTTTATAGGAGACTCTTGGAAAGTCACCAAGGGTTCTTTTATTGTGGAAAGAGGTAAGAAGGTAGGAACGTTATATTTATCTACCTATATTATGCGATTCATTTTTTACATTATCTACTTCAGATTCAGATGCATGCATGTGGCATAATCGGTTGGGCCATATGAGTCAAAAAGGAATGTAGATCTTAAAGGCTAAGGGTAAGTTATCAGATTTGAAAGATTTAGATCTTGATTTATGTGAGCATTGTATCTTTAGAAAGCAAAAGAGAGTGAGATTTCTCAAAGTTGGGGCAACTAAGGAGCAAAATTAGAGATTGAACACTAAGATGTGTGGGGAGCAACTCAAGTAGCTTCTCATGGAGGATCGAGAAGATTATGTTACTTTATTGATGATGCTATAAGAAAGGTATGGGTTTATTGTATTAAATGTAAATCTGATGTTTTTGATACTTTTACAAGATAGAAAGACCTTGTTGAGAATGAATCAAATTCTAAGTTAAAGTGCCTTAGATCTAACAATTGTGGTGAATATTGTAGCAAGGATTTCAATGATTATTATTCAATTGAATGGAATATATAGAGAAAGAACGGTTCCAAGAACACCACATGAGAACGATGTTACAGAAAGAATGAATAGGGAAATCATGGAACATGCTAGAAGTATGAGGATACGGATTTCCCTTACATTTTGGGCGAAGTAGTTGATACATCAATTTATTTGATTAACCGTGGGCCTTCAAGTTCACTAGATGGAGGAATATTAGAGTAAGCTTGGACCAAAAATAGGTAGATCTTTATATTTTTAAAGTTTTTGGTTTAGGAGCTTTTGTGCATGTTGATAAGGAAAATAGAAAAAAGTTGGATGCAAAATTAAAGAGACGCACTTTCATTGGTTATGGATCGGTGATTTCGGTTTCTATTTTTAGGATTTAGAGAATTCTAAGATTATTAGGAGTTGTGATGTTGAATGGAATGAAAAGAGAATGTATATGGATCAAATTTTTGTACCCAAGGATGAATCAGTTAAGAAGTTTAAAATGAATTCTTGATTTAAAAGAATTATCGACAAGGTTACACAATAACCAACATTAGTTGACCCTTGATCACACGACACGGTATCGATTACGAGAAGATAAAAAATGGAATTGGTTAGAAAAACTAGCATCGGTTAGAGGTGACTAGCGTTGGTCACTATTAGATTTGGATAGGAATGTCCAGGAGGTCTAGATTGAGCCTCCAGTACCCCAAACTCCTGTGAGAAGGTCACAAAGGGTAAGTAAACCTCCAGAAAGATTTACACCTTCTCTATTTTATTTATTATTGATTGATAATGGTGAACCAAAGAGCTTTGAAGAAGCAATGCAAGATAAGACTCATGTCCAGTGGGAGCATGGCATGGATGAGGAGATGGACTCCTTGGAATAGAACCAGACATGGGATTTGGTTAAGTTTCAGCAGGTAAGAGAACATTGCAGAACAAGTGGGTTTACGAGGATCAAGGAAGAAGAGGGTGGACATAAAAGATATAAGGAAAGGCTTGTAGTAAAGGGATTTACACAAAAAGTAGGTATTGAATTTGGTGAAATATTTTCTCCTGTTGTTAAGATGACTTCTATTCGTACTGTATTGAGCTTAGTTGCAGTAGAATACTTGCATTTAGAGAAACTAGATGTGAAGACGGATTTCCTTCATGGTGATTTGGATGAAGAGATTTATATGCAGCAGCCACTTGGGTATGAAGTCAAGGGTAAGGAGAAACTAGTGTGCAAGTTGAAAAAGAGTCTATATGGGCTCAAGCAAGCTCCAAGGCAATGGTACATGAGGTTTGATAAGTTTATGCAAGAGCATGGTTACTTGAGATGTGAATCTGACCATTGTGTTTATTTCAAAAGGCTTGAAAATGGGAGCTATATTATTTTGTTAATGTATGTGGATGATATGCTTATTGCAGGATCTAGTATACATGACATTGGTAAGATTAAGGGAAAGCTAGCTCACATATTTTCTATGAAGGATTTAGGAGATGCAAAAAGAATCCTTGACATGCAAATACACATAGACAGGAAAAAAAATTGTATTTGTCTCGGGAGGATTATATCTACAAGGCGTTAAAAGGTTCAACATGCGAGA
Source organism: Taxus wallichiana var. yunnanensis (assembly GCA_018340775.1). Taxonomy (NCBI): domain Eukaryota; kingdom Viridiplantae; phylum Streptophyta; class Pinopsida; order Cupressales; family Taxaceae; genus Taxus; species Taxus wallichiana. The sequence continues at coordinate 521,710,286 of CM031236.1, read as the reverse complement.
ATGCAAAACTGTTAGCACACATATGGTTGGACACTTCAAATTGAGAAAATATCAGTGTCCATCATCACATGAGGAGGTCAAAAACATTACACTAGTGCCATATGATTCAACAGTTGGGAGTATAATGTATGCTATGGTTTGTACCGGACAGACATTACACAAGCAATGGGAGTTGTGAGTAGATATATGGCCAATCCAGGTAAAAAGAATTGGAAAGAAGTCTAATGGATACTTAGGTATTTGAAAGGAACATCTAGCATGTAGTTATGCTATGGAGGTTCAAATATTTCATTATGTGGCTATGTTGATTCAAATATGACTAGAGATCTAGATGGTAGAAGGATCACACCTCTTGGATATATTTTCACAGTAGGTGGGACGACAATTAGCTAGATTTTGAGATTGCAGAAGGTTGTGGCTTTTTCTACTACAGGAAGAGTATGCTGCAGCTACAGAGGCTAGCAAGGAGATGATATGGATGAGTAGGTTCATGGAAGAGTTGGGAAAGGAGTACAATAATTGTAAGTTGTTCGGTGACAATCAGTGTAATTAATTTAGCAAAGAACTCAGCGTTTCATTCGATAACAAAACACATTCAGTTGAGGTATCACTTCATATGCGGTGTATTGGAGTATGGACGGTTAAATATGGAAAATATTCATATGAGTAAGAACCCTGCGGATATGCTAACGAGTCCATTAGAAAAGGAGAAGTTGGAGCTACACTCCACTTTTGTTGGTCTTTGAGTTTCATACTTGAAGAGGAAGAAACAAAGCTAAAGAAGGATCCAAGAATGACACTGTACAAGTATGGTGTAGTAATTAATCTCCAAGTGGGAGATTGTTGAGTTGTGGAGCTCAATTACTTCAGTTTAGAATGCAATGGAAACTTCGTTGGAAAATACAGTAACCGTCATCGGTTAAGGGGAACCGACATTGATCACCCAAGACCAACATTGATCGTGCAAGGAAGGAATTGACATTGGTTACTGTGTGAGGATGTTTTAATTAACTCTTGGGAATTAGATTTATTTTTAGCATTAAATTATATCTATTGATTGTAATTGCATGACTAAGTGCCCTAAGTCTATAAACAAATATATAAGCATAAAAGCTAGGGTTTAGAAGAGAGAGAATTAACAAGAATTAGAAAGAACTTGCAAAATTTTGTGAGAGAGAGAATTCTTGGTGATGAAGCAAAAGCTTGAGAGAAAGAAAGTATTGTACATCTAAGAGGTGTGGAAGATTGTAAATCTTCATTGTATATCTTGTCAAAGCTTTGGATAATAGATTGACTTGTTTCTTGGTGGACGTAGCCCACACTAGGTGAACCACGTTAAATCTGGTGTTGATTTATGTCTCTTGTTTTGTATATTTATTCTGGTAGAATATCTTATTTTATTTGCATGTATTCTTAGATCTGATATATTATATGTACAACCGGTGTGCTAACCCCAACAATACGTACCTCATGCTAAATGTGGTCCTTAAGACCCTTAATAAACATGCCATTGATTCCCTTCTAGAATATTCTCCACCCTTAAGGATAGGTTATGGAATTGATGCACATAATCTTTGGTGATCTTATTTTTCATAACTTTACCAATTGACTAAAGTATTTATTTGAAAAATTGGAACTATAAGGCAATTGTAACTCCTCGGTAAAAAATTTTCCAAGTGAAACCGAGACCATTCTTCTTCCTTTGAGCACATAGCCATCGTTACCAAACAAATTGGTTTAGTTCAAGATACAGAATGCTAAGGTCACCTTTTGTCCCGATGGGGTTTGATATAACTCAAAGAAATTATTCATTTGATTTATCTAATTTAGCGGATCTTTCCCATAAAATTTACGCATATTCACTTTCAACATCATGTTACGTGGTTGCGAATGAGTTGGATTCCGATTGGGATGGAAAAGTGATCCAAAATTGTTATTTTTCCCATTATTCTGAACTAAAGATCCTCCTTGGTTGAGTTGGGGCTGATTTGGGAAAACGTTTTACCCTTTATATGTTGCATGATATCATCCAACCACTGATTGATTTGTTTTATGTCTCCTTTACAGGACATCTCAGATTGTATATTTCGCAGATCATACTCGAGTTGGCTCACCTTATGATCAACTGAGGTAAAACCTAGTGTTGAGGAATTTGTATTTACCCCTTCTGACTCCAACTCTTCAATCACTACCCCATCTTTATCTAGGGTTTTACCCGGAGTGACAAGATTCTTTTTGGCTCTTGTGGAAGGCCCCGCCATGATGTCAAACCCTAGGGTTTAGGGTTTTGATACAAATTTGGCGAATAGGAAAAAAAAGAAGATACTACCAATATTTTTTTGATAGCTTTCGAAAATGTAAAGAACTTGGAAAAATTCCACAAATTACAGCCTAGGGAGCAATTTTATGAAAAAACCTAAATTTGCAATAAATTTTGCAAAATAAATTAAAAAAGTCTGAAATTTTTAGGGAATCTTACTTGGAATGATTCACAACTATGGTAATAACATATTTGAAAAATTCGCTCTAGTTCAAAAGATATAGTGGAAACAAAAAATTAGGGTTTTTGCCCTAATTTTGGCCTAGATCGTAGCTTTGATACCACTTGTAATGAAATTACTTGTATAATTCAAATTATGAGCAGAAATAGAACACCAAAGAACACAATATTGTAGATAAATGATCTCAATATGTAATTAAAATAGCTTCGCCACTTTGAGGGGGCAACCTCCAAACCATACAATAAGACTCAAATGCTCAAATGATGATCAACTACTACCTACAATCCCTATATATATGCATATTTTATGGCCATCACCAAGGCCAACCTACTAAGTATGAGAAATTTTAATTGACATAATGAAATGATATGGTAAGCCACGGTCCGCCACTCATATCCTAACACAAGCAATAGGTTAAGGCGTAGCATTATTGGTTATTTTTTTAAAAATGACAATTTTGAACCTTATTCAGTCAATTTTTTTGTAAGTTTTAAATCGAGAAATTCTTGTATTGACACATATCCGACATGACAACTTCACTTTATAAAATAGTTGAGCATTAATTAGTCACGTCAATTTTAATTGAAAAAGGGATTTAGCCTTTGCTTTTAATAAAAAAGAAGAAAATCCAACATTATAACAAGACGATATTTATTATTAAGATTCTATTAGATATATGAGAAGACAATTTTCAACTATTGACAATTTTTGATATTTTGTAATTATATTTTCATATTTAATAAATTATCAAGATTTCATTAGATAATACTGACATGACAAGACAATATTTATTATTAAGATTTTATTAGATATATGAGAAGACAATTTTCAACTATTGACAATTTTTGATATTTTGTAATTATATTTTCATATTTAATAAATTATTAAGATTTCATTAGATAATAATACAAATTAAATATATAATACTAACATATCTAATATATAATTTATCAAGATTTCATTAGATGATACAAACATGACAAGACAATATTTATTATTACGATTTTATTAGATATATGAGAAGACAATTTTCAAGCTCATTGCCAATTTTTGATATTTTGTGATTATATTTACATTATCAAGATTTCATTAGATAATATTGACATGACAACTTCACTTTATAAAATAGTTGAGCATTAACTAGTCACATCAATTTTTGAAAAAAAGATTTAGCCTTTACTTTTAATTAAAAAAGAAAGAAAATCCAACATTTAATACATATGACAAGACAATATTTATTATTAAAATTTAATTAAATATATGAGAAGACAATTTTCAACTATTGAATTTTTTTAATATTTTGTGATTATATTTACGTATTTAATAAATTATCTATAGTGCCGATGTTTGTGATGAATGGTGTTCGCATTAATTGGATTTTTTTCTTTAAATTCTTGCCCACCCAAATAGCTTCTAACCATGTAAATAGCTTCGCATATCTACAAATTTATGACAAATAAATATATATAAGTGATTTATCAATCAAAATAGATATAAGAAACTTTATAATGCTATTGAGAAGGAAATACATAGAAATTGAAAAATGCTCATTGAACAATTCTTGACTATCAAGTGATAAGCTCTTTCTTTATAAACAATCTTCCTCCTTAGAGGGTAAACCCTTTGTATAGGTACCTTTGTTAAAAAAATTAATTTAGCTTTCATGTAAAAAAGCCGATACTTCTATTTCTAAGATTACGGATGTATCAATATTAAATCCTAATAATAGGAAAGCTACTGACTTGTGCCTTGTTCAAGCTCTACTTAGGTTCCATTAGACCAAGAAGTTTCCGAGTGTAGAATATGTTTGACTACATTGAAGTTCGAGTCACACATGGTTGAACTCATTCTAAAAATAACACAAGTCCAAAATAGGCTACCTCATTAGATTAGACACTTCTTGTATGAGTATTGGAACTCTGTTATAGATAGGTTTAGCATTTTCACTTAGAAGTGAATATTTCTCCACTTTTCCATTTACAGAAGTCACCAATAACATAATATTTGATGTCTTCCCAACCATATCTTCCTGGGAAAAGATATCACTTAGAGTAGCATGAATGCTTATAATTGTTGCTCACGAGATGGACTTGTGACTTACCCTTCCTTGTGGTTGATGCATAGAGGTCAGATGAGCTTTAGCTAATAATTCAAGATATCTTCTCTATTATACCTTGTAGCTCTGTCAACAATCCTTCCACTTGTGGCCATCCAATCACCCAATTATTTCAAAATGTTAGCCATGCAGATCTTTGTTGTATTCAATTCCTGGCTTTTGATTTGTAATACATTGAGATAAAGACCCTTGTTTATGACAGCTAGTAGCTTTTCCATCATTGAATTTATCCTGGTCATATGTTTGTGTTGTCCTTGTACTGCTATAACCCTTTCTCTGCTACATCTTGATGCCTTCATACATAAACTAATAGTTAGTACAAAGTTCTCAAGGACATTTACACATTGGGAAAAGTGTTCTTTGGCACACTGAATTACTTCTAAGCATGTAGAGCATCAAGTCAAGCATGCATTCTCTTAACCAAATCAACTATCATCTGTTGAGTGGCATTAATAACTAACTAGGGGTCTACATCCATGACTTCTTCCCCATGTGTGCTTTCTTAGAAATCCTCAAAATGTCCTCCTCGGTTTTCATGTGGATAGGAATATCTCCTGGGAAAACTTCCTATTTGTTACCCTCTTGAGGGTCCTTGTGGGCGTGTCATACTTGATTTGCACCTTTGGGTCTTCAAGTTGTGACATTGTAGAAGCCATTTTGTTTTTCCTAATAGGAGGAGTCCACGTTCCTTCTAAAGTAGTAGATGCAATTGTTGTCATGGAAGGCAAGGTAGAATAATGCCTTACCACTTGTGGTAAGGTGTGTGGTGTCTAAGGAAAAGTTGGTTTATGCTTGAATAGGTCCTAAAGGGGCCAAGATATGGCTCATGAAATTCTAAGTGACCATAGGATCCTGGAAAGAATAAATTGAGATATGGTGTGATAGCAGGAAGCAAAGGTGGATGAAGAGACTCGACCAGATTTGGGAGAAATTGAAGGAAGGTCAAGGAAAGAAGGAGACGATTACATTGGTTCCTTCAACTTAGCCTTAGAAGGTCTTCTGAAAAGAATTCCAAATGATGTTGGAGATGAAGAAGATACAACACTAAGAGGAGTGGTATAAGAATGATGGAGATCCTATAAACAACTTATGCATTCAACAAGTCCTTACCTTGAAATAACTTCAACTCTACCCTCAAATCACTCTAAATCATTTAATTTCCAAGCTATAACACACATACAAGTAAATATTTCATCTTAACCTCTCTTTTCATCAAGTATATAGGTAACTCTACTGTAATGAATGCTATGAAAACACTTAAAATTATTATTAACAAGTGTGAGTACAAGTACTCTTACCATTCTTTAAAACTTCCCTTCATTGGCATTTGGGGAAAAGATTATAGCAAGAAAAACTTGAACCTTCTTTCATGAATTATCAATAATTCCTCTTTAACAAACCTTATGCCCCTCTCAAGTCCTTATCCACTTGTTATATACTCCTTCAATAGCTAAGAGTTTTTATTGCTCTGTTGTGGGTTTCAACTTTCTTTTCAATGCTTCAAATTGCCACATTTCTTCTCAAGAGAGAGTCTTCAACCTAGTAGAATATTTGATTTTTGATCTTAATGAACTCATGAAACCATTTCATCATGTCCTTGGTGTTTCAATAAAACTATTTCAACTATCATGTTGACTAAAATCAATCAAATGTCCAACTTCACCTGTCCTTCACAAAACTATCCTTTCTAGAGCTCAAGAACAATGCTCTTTAGTCACTTCATGATTGTGGCATGTTGTGAATATTATACCCAAATTGAGAGCACATTCCAATACCCTTTTACAAGTAGAAGGTGTATGAAAAAATTGGTGATCTCATTCCTTGTGTAATTGTCCTTGTACTAATAACCTTTCTTGGTCGGTCTAGCTTGTTTTTAGCCTTGTCCGGGCATTTATTACTCATAAATTATGTTTCACTTACTAATTCCTCCAGTTAATAACATATCCTGACACCCATTTGGGTATTTTAGAGGTGTACAAGGTTTGACTAGATTTTCCTTCATAAAAATACTTCCTAACTCATTGTTTTGCACTTACCATTAGGCCTCCAAGAATGGCACAGTCTAAGTTTGTATCTTTGTCAAGCATTGGGTAAGTTGTGACCTATATTAATCCTCAAAACTTCAAAAAATATTTACCAAGGATGCTCAAAGATTATTTTTTTCCAATTTTAGGTCTTGTCTCCACCGTTTAAGTCATCTAATACTAAACCCTCTCTAAACTCTAGTAGGGTTTCCTAAAACTGGTAGGAAGAAAAATGAGGATAAAATACATAAAAATTTGTTTCAAGGCATGACATTTATACCTGATCTCTATCTTGTATTATTCATATGAAAAATTTACCAGTAGCCTCCAGGGCATCACATAACCTCAAGATTGCTCACAAAATCTCATTATGTAACGATCTTGAGAAAATAGGGATTGCCTTCTTTTCGAGTTATGTTAACAAAGCTCCATCTAAAAATCCTTTTCTAGTCTTCTACCATTTGAATGAGGTTACATATATAAAACATGGTCCCTCATCTTCACATGCAACGTCTTCCTAATCAAATATCTTCGAAAATCATCACTAGTTTGCATTTCTCACTTAAATATCCTCTTGCATGATGGTTAAGGAGGCCTTATCAAGATATTACCTTTCAGATGATGACATCTCACAAAAATATCACCTCCAAATTTTGAATAAACTTCTCCTTCATGGATATAATGACAAGAAGGTATGGATAAACCAAAAATTCAAACAAAAACCAATCTACAACTCACAAATCTATCTCATAACAGAGTGATTCTAAGTCTTGTAATAGTAACAAAAGAAATGCCCTTCTTCATTATTTATAAGATCTCTGTCTGAGGTTGAAAATACATGTTTTTACTTAGTACTCCCTCCTTGTTTTATACTCCAACTTACCAGATAGACACTTCCACCAAAGCTCACTCAATTGATCTTGAATGGTCTCTCACTATAATGATACAAGTTAGTATAGTCTATTCAACTTCTAATCACACACTCAACCAATAAAGTCTGTTAAAACTAAGGTAAACACACAATATCATACTTTACCCTTGCGGGATCCCCATTATCATAGCATGCACAAGATGAATGCTCAACAACAACATAAGAATGCATAGAAAACCTATTACAATTAATAATAAACACACAAGAAAGCTTATTCCAACACTCTCAAAGCTTCTCTTGATTCTTATTCGAATGGGAATGATGATAAATCAGTTACACATGCAATTTATATCCATCCCATTAAGTTATAACCAAATAATCTCCTATACCTCTTGGTCACATGAGTGATTTTTAGATTTAATACTAAGTTTCTTAGCTTAAAGGCTTAAGTCCTTGATTTTTGACTCATATTATGGTGTATAGACCTAAAGAGGACCTAAGAAACTTAATTAAACCTCATTGCATCCTTTTACAAAGTTGTAAGCTCCAATAATCCATGAACACAACTATAACAAGCCAAAAATGGCCTTCACATTCAAATCTTACATTTTGGAGGGAAATGATCCATTTGAATTTTGAAAAGCCTAGACAACAACTAACACCTCTAAATGAATTATATTGACCCTTAGACCTATATCCACACATGCAAGACAAAATTTAGATGTTTTCATCATTATACACATGATAGAGTTGATTCTCCTACATCATACTCTAGGGGTAAGAAAGTTTTGAGCTCCATTGTTGCTTTCTTCTTCTTTTTCCGATTTCTTTACTTCTTTACCTTCACTTTGATGTGAAATTCATCTTCAATTTGTTCATCCTTTATTTCTTCATATTCACTCTATAACTTGTTATCATTATTTAATTTTTATTCATAGATGGATTATGCTTCTAATAGAGCTTCTTCATAAGCTTATTCTTCTTAATCCTCATCTTCAATCATCATATTTTTTCCTCTTGAGTCTATTTTTGTTTCTCATCTCTAAATTTATATAATTATTCATGAATTTTTTATTCCTCTTCAGCTTGTAGTATCTTCATAAGTTCATCATCCTCAAACAAGTCTAAACCCCCATGCGCTTGCATGATTTTTTCCATACAAGTTCTTCATCAGCTATCAAGTCTTCTTCACTTTCATTTCTTCTTGGATTTTCAGCTTCTTTATCTTCTTTCTTGGAAATTTTATTTGTTTTTAGTGCTTCATTTTCATCACTTGCATTCACACACTCAAAGGAAATATTTGAAAAAAATGAGGCCTTATATCCTCATAGAAGCTCCATCAATGAGATCTTCCTCATCTTCAACTCTGTTACTCCAATTCACCACTTTATTCCTCTTTTCCAAGGTAAGCTAAGAAGCTTGCAATCACCTCTTCCTCATCTAAACTTTAAGTTTCTTCATACACTATCTCTTTGTTAACTTATTATTTTTTCTTTGGCTTCCTATCTTTACTCCTTATCTCTTTTCTCGGTCTCTCTCTCTCTCTCTCTCTCTCTCTCTCTCTCTCTTTCTCACAAGTAGCTATATTGGCTACTTAGATTTCTTCTTAACCACTATTCCCACATGTTCCTCTACTTATCTCTTGCTTTCCATCATCTTACTTGATTGTTCCACATCTCCCTTAAACTCTTATATCTCTTCTTGCATCCTTAACTCTATTTCTCTTGTTAACTTATTTATCTTTTCTTCTTTTCTTTTCCCCTCTCTCTCTCTCTCTCTCTCTCTCTTCTTTTTATCTTTTCATATATCTAAATAACTCTACTAATAATTTTACCATCTCTCGCTATTGATTCTTCTTCATCCCTTTCATCTATCATATCGGTTCATAATGCCTAACAACCCTTAACTCTCTCCCTCTACATGCTTTCCTTGTTTCCATCGATCATATCCTTTCGGCATCATCATTGCCAATCTTCTCTACTACTCTTTCTCTCTTATCCTCTCATGCACTTTCTTTGATTTTATCTCATCTTTCTTCTATTATTGGTTTCTTCATCCACTTGGGAATCACATATCCATACCCCATGATTGGTTTCAGTATATTCTCTTCACTCATCTTCTTGTCAATCTCTTCTCTTTCTTCTTTTGTATTGTATCACTCTTTTCTCAAAAATTTCTCTCCCCTTTCCTCCTCTCTCGATACCAAATGATGGAGAAACTATAAACAAATTATGCATTCAACAAATCCTTTCCTTGAAATAACTTCAACTATTGCTTCAAATCACTCTAAATCATTCAATTTCTAGGATATAACACACATACAAGTAAATATTTCACCTTAACCTCTCTTTTCATCAAGTATTATACTAACTCTACCCTAATGAATGCTATGACAATACTCAAAATGATCATTAACAAGTGTGAGTAGTACTCTTACCATTCTCTAAAACCATCCTTCATTAATAGTTGAGAATAAATATTATAGCAAGAAAAACTTGAACCTTCTTGCATGAATGATCATGCTACCTCTTTACCCAACCTTATGTCCCTCTCCAAGTCCTTATCCACTTGTTATACACTCCTTGAATAGCCAAGAGTCTTTATTTCTCTCGTTGTGGGTTTCAAATTTCTTCTTCAATGGTTCAAATTTCCACATTTCTTCTCAAAAGAGAGTCTTCAACCTAGTAGAATATTTGATTCCTAATCTTAATTAACTCATGAAACCATTACCTCATGTCCTTGTTGTTTCCATCAAACTATTTCAACCATCGTGTTGACTAAGATCAATTAAATGTCCAACTTCACCTATCCTTCACAAAATTGTCCTTTCTAGAGCTCAAGAACAATGCTATTTGGTCACTTCATGACTGGGGCATGCTATGAATCCTATAAGAAAATCAAGACAACATTACAATACCCCTTTACAAGTATAATGTGTATGTAAAAATTGGTGATCATATTCCTTGTGTAACTTTCCTTTCCACTAACAACCTTTCTTGATCTGGTCTAGCTTGTTTCTTGCCCTATCTCGGGAATTTATCACTCATAACTTATGTTTCACTTACCCATTCCTCCAACTAAGAACATACCCTAGCACCTATTTAGGGATTTTATAGGTGTGAAAGGTTTCACTAGCTCTTCCTTCATAAAAATCTTCCTAACTCACTGTTTTTCACTTGTCATTAGGCCTCCAAGAATGACACAATATGAGTTTTCATCTGTCAAGAACTGGGTAAGTTGTGACCTATATTAATCCTCAAAACTTCAAAAATGTTTACTGCAGATGCTCAAATATTATTTGTTCCAAATTCTAGGTCTTGGCTACACCGTTTAAGACCTTTAATACCAAACCCTCTCTAAACCCTATTAGGGTTTCCTAAAAACCCAAAGTAGGAAGAAAAATGAGAATTAAATACACAAAATTTCATTTCAAGGGATGAAATTTAAACCATATATTTTTCTTTTCATTATTTAGATGAAAAAATTACTAGCATCCTCTAGGACATCACCTAACCTCGATATTGTTCACAAAATCTCACCGCATATGCAGTCTTGAGAAAACATAGATTGCCTTCTTTTCTAAGTGCTCCTAATAAAGCTCTATATAAGAATAATTTTATCATTCTTCCAAGGGTTTGATGAGGTTAAATATATGATACAAATTCCCACATATTCACATGAAACATCTTCCTAATCGAATCTCTTCCAAAATCATCACTAGTTTACATTTCTCACTTAAATAACATGCTACATGATGGTTAATGAGGTCTTATGAAGTACATACCTTTCAAATAATGATATATAAAAAAATATCACCTCCAAAGTTTGAATAACCTTCTCCTTTGTGGATGTAATGGCAAGAAGGTATGAATAAACCAAAAAATTCAAACAAAAACCAATCTACTAGTCATAACTCTATCTCGAACAAAGTGATTCTAAGTCTTGTAATAGTAACAAATAGAAATGTCCTTCTTCATTGTTTATAAGATCTCTGTCGAGGTTGAAAATACATGTTTGTACTTAGTACTCCCTCCTTGTTTTATACTCCAACTTACCAGATAGACACTTCCACCAAAGCTCACTCAATTGATCTTGAATGGTCTCTCACCGTAATGATACAAGTTAGTATAGTCTATTCAACTTCTAATCACACACTCAACCAATAAAGTCTGTTAAAACTAAGGTTAACACACAATATCATACTTTACCCTTGCAGGATCCCCATTATCATAGCATGCACAAGATGAATGCTCAACAACAACATAAGAATGCATAGAAAACCTATTACAATTAATAATAAACACACAAGAAAGCTTATTCCGACACACTTTAAGCTTCTCTTGATTCTCATTCAAATGGAAATGAGGATAAATCAGTTACACATACAATTTATAGCCATCCCATTAAGTTCTAACCAAATAATCTCCTAGAACTCTTGGTCACATGAGTGATTTTTAGATTTAACACTAAATTTCTTGGCTTAAAGGCTCAAGTCCTTGATTTTTGACTCATATTATGGTGTATAGACCCTAAAGAGGACCTAAGAAACTTAATTACACCCCATTGCATCCTTTTACAAAGTTTTCAGCTCCAAGAATCCATGAACACAACTATAACAAGCCAAAAATGGCCTTCACATTCAAATCTTACATTTTGGAGGGAAATGCTCCATTTGAATTTTGAAAATCCTAGACAACAACTAACACCTCTAAATGAATTATATTGACCCTTATACCTATATCCACACATGCAAGACAAAATTTAGATGTTTTCATCATTATACACATGATAGATTTGATGTTCCTACATCAAATAAATTAAATAAGTAGAACTAGAAGAAATGGTTGTAGGAGATACACTCATTGATTTTAATACTATTGTAGTAACTACAATAGGCTGGGAAGAAATGAATTCAATAACTTATGGATCTGATGATACAATAGAAGTAGTAGAAATAGAAGCAAGGAGAGAAGGAGAAACAATAGAAGTAGTAGAAATAGGGGAAGAGAAAGGAGGAGTTTGATAACCAATAGGATCCAATATCCCATGATCTCCTCCTGCTTCATCTTTAGAAGAAGAACTAGTAGAAATGAGAATACTACTAGTGAAAGGTCCTAGGGAAGATGGAATTGGAATAGAAGAAGAAGAAACCATCCCTATAGAAGTCAGAATTGAATAAGTAGAAAGAAAAGGAACAAACATAGGAGGTACAATTGCAACAATACTCACCAGAGGACTTGTTGCTTGCGCAGACCGTGTGGTTTTGTGGTTGTCCTAATAGACCTTGCAAGGATTTTCATTTGTATGCTTGGAGAAGGAGAAAAATGAGAAGGACCAACTTTTCCTTTTGATGGAGGAGGCACACAAACAAGAAGCTTATGAAGTTTTCTTGAATCAGTACCTTTGTCATCTGAATATTCTTCCTCATCTTCCCTTTGTACTTCTACTGTTGGCCTAACTTCTAATCCACCAACTTTGGTCTGATGCCTAATAGGTGCATAAGTAACATTTAACTTTCTCATATTTATGGCCACTGTTAGATCGTTGACCTCATCCTTATAAACCAGGTCATCCTTGTGGGGATGATGTTTGTAGCTGTAAGTGGCCATGCTAGGAGTGTGCTTGTAGAATTTTCCCACTCTTCCTGTTGGGTCAAAAGTCCTTAGAGTATGATAGTCTAAGTGGAATGATGTCATGTGGGCTGCTATTCTCTTGGAATTTTTCCAATTAGTCAAGACCATTGAACCTAATAAGAAAGGCATAGGATGATAAGTAGAATTTTTCTTCTTCTATTCCTTTTCCACATGACTGATGCCATGGACAAAGTGATATATAATCTCATGCTTAGCTAGCTTGTTTGAAACATATTTGGGTAGTTTAAAAGGGATAGTGAGAATCCCCTCTACTCTTATCATTGTATAGTCTAGGTAACACCAGAAATCTCCCCATTCTCTCAATGAATTTATGATTCTTTGAATTAGCCTAGGTGTAAGGGTGTTTTTTATGGCATTGTAGATCACAGGGTAGTAGTTATTACAAATCACCTCCATGTTCTTCCTATAGTTATGCATGTACATATTGCTAAAGACCCTAAGGACTATATGACTATCTTGTGGTGACAAACTAGGGACTCCCTAAAATTGTTGGACTGCACACATGGCATAAAGTAAGTAAGATATCATTTATAAATTTTCTCGCTTCTTGATTCCTAGCACTCACAAGATTTTGAAGAGGTTAAAAGCTAGAACTCCATCCATATCAGGTATATTTTCATCATCGATGATCATGGCTATTAGGGGTACCCATGTCTGATTAACATGCATAATATTTTCTAGTTTACATAGTATATTCATTAGGGTCGTTCCCATTCTCACTCTACGTCTGAAACATCTTATATTCATCTTCTCTATTGAGACTTTGGACTTGAAACTAGTTGGGTCCTCTACCCAATATTTAAGCATAGTCTTAAGGTTATTGCTCTTTCCCCATTGTTCCATTGTTTCTTGATTGAACTAAATATTAGATCTAGGGAGATGGTAGTAAGAAACAATAACCTTTTTATATATATTAGCAATTAAATTTTCTCCTTTGGATTTTATAATTCCTTCAACACAACTTACATCATCAACAAAAATACCCCAAAGAAAGTCGATACAATGCATTACCTCTAGTTTTCTAGATAAAATATGCATCCCACTTTGTAATGGCCACTAGATCAGCCATGAACCATGTTTCATCTGGTGTGCATTTTCATCATCATCTATCAAACTAGATCCTTCTACCTTCATTTTCAATGTTATAAAATGCTAAAAATGATGACTTGTTTTTCAAAAATAGTATCTCCAAAGAGATGGTTTGAGTAGAAAGTGTGTAGGTAAGCCTCCATTGACAATAAAATTTAAAATACTTGAGAAACTATAGGCATGCAAATATCTCAATCTCATAAAACACTAATAATTTGTTTTTCCTTGTGATCTCTTGAATTTAGACTTTGAAAGCTCGGTTATAGGCTATAGCTCAAATACCAAGTGCTTGAGCATGAATTCCTTTCAAGAGTCCTATAAATCTTGATAATTTGTGGCTCGTGCTAAAATGGTGGTATATAGTTGCAACATTGAAGTCTAGTATGCCATTTAATAATTTATACATTTTACATTGATTAAAGATTTGCCTCAATTTTTTTGTCTTTTCACCTCTTAGTTTGGTTAATTCCACATGTAAAGTTTTTTTCTTTGTAAGAACCATGTCAGAGTGTGAAAGGTGATCCAGTAAGAAGGATCCACATACATACGGTTTTACAGACCATTTTCTATTAAATTATATTTTTCTCATGTATGCTTCACTGCAAAGTGTGAACCAATAAAAACACACGTATTTACGGATTTGATAGTGGAACTAAGTGTCAGACTCTACATATCCTCTGTTAGTCACCCCAAAGTGCAAACTAATAAGAAATCTCCATGCTTATACCATTTTCCCAATGTCATTTGTTTGGTGGGTCCTATCAGTTATTGTGAAACTAAAGTACAAGACAATAAGAAAGCTTCAAGTCCAACTTCTAAGTTCCACTGTTAGTGGTGAGTCTCGACTTCCATTCTACCATAGTCCAGTCCACCGAGAAGTGAGAGAAAATTAGCTAGAGGATATTCACCAAACTAGTTCTAGGAGATTTGTCATTCGATTTCCAACTATTTTTCATATTTTTAATTTTTTCACTTTGAAACAATGAAATCAAGTTACATGGACATTCACCAAAACCACTTAAACTCGATTACAAGGACATTTTCCATGATTTCTATAAGTTATTTTCGGGGTTCCTTAAAATTTTCCGCATAGCATAACCAAGAAACATGTTTAAGCTAACAAAATGGAGATGCCAAAATTCAAAAACTAACCACTAGTGGCTCTTTTACATTGTAAACATAATGGGACATTATTATAAGATTGTAGTTTCTAAGTTTTCCTATATTATCCACGCAGGTGAAAACATGGATATGATGATTATAGAATGCCTATCTATGATTATAAAGGTGTTCCTATATAGACTAGATTTATCCTAAATGAGTATAACTAGTAGATTGGGGTGGTTAAGATAATGGATAAATAAATTAATAAATGAAATGTTCTCAAAATTCATATATATGTCAATCATCCAATTGTGTTAAAGTGTGCTGAAATTGATGTTTCAAAAATATAAAAAAATGTTCACATGTGATGATCATTATGGGTGTTGACATGTGTAAGTGGAAAGTACAATTTTCCCATGTCAAAATATATAAGAAAAAGTACACATTAATGTATTATATCCATAATAAGATGAAAATATATAAACCATCACAAATATTAAAATTTAAACATTAAAGAATGAATACATTTGATGGTATGCTAACCAATCTAACACTTTTTGAACTGAATTAAAGAGAGTCTTAGTGTAAACATGCCTCAAAATATACAACTACTAAAACAATGCGTTAATGAGTGTGGATTTCCCAATTTCTTGTGAAGAAAGTGAAGCTGTAGAATTTGAATGATGCACCGATCTCAACCGCATTGCCCTGTGTCTAAATAATAATACTTTGAATGGATAAAAATGATCTAGCCTCATAATTTAACTGGCCAAAAAATCAAAAATGGAGTAACGATATAAACATCTACTTGTGGGACTCTAAAACTAAATAAATATGTACAAACAGATCATGTATTATATACATATATAGACCCAAAATGTGCTTATACAATACCATTGTTTTGTGTTGATCCAAAATTAATAAGTAAAACTATTTTATTACATAAAATACATGTCCAATGTGATCAATATATCCTTTAATGTGAATAAAGAATGTATAAATCTGTTCAAATTGATATATAATATTGAATTTATCTCAAAATAATATAGATGTCCAAACTTTTCCCTCAAAGTTGTGTGAATATGTCTTAATCTACTCATTCTAACCCTTATGAATTATACTATCTTTTCAAAAATATGAATTGCATGGCCCAAATCTTCAAATGAATCCCATTATATGTTTCACTTCTTAAATGAGGGGTGAATCCTTCAAATCACTCATTGTAAAAGAAAGTGTTACAAATATCACATGTTATATAGAAAGAGTATCATCATGTTAAGTACATTTATAAAAATGATAATATATGTCATCATATAAATGTGATCATTGTAAGAACATATGAAACATGTAAGCTAAGGAATGCATATTGTTTGATTAACATTATATAAGATATAATCATGATAAAATAGCTAGATATAGGTATTAGTGTAAAAAATACATCAATCCATCTGCGCAGTAATAAGTATTGTAGTAGATGCATGATATACATCATGCTAACATAATTAATAAAACACATCAAACAATAAAATTGTTCATTAAATAAATCAATGCACCAAGCATGTAACAACACATGATAATTATAAAGTATTGTCAAGTGTTTCTATTGTAAAATCGTGAACAGACACAAGCATACAACATTATAGTGAATATGTCATCAAAAATATCATAATTAATTAGAACAAAAGCAATATGTGACCTTAAAACTGACATAACATGGTAACAAGATGATCCTATGACACAAATAACACACCATGTGATATAAAAAGTTATTTAAAATGAGTAATGTGAAAATGCATAAACACATAATCAAGTTATGGTATAATAAAGTAATATACACATCAACATCTAATAATTATTAAGAACAAGTAAGCGTGAGGAAAGAAATATTATTACACATAAGAAATCAATTTCATCATCTAATACAATAAACACCAATATCCACGGGAATTACAAATATGAATATATAAAAAGAGAAAGGCATATGTAAACAATCTAAGTAGATCAATATGATTAGTGGGAAAGAATAGAAAGATAAAACTTGAAAATGTGTTCCAATATTACTCCAATATGGTCACACCCAAATTGTAGGAAGGTTTCATGTGGATATGATCAATATCAAGCATTTGTATGTTATATATATAATTCATGTATGTCATGATAATAATGTTAATATAAAACATATAGGTAAATCACCACGTATATATAAAATGAAACAAAATAACCATGTGTACCATCAATGCAAGTATTACCTAAGACCTATGTTTTTATTTTCCAACATATTAGTAATTGAGAAATAATTAATCTCACATAAGCTAGGTAGAAATAAATCAATAAAATATATGAATCAATCAATGGGCACATATCCAAGAGAAAAGCAAGTAATGAAGCCAAGGTAAAACACACACAAAAACTAAGATAAAAATAATGATCAAAACTAAGAGGGGAAACTAACAAATGTAACTTTGATAAATGGATACAAGAAACATTCGATCAATAAAATAAAGGACTAGAGATACAAGCTATGAAATAAAATAATTTGAAGTGTATAAATAGTCAATAGCATCTCGCCAAATTTTTTTGCACATGGTGTAATCATGAAGCAATCTTAGGAAAATGAGGGAAAGTGTATTCGCCAAGTGTAAATATAAAACCCATGTACCAAAGGAATCATAATAGTTGCATGACCCTATTGGGAAATATTTGGTGTATGATAAAATTTTGTAAGATGTGTAGGAAATAAAAATATGTGATCATGTAAGCTCAATCTTGGAAATTATGAAAAAGATCATTGATGGTTATTATGAATATGTTAGAAAATGATGTGTCACAAAAAGGTGTAACATGCCTAAAATTATGTTTATTAACATAAAAATATTGTAATGGATGTGTATGCACATGTCATCATAGGATAGATAGTATGAATGTCAAGACCAAGATAAGAAGTCAAAAGGTACAAGAGATAGACTAGCGTAGAAAATAAAACAAGGCCAATGAGCTAGAATAATCATAAATGTAAAAATTGAAATGTTAATTTCAATCTAGAATAATGTAGGAATCAATCAATCAAATCAAGAGAGCGTGGTCAAGAAAGAAAACAAACACGAAATATTAAAATCCTTGTATAATAAAATTTTTAGATGAGATTTCATAATGTAATATCAAAATTAGAGTTTTAATGTATTAAGATAATACTGTAAAGATGAAATAGTAATTAGAAGTATATAAATATAATAATCCTATGAATTCTAAATCATTTGTTAATCATATTTAGATAAATAAAAGCTCTAGAAAGTTGATAAAGAAAATTACAAGTTAGGGTTAGCATGATTACACCATTGTAAAATATCTAGAGGTTAAATATGATATTGAGGACTCTGTAGAAATGGGTTGTACAAAATTTCATTGAGCTACTTGTAAAATCTAGAATGGTGAAACTAATTGTAGGGAAGGTTTGTCTGAATTGAGAAAAAAATGTTTTGGTATTTATGCCCTTTGTGGTCGATTTTGACCTCTGCTAATTATAGTTGACTATGGACTCTATAATTTGGAAGCTCTATTTGATTTTATTACAAATATGCTCTTAGATTATTGCAATCATACTTATGTAACATGATATAATCTATTTCTTTTTCAAACCATATCTCTTCCTCTTGAAGGAATTAAAATGTGGTTAGTCCAATCATGTTTGAGCTTCCTTAACCCCCACTAAGATGATAGATCTCTACATAGAAATAATATGAAGAGGCTTCAGATAAATATAGTTCATCCACTTGGTTAATGTGTGTAATATGTCCAATATGAGTGTATTTGGAAAATAGGACCCAAATAGGAGCTACAAAAACTTGGCAATGATCTTTGGTGTAAGCGGTAGCATGTGACATGATATAGGGTAAAAAAGTGAGATGTTTTTATACTTGGTATCTTTTAGTGTGTTTTAAGAAGTAATAGGGTAGTGATAGTCCTTATCTTGGGTTCCTTACATGTGTGATCTCTAGATAGCCAAACATGTGAGAGATGAGGCACTTTTAATAAATAGCGTGGTTGTGGTTTTGTAGTGCCTCTCTCGCTACCACATCTCAATTGTAGTTTCATGGGCTTGATTTAGTCTTGGTTTGAGTGAGTTTGTTGTTCTAGCGTCATGCTTACGTTATGAATAATTCGTAAAATAATGGTAGCATTTAAATTAAGCATTTGCGACAATAAAATAATAAGGGCAGTTTTGAAGTGTCCTTTCACGGACTAACCTTTTGGAACCCTAGGATCATCCCCGTGTCTTGATTTGTGAGGTGAATTCATTCTTCTTCGCGACTCATCCAACTCGGGATCATTCTCGAACCTTGAGTTTGAAATATTTATAAATTTCTTTATAATGTTAAACGTCGATCTAACTAAATTGTATTTTGTTATCAATAAAAGGATTCCACATAATTCTCAATGAAGATATTTATGTGTTAATTAAGGGGCGTATCGAGAGTGGTGAAGGTTTCAATTAAAGAAAATTTTAAAATAATTAAATTAAATCATGAAATTAGTACAAAAGAATACTTTTCATTAAATATAAATATTTCTTTAGTTTTCTTAAATCTCTCTAAAATTATTTTGGAGCTTGAGTCAAACCACATTTCAAGAAAGTATGAGCAGGAGAGCGGTAAAGACGAGTGGGAAGGATGAGCAGTGGGAAAAAGGTATGTAAAACCCTTTCTTTGGGTGGGAATCACGTGGTGTCTAGGTCCCCAAAACTTATGTGAATATTTTGAACTTGGAGAAAGAGAAGAGTCTTGGAATCATCCCTCAGCTCAAGCAGGATGCTTTAGGTAAATTCTTAGAAATACCAGATATCATTATTGACCAAAATCTAAGAAAAATGGAGAATGCCTTGATAGGAAAATTGGTGGGAGGGTGACCTAATATTGACTCCATTAGATCTTGGGCTGGAGCTAAATGGAAACCTAAGGGGCATATGGATGTCACTGCCTTCCTAATGGATTTTTCCTGTTTAGTTTCAACAACTCTGAAGATCCTCAGAGGATACTCATTGAAGGCCCTTGGTTTCTTGGGAAACTTGGCCTCTTTCTTAGGAAATGGACTCCAAATTTCAACCCTGAAAAAGAGAATATTAATCAGTTCCCCATGTGGGTGAGACTCCCAGGTCTTCCTCTAGAACTATGGGATGTGGATATTATAAAAGGAGTTGTTAATACCCTTGGAACCTTTGTTGTTGTGGATAATGCGATGCTTACTAAATCTAGAGTGGTTTGTGTGAGATTTTGTATTTATTCTCTGATGGGATCTACCCTTCCTAAATCCATCTTTGCATTTGAAATTGGGAAGCTGGGAACAAAAATAGATTTTGAAAACTGACCCTCAAAGATGTGAGAAATGTCAGGGGTGGGGGCATGCAAAGCACCAATGTAAACTGACTATCTCCAAGGTTTTCAGAGAAAAGCATCCAAAGGATATGGAAAAGGTAAAGGAAGTGCCCCATTAGCTACTCCAAAGAAGGTAAATTCAATTAAGGGCATCCAAATAATGGAAAATAATGGAAATGAATCTAGAGAGGAAAATATCTTGAAGCCTATCTTTATGGATGAAGAAGGTTTCATAGAAGTAAGGAATAAGAAGTTCCAATGGAATGCCCATTCGGAACCCCGGTTCCAAAAGGCTATGATCCATGTTCAAGTGGAAAAGGCTCTATCCACAAAAAAAATGGAAAATCTACTGAAGGAAGTGGAAATATTTCAATCTAAAGATCTAAGTGAAGGAAGCCTCAATGAGGCTTTAGAATTGTGTTCAAATCCTTTTGAAAATATTTAGATTAAGGAAAAGGAAAAGGATATTGTGACTAATGAAAACCAACTGGTTTTAAACAACACTCATGAAATCTTTAAAGAAAAGGTCTCTTCTCAGCTTGTCGAGGTCTCGGAGCTGCTCAAGCCTAGTAAGGAGGAATTTAACCTATCTATTTTTTATTCTTCTTCTACTCCTCTCAAAGGGGAAAACTCTGAAGGGACCCAAAAAAATATGGATCTGGGAGACCCTCCAAACAAGTGGCGAGAAAGAAACAAAGTCAAAAGGAAATAGATGATGGTACCCAATCAAAACTGGATCTAAGGAGTTTTAGAAGAACTAAGAATCAAGTGACTAAATGAATATAATATCTTGGAATATTAGGGGTTTGAACAACCCGGTCAAGTGGAGATTGATAAAAGATCTAGAGATGAATCACAATTTTGATATCCTGGCCCTGCAGGAAACTAAGATGATGGAGGGCCCTTTTCTTGAGACTTGTGGTAGGTCTTACAAAAATTTTAGGGGTTTTGTTGTTAGTTTGATAGGCACAGCTGGGGGAATGGTTGTTATTTGGAATGAAGAAAAACTCAAAGGTACAAAGCTCCTTAATAGAAAAAACCATATGGCGGTGCTTTTTAAGATAAAATATCTAAAGAGTTTTGGATCTTATCTAATATCTATGCTCCTAATAGTAAAAGTGAAAGGAAAAAACTTTGGGCTGATCTCTCCAAATTTTAGAATGTAATTAAAGGCATGGAATGGGTGATTTTGGGGGATTTCAACACTCCTCTGTGTCCAGGGGAAAAAAAGGGGGACATATAGATCTCACTGAAAGTATGGAAGACCTTCAAGATTTTATTTCCCTCAATAATCTTATGGATGTTGAGCTTAGAGGAAGTAGATTTACTTGGACTAACAGAAGGAAGGGTGACCAAGCTGATTCAGGTTAAACTTGATAGAGCGTGATCTCTTGGGGTTGGTTGAACAAAGAAGCTGGGTTGTTTTCCCTTCCTCGCATAGGATCTGATCACAATCCTATCCTATTCTAGATCAAGGCTAAGGATAGGAGGAGAGTCCCTTTCAGATTTGAAAAGATGTGGCTACTTGATGAGGATATTACTGAGCTGGTGAAGGGGTGGTGGAATATAAAAATCAAAGGTATGACTTTATTCAGAATTGTTAAAAAGCTTGCTCATGTTAAAAAAATGAAAGAATGGAATAAAAAAGTTTTGGCAACATTTTTGAAAAAAAGCAATCCCTGGCTAAGGAGATTTCTTCACTCTAGAAATATTTGGAGTCACGGAGGTTTGCAATTCTATATTTACCCAAAATAATGAGAAGGATTTACTTGTTGAGTATCATAACATCCTCCGGAAGGAGGAAATTTTTTGGAAATAGAAATCTAGAGCCCTTTGGCTTAAAGAGGGTGACAAGAACACAAAGTTCTTTCATATCTCTACTCTCAAAAGGAGGAGCTCTAATAGAATTCTAAGCATAAAAAATGGAGAGGGAGTTATGCTCAATGACTCTAAGAAAATTCAACAAGAGGCGTGTTCTTTCTTCAACATAGGATTTTGACCTCTTCTCGGGTTCCTAACAACACTAAGGAAGAGTAGTTTCTTGACGTGATCCCCATCTGATAAATGATGATGACAACCTCATGCTCACTAAAATCCCTTTGATGGAAGAAATTGAATTCATGGTCAAATCTCTAAACCCTGATAAAGCCCGGGACTTGATGGTTTCCCGACTTTCTTCTTTCAAAATTTTTGGGATATTGTGAGAGATGATATATGTAGTGCTATCCAGGAATTTTTCAAGAACAAAAAGATGCTACAGGAGCTAAATAGCACTTTTTTGGCTTTGGTTCCTAAGAATCATGATCCTATGGAGTTTAAAAATTTTAGGCCCATAAGTCTTTGCAACTGTGTTTATAAAATGTGCTAAAAAATTTTGGCCTTAAGAATCCAGGTTGTGCTACCTTCAATTATCTCTGATCAGCAGGGAGGTTTTGTTATGGGTAGACAGATTCAAGATGGCATTATCACCATACAGGAGACCCTCCACTCTATGAAATAGAACAAGAAAGAAGCTATGTTCATTAAGCTGGATATGGAAAAATCCTATGACAAGAGTCTCTTGGTCTTTCCTTCTGAAGATTCTCTCAAGATTTGGCTTTGGTGAGGATTTTAAGGAGATGATTCTATCTTGTATTTCCACTACCAAGTTCTCGGTCCTGGTTAATGGGACTCCTTGTGGTTATTTTAACAACACACGTGGTTTAAGACAAGGTGATCCTATCTCACCCTTTCTCTTCATTATTTTGGCCTGAAACCCTAAGTAGAACTCTTAATAAGGCTACCATGGAGGGCAGAATCAGAGGTATCTCCCCTACTATAAACTGTCAGAGGGTTTCTCATCAACATTTTGTTGATGATACCATGTTGATAGGAGTTTTTTCTTCATCCCGAGGCCTAGAGAATTCAAGTAGTTAATGATGGATTATGAGGAAGCTTTAGATCAATTGATAAACTATGGGAAAAGCTTTATCTTCTTTATCAATACCCCTGAAAGAAGAAGCATCAAAATTGTTGGTATTCTTGGTTTCCCCTCTAAAACCCTCCCAACCAGATACCTTGGTATGCTTATTGGGATGGAAAAACCAAAGAATGTTGAATGGAATTTCTTAATTGATAGATTTCTGAAGAAACTTGAAGGGTGGAAAGGATCACTTCTATCTCAAGTGGGAAAAGTTGTCCTTCTTAAATGCTCTATATAAAATTTACCGGTTTATATGATGTCTATCTATAGATTACCCTCTGAGATTGCATGCAAGATGGAGAGCATACAAAAATATTTCTATGGAGTGGAACTGAATCAAAAGACAAAATTCCTCTAATTTCTGGGATAAGGTTTGTTTCCCCAAAAAAATTTGGTGGCCTTGGTATCAGAGATTGGACTAAAATGAATAAAGCTATGCTAGCCAAAATGAGTTGGAGACTGTTAAAGGAAGATAGTGTCTGGACTAGTATCATAAGATGTAAATATTGGCCTAAACCTATCTACTAATGAATGGTGCTTTTGTACCCAGAACTCTAATGCTTCTTCATGCTTCTAGAAGTCCTTAAATTGGGCTAAACATGTGTTATCTGAAGGATGCAAATGGCTTGTTGGAAATGGTGCACCATTAACTTCTGGGAGGACAACTGGCTGGAGAATTTTCCTCTCAAGACTATTTTCCCTACTATCTATAGAGACTCTGTGTCCAAATATGGGACTAAGGTTAGAGATTATTTCAATTTGGATGATCCTTTGGGATAGTGGAAAACCATATCTTTGGATCATTCTAACAACTTAGAGATCTCTTCTATTAACAACAAATTAAGAGGAGTTATTATTAATAGAGAGAATCCTGTTGAAGATAGCTTATACTGGTCTAAGGAAGAAAATGGTATTTTCTCGGTCAAAAGTGCCTACCGCTCTTTCTTTCATGAGGAGGAGATAGGTGATAATTTTAATTGGGGAAGCATATGGATCAAATAATTAATCCCCAAGATTAATATGTTTTGGTGGTTGGTTATCCATGATAAGATTCTAACTGTTGGCAATCTGAACAAGAGAAATTTCCACATGGTTAATAGATGTGTTTTGTGTGAATCTGATTGTGAAGATGCCTCACACTGTTCCTTAACTATCCCTTTCTTGTTTTCAGTTAGGGAAACCATCCTTAACATCTTTGATGTCAACTGGGTCTTCGGACTCCATAAAATTGTTGTGGATCCAATGGACTAGTCCTTTTAAGAGCCAAGGTCTGAAGTTCTTATGGATTTTCTCTATAATACATTTGGCTTGGGAAATATGGAAGGAAAGAAATAGAAGAATCTTTAAAGGAAAAAAATAATCCCATGTTAAAATTGGAGCCATTGTGTGAGATCCATCCTTGCTAACTTCTCTATCTTGAACTCCCAAAAGAAGTCTTTCTCTCAGCATGAATCTTGTTTCTCCTTGAAGTGGGGTCTGGGACCTTCTACCCTTAGGCCCCTGGTCTGAACCCTAGACTAAATGGATGGGTCAAACCTAGCAAGGACTATTTAAAATTAAACTTTGATGGCACTTCCAAGGAAATCCTAGGTGGTGTCTTGGCTGTGGTGGGGTCTTTCGTGATTTTGAAGGAAGTTTTATTCTTGGATACTTCTACAATTTGGGCACTCAAACTAATAATGTTGTTGAAGCTGTTGGGGTCTTTGGGGTCTATCTATAGCTCTTCAACACAACTTTGTTAATCTGGAAGTGGAAGGTGACTCCCTGAACATAATTAACAACATAAATAAGAAAGGTCCCATCTCTATTGCCAATTTTAACTCTATTAAGAGTATTAAGCAAATGGCCCATTCTTTTAATTTTATCTCCTTCAAACATGTGTATAGGGAAGAAAATGTCGTGGTGGATTTCTTTGCTAATATGGGGGTTAATGGGCATGATTTGACACTTTTGAGGAAGGTGGAAATTCTCGATCCCAAGGTGCGGGCACACTTATTAAAAGACACTAATGCTCACGTATAAGGTCTCTTCATGGGGTGTCTATCCTGTCATGATTTTTGTTGTATGATGAATTTGCATTTATTTCTTAATTATGAGAAGATCGGGTTTGTGATTTGCGTATTTTTGGAGAACTCTATCTGGCAACCACACTACTTGTAGAATCATTTTGTGGTGTGCGAGTAAGCTCTCGGCTCTCTGGTTTCTGAGTCATTTTGTGAAGAGGCCTTTGTTGTTTAGTGGAATGGGTGGGGATCTCATCAGGACTGAACCTGCTGACCTCATTGGGGTCACTCCCAAAGCTATGTCCCTATTTGATAGCAAGGGTTTTACCCCCTTTCTAAAAATATTTGAAGGGCACTATGAGAATCTCAAGCAAAAGACTTTGCTAGTGCATGGAAAGTGACCAAAAAAGGTGTTATTGTTGAGATGAAGGGATCAGTCTGGAGATCACTATGGATTTAGTGGCTAAAGTTATGGGCATTCGGTGGTGGGGAGGGAGGTCTACAAACCGAAGAAGGAAGCCTCTGAAGAACTGAATCTATTTCTTAAAGGTAATGAGAATCTCACCTCCCATTTTTTGGCTACCTTAGAATGTCTTTACCTAATCCATATGATGAGGTGGCTCTCACCTTAATTCAATTCTTAACCCTGAAGGCCTGCCACAAATGTATTTATGCTTACCACCTCCCAATGCTAAACCATTTTAGATGGGGGGATTTTAGTTTTCCCTATTTCTTGTATCATTCTCTGTGTGCCTCTGTTTCATAGTTTAAAATGTAGGATCTTTGTCCCTCTCCACCAAGGCTTTATCCTTGCCCTTGTCAAAAGGGGCCTGGACATTGACAAAACTGGTGCCCTCAAGCTGGCTTTGGAAGCTTATGCGGATGGTTTGGGGTCTAATTCGGAGGAGGAGGATTTGAGTGATGATGAAGATTCTCTGGATGGTGACACGAAGAGGATGAGGTGGAGGTGGTCGTGGCCCAAAACCTAAAGGATCTTAAATCTAAGTAGACCCCGAGCACTGAGTGAACACTAAGGGTGAGTCTAGCAAACAGGGTGCCCCGACTCCTATAAATGCTCAATTGGAACAACACTATGAGGCTATGGGTCATGTCAGCTCGATCAAAGGGGAAATCACTTGGCAGGATGGTGGCTGATATCGATGAGCTCAAGGGGGACATGTGGCTCACTAAGAGCTCGGTCCAGTTTCTTTTTAATGATTGGCACAAGATGAAGGAGTAGGTGTAGGAAGTAGTTAGCAATGGGTAGGGTGGCGAGATTGAGATCCTAAAGGCCAACTTTGGGGCCATAACCAGGATATGGATCAGGTTAAAGCTATCCTCCATAGCTATATGGAATGGAGCATCATGACTATTAAGTCGACCCTGCTACACCTTCAAACTCTGGGGCAGCTTGCCAATTCTTATTGTGTTGTGGATAGTCAAGGAAGGAAATGGAAGGTGACCCCAGATGGTTTAGACCTGGGCTCTTTGGCTATTAATATTGATGCTCTTGCAAAAGAATGGGCTAAGGTGTTGGAGGGGCTTGAAAAATCCTACAAATGACTTTGGTGTGGGGTGATCTATTTTTTCACTATCTTTGTCTATGGTTGTTAGTTCCTTCGATGTTGTTAGTTTCACTATGGTTTTTTTGTTGTTAGTATCACTATATGGGCTCCTAAGTGCTCTTATTACTATGAAATTTTATACTATGGTTTTTTGATGTTATTATAATTGGCTTTATCTGCTCTCATGGAGCTTTCTTGATGTATGGGGTAGGGTCCCCTTAACCCTCTTTTTACCACTAATAAAAAGATACCAAGTATTTACATAAGATCATCTTGTGAGTAACTTAGAAAGGAAGTGTGGTGTCTCCTTTGATTGTTGTTTGTTTTAATTTTTGGTTACATATTTTCCGAATAGGAAAAAAATTTGAAATTTAGATGGAAGCGTTTTAAATTTTTGAAAAAATTACCTAAAATTGTAGTCTCGTGGAATGCCAAGGTTATCGATAGAACAAATGGCTTATGTTGAAAGAATTGGAAACTTTCAAGCAAATGAAATTGACATGGGTCATATGGACTCTACAACCTTTGCATCATCTTCCATGAGATATTTTGAGCACACCATGGACAACTGAAAATTATGTTAAAAGAGGTTTTTTTGTCTCATGTGGAAGCTTACACAAGCTTTTGAATCTGTCCTTTGAAAATATTTTTGAAAAAATGTGGGCTCGTGGACATTAATGAGTGTAGAGGTGAATCGTGGGTAGAATTTACAATGAAAATGGATTGTTTGATAGAATCCCTTAGGAAAGGTGGTTCTTATAATGTCTTTTTCATACTTAGTAGGTATGCAAAGAATGCTTTTGATGGAGTGAAGTTCCATGGTTCATGGGTTGTAAAGATTTCAGAAATGTACAAATATAATCCTTTAATTGGCTATAGGAGTTTTAAGACAAATCTTAGTCCCAGGTTTGCAAAGTGGGAGCGGAGCAGCGTTTGGTCGGGCCACCATAACATTGGAGAGAATTATTATTTTTACCTTAGGTTATGGTTGTTGGTACATTGGTTGAATGTATGCAAAATATGGGAAGTGTGATCAACACTCGTGACATGATTGATGAAAATAAAATTTCAAAATTTCAGGTCTTGCACATGAAAAATAAAAGGTTTAGAGAAATTACAAACAACCTTTGACCCATCGAATGTGATGACTATGAATTATGTGAAATAGGTATGGATTTCTTATTCTTGCATTTAAATTATGCACTCTATCATGTCCTATGTTTGGGGTTTCAATCATTGGATCATATGAAATGAAATGCATCTAGAAGGAAGGTTACAACTTTTACCCTTCATGAAACCTTCAAAACTTATAAAGAAAAAAATTGCCTTGGAAATCACACGCATGGAGTGCCACACCCAAATGTACCGTGAATCTGAACTTCTAATTTGATCCCTGGTAATGTAGGACACCATGGGAAAACTTAAATTAGTTGTTTGAACTCTTTTAATGATTTTTTGAATCGAGTTCAAACCCAATTTTTATATCAACCACTTGTGGTGACATGCTCAATTTAATAAAATGCAATTGATTATTGCATAGCCTTCCTCTTCATTCGAGTCAAACCAAAAACTACCACTACCTACCTCTATACTGCAAATAGGATAATTGGAACCAAATCTCAATTATGAAAAAACACTATCAAGGATTAGTTTTTCAAGTGGGTTTTGAGGCCCTCCGACTGTTGTGTGACAGAAATTTTAGTTGCGTTTATGATTATCAGCCACAAAGATACCTTGTAACTTGAGCATTGTTCATCGTATTTGACTTCTAATAAATGCGATGAAGTATCTATATATTGGGGAATAAGTATGAATCATACAAATTTGTGCTTAAACTCAAGATGCGTTTTTTCGGAACCTATTTTGTAAGCACTTTTGTTGTTTTGGTTAGTTTTCTCAACTTGCTACTTTAGCTAGAAACTCCTTCGAGGGTCCCGTTTGACTTCTAACCATGTCTCCGAGACCTTTTCAATACCTTCACAATGTTATGCATAGTATTATTTTATATTTTATCTTGTATGAATGGATTTTGAAATGTATGGTGGTTTTCTCTCTCCTCCCTCTTCTCTCTCTCCAGAAATTACTATGATACTTTGGTTGATTTTGAAAACATAAATGAATTGAAAAAGGTAATTGGTTTGAAATGAAAAGAAAATGGACATGAAATGCAAATGGTTATGACATTATCAAATGGAAAATAAAATGTAGCTTAACCTTCTCTCTCTAAAATCGAAATGTAAAGTGCGCATGAATGTGAAAATGTGAATTCGTGAGAAATGAACTCTCTCTTCTTCTCTCCCCCTCTATACCTCTCCCACTCTTTGTTTGAAATTGTTCAAAATGATGAATTTTTCAATTTATGCTTGAGTGTAGGGTATTTCCATACCTGGTCTAAGACTAACCTTGTGGTGGTCATAAGTACACAAGACAAGAAGAAAATGGATGTGTTAATTTTGTTTGTTTGTAATCATGGGATTATTTTTGAAATACATGTAATGTTGTATAGAATATACTAGAAATATTTTATGAATAAATTGCATGATTTCATTGTTTTCTATGATGTATACAATATTTTTATATGTTGGTGAAATGTATTATTTCTTACATAGTTGTACTTTTACATGTTTGACTAATTCCACACTTAGTCATATTTCAGTATATTTGGTTAGGTAAATGAAGTTGATTGTATCTTGTTGCATTGGAAAATGATGTAAGAGGATCCCTTTTATTATATCCAAATCATCATCAAGAGAATGAAATTGAAATCCTGTTATTTAAAACTATTTGTACCATCGTAATTTTGGATGTGATTGTACCAACAAAATTGATGGTAGTAATATGGTAATGGTGTAATTCATCTATCTACTAGGGATGTATTGACCTAGGAAATCTCTTAGCCTTCAAAGAAAAATATAACAACTTGCATGTGTGTGTTTCCATTTTGGGCTGAAAAGCATCAACCAAACTTATAGTTTGAAATATCAACCCTGTGGTATGGAATGGTCCCCTTTGAGCTTAACTCATGTGCCTTGTTTCTATAGTGGAACCGAACACCACTTGGGACATCACTATACCTTAGGAATGGAAGTTTTTTCCTTAGCTTTTGATTATAGGAACACCTTTGAGTTTTCAGAGGTCTTGGGGATTAAGTTGTTGAACGCTAGCTTTGGCCTGTAGTAGGGCATAGATCCCTTTGATTAATTGGGAATAAAAATTAAATCTAATCCTATGACCTTTTTGAGGTTAATATGTGGATATAATTTGGTATTTAAACCTTAACATATGGTATTTTATCGAGTATGATGTTGACGCATTAAGGGTGAGAAATGTGACTTGTTCCTTAACTCCTTGCTAAGTCTCCATTTTTGTCATTTAAAGATAATATGAGATGTCTCCTTTGATATCATGATATTCTAGAGCATTAAATTTTGACTTGAACATAATTCATGTGTGACTCTTTTGTATCTTATAAATGTGCCTAATCATCTCTATCTTTAAGATGTACTAATTGCAAACATAAGATTAGTTTATGATTTTACTCTTATCATCTTAATATCTTTCTCTTGTAATAAAAACTAAGTAAAATGATTAGTAACCATGATCTTTAAGAAACAAATCCATAGCTAAAGAACTAAAGTGTTGGGTGACATATATGTCTTCAAAATGTTTATAACTAACGTTAAATTTGTAAATTTATGAAAATTAAAATGTTAACCAAGTAGTGTACTCTTATTAAGTTTTTTCATGATGTGCAATGGAGTTATGAAGTTTTGAGATGAGGGATTCATACCTTCCATTTTAATGCTATTTAAACCAATGTTAACTCTTTAGTGTGATTAATGTTGTATAAGTTAAACTTGACACAAAATAAATAATGTGTATCGTTGTGAATGAAACTGAATTCTTTCATGATAAATGGATCTGAGACCTATAAGGTTAAATAAGGAAATGTAAATGGTAGTGAAGTGGAAATCAACTTAAATTAAGTGTTAAACAAAGTAAGGGAAATGCAATCTAGAGAAAAAGGAAAATGTATGTTTTTCATGCTATATGCTCTTCAAACCTTTAAGGCTTAAATTAGATTATGAACATGAAAAAGATTGAACCCTAAAAATGTGATAGTGTGGAAGGTGCCAATTCATGATGTTCATGTCGTGATTGTGTCGTAGTCTCATACTTGCTCATTTATCTAGGTGTGATGTTGGTTGCACATTGTGTCATATTGACATTTGTGTGTTCTACATGTTGGTGTAAATGTTACATGTGGTGTCATGAAAACCCTTGTGAGTCTTTTGGTGTCACACAATTGTATCAAGTAATATGAAAGTAAAAAAATCCTATTATGTTTGGTCTTGTGTTTGGGTCCCACATGGGTGGGTACTATAGTTGGTATTAGAGCGAAGGTTCATACTCTCAAACCTCTGGGACATTTGGTGTTGTGATGGATCATGCATGATGGTGGAGGAGTAATGTGTTATTATGTTGTGATGTGACAAACGTGGTACTTATGATTATGTGAATGCACCTATTGTGCTTACCACTTGGTGTGGTCTTGTTATGATGTTGATGTGTTTCTCGATGTGAGTAATTTCTCTCTTTCCTGTGAATTCAACATGAAATTCATGTGTAATACCACCTTGTGTGTGAAGGGAATGTTTTATGAGCTATAAAAGTGTTGTGATGTTTCATGTTCTAGTGATATTGTATATGTGGAACACGTGTTGCATGACAAAGTGTTTCGTAAGTGAAAAATGTTAGAAGAGGTATTTACCTTAGCTTATGTTCACCTAGGTACTTTATTTACCTTTATTTTATTTATCCTCACCCACTTATGTATGTGGATATTTATTTTATCTTATTTATATACTAGGAAGATATTATCTAGTTGTTAGGTATAGTTCTTTCCTTGATCTATGGTATTGACTAGATCTTTGATGACTAGTTCTTTCCTAAATATATGGTCTTGACTAGTTCTTTGATGATTAGTTCTTTCCTTGATTTATGGCTTGATCTATGACCTTGACTAGTTCTTAGATTGATATTCCTTGCCTATACAAGCAAGGCCAATTATCATTGTATTTCATTGAGTTCCATAATAATATATGATATTGTTGCTCATTTGTTTGCAAATATTTTATTAAAGTTATTCTCGTGAATTAATTTCATCTTATTGAGTGTGGTGTTTGATTAACATCGAGTTCTCGCTTGGTACAATCTATTTATCATTACTTTTATGGTATTAGAGATGGATATATTGTGTTGACATTCTGTCTCAGAAAGTTTTATTTTACAAAAAAAAATTCTTGTATATTCTTATATTCAGAGTTTTTTTCATATTTTAATGTGTTTTTATGCAAAACATCATTCCATTGGATTTGGAAGGTGTGAAAACCCTAAGATTGACTGTAAACTTGACATTTCTAGAGGCGGTCATTTTTGGAGTTTTGTTGTCATTGCAGCTGGCAGTGTTGGTCCGCTTAGAATTCGTGTCAAATCTGGAAGGAAACCTAGAAAAATCTTTTCTAGGTTTTTTTTTGGGGTTAGTTGAGATTGACACTTTGGGTTTTTTTATTCTAAGTTGCAACATTTTGGTTCCATTTTGGGCTGCGAAGGTCATTTTCTACACATTCCGTAAATAGTAAGTTTTACCAAAAGAAGCAATTAAGCACACCCCAAAATAGTAAGAAGTGCAAACACCCATTGAAATCCTTAGCCCCTGGTCATATGGTATGGTCATATGAGGGCTTAATCTTGTGATTCATACTAGTAGGTGTTTAACTCTAGCCCCTTTTCATTTTATTTGTGTGGTGAAGGCAAGATCATTTTATTTTTTTTAGTGGCAACTAAAATAAATAGTAGAGCATAAAATTGTAAAGCTTATATATTTTGATCAGTAACTCGGATTTGAGAGCCGTCATTTGCAAAAGTGTTTTTTTCATGCTTAATCCATTGGAACTATTTATTTTGAAAAACACTATAATTATAAAGTGTCATATTATAACACACACTCAATTATAAAGTGCCAAAATGGGGGTCTTGTTGCATTGCTTGGTTCTTGTTTTTTTTTGGTGATTTTTTAGAATGGTGTCTTTATCTACTTCTACATTAGATCATGTTGATCCATTAATAATACATAATTACTACACATGGAAACCAAGAATGGAAACAACAACTAAGCGGAAAGGATTATGGGCTTTAACTTCTTCAAAACAACCAATGTTCATTAGAGAAAAATTTCAATACCAATGCAAATTTGATGAGTGTATGGGTTTGATAGGAACTTATGTAAGTGATAGTCTTTTGTTTCATTTGGAAAAATGTGACTCTCCTTTCAAAATATGGGAGAAATTGGAGGGTTTATTTGGTAAAGTGGATCACATGAGATCCATGCAACTTGAAATTGAGATCACCTCTCTTAATCCTAAAGATTTTTCATCAATTATAGACTATCTTACCAAGTTCAAGCATTTGTTGACACAATTGAAGGGGAGTAGAAGAGATAAGAAAGATGAAGAGTGTGTTTACTTAATTTTATCCAAGTTGACAATACCATTTCAAATATTTTCTTCCACCTTTTTCTCTAGCATGGATGCCTTAGGTGACACCTTCAAAATGTTTTACTTAGAAACATTTTGTGAAAGAATTACTAGGGAAGAATCCAAATTTTATAACCTTGAGTCTTCCACCTCTCAAAAGGAATTAGTTGCATCTAATCCTAATGGAAAGGGAAAATAAAAAATTAAAACCAAATCCACCCATTCTCCATCTCAAAGTACTCCTAAACCGAAAGAAAACAACTCTAAACCCAAGGAGTCTTCTAAATATAAGAATAAGTCTAGCCTTGAATGCTATTTTTGTGTGGGTATTGGTCATGAAGAACATAGGTGTTATAAGAAAATGAAATCCTTAGAGGAACCAATCAAGAACCACAAAATTTATATCTCCAGTCCACCTCCTTCTACTCAAACATGGTAAAGCACTTACTATTGTTGGGATATCCCTATCACCACTTTTTGATAGTTGGGTTATAGATTATGGTACTTCTCATCACATGAATTCTTCCAAGGAGTCTCTTTTTATCTATAGGTTTGGTTTCTACTTCCAAAATTGAGGTTGGAGATTTTTCCTTCAATTATGTTAAAGGAAAAGATGACATACACTTGATGGTGGAATTATCCAAGATGCACTATATGTTCCTAACATCACTATAAATTTCTTTATGTATATCAAATTTGTCATTCTATTCAAGGAAAAATAGTGACTTTTACACCACATGGGGTAGAAGTACGAAATTTTTGGAGCCTCATTCACTTGTTACTCAAGGTATTGTTTATCATAGTTCTAGAATATATCACTTTGCATGTTTTGATGACACTTCCTCTATAGGGAAATGATTGGTTTCTCATGCAAATTCAGAGAGTAAGCTTTGGCATGAGAGATTTGGACATCTCAATTATAGATATTTGAAGGAGTTGAGCACTCATGGTATGGTTAATGGTCTTTGTAGAGTTTCTTGTCTTGAGGGAGTTTTCCATGGATGTGCATTAGGGAAACAACACCAAGATCCATTTCCTAAGAATTTGTCCAAGAGATCTTCTTCACCACTTGAGCTTGTGCATAGTGACTTGATGGTTTTTCCTACCCCCTCTTTCAATGGAGCTAAGTATGCACTTACCTTTATTGATAATTTCTTGAGGCATACTTGGGTTTATTTTCTCAAGTACAAAAATGATTTTTTTTCACACTTCAAAGTCTTCAAGGCTTTGGTCGAGAAACAATCTTCTAGTTGCATAAAGAACCTTCGTACTGATAATGGGGGGGAGTACTTCAGCAATGAGTTTTCTAAATTTTTTGCAAATCATGGCATTATTCACTAGAATTATGTTCCTCATACTCCACAACAGAATGTCTTAGCAGAATGGAAGAATCAAACTTTGAAGGAAATGGATAACTGCATGATGCATTCTAGAGATTTACCTCCTATCTACTAGGAAAAAGTAGTTAATTTTGCTAACTACATTCATAATCACACACCACATAGAGAACTTGAGCATTTGAATCCAGAGGAAGATTGGTCCAACACTAAGTTAGATGTCTCATTTTTTTGAGTCTTTGAGAGCCATGCTTGGGCCTTTTTGCCTAAGAAGAAAAGGAAAGCCTTGGATAAGAAGAACAAACCCTTGATCTTTGTAGGGTATTTTGAGGACATGAGAGATTATCGAATTCTAGATATTGATACTCACGAGGTTATTTTTCAAACACATGTTAAATTTGATGATCGTTTCACACCTCATGATTCTTCATCTTCTTCCACGCCCGCTTCTTCTTTATCTCATCTTGAGGATACTTTCTTTAAGGAGGTTGATGAGGAGGTTATAAATATCGACAAGGATACTATTCCCACCGATGTTTTCACTATGCCTAAGTGGGATCGTACTACGATTTCTCGAGGAAACACCTTTTGTTGATCAAAGAATACTCGAAAAAGATCACACAAGGAGTCTATATGGGATACAAGGCGGGATTGAAGGCGCGGAAGGACATGAAGGACCCACACATGGAAGGCAAGTTCATATTTCAGGACTTAGTTGATTTTGGGTGTGAGGATCTATTTTTGAAAGATGGCGTGTGGAACACATCAACAATGCAGAGATGTGTGCACCATGTATTATCCATATTTAGAAGAGCAGCTCAAAGCGTCTATGCATGAAGACAAGCTAAGAATAGAATGAACACTTCAGTTATCTATAAGAGGACTATAGATAGTGCACTTGCATGTGTGGCTATAATTGTAAACAACAGTGTGTGGCTATTAATAGCATGTGACCTATTTCTAGAGTAGTTAAGCGGTGAAGGGCAAGTCCCCACCCTATATATATATATATATGATGATTAGGTGCATAGTAAGAGAGATCTCGGTATGTGTGTGGAAAATATATATAGATATGTATGTATGATTCTGAATATGTGTATCAAATTCATATGTGCCTTAAGATGAATTGACAGTACTATAAGGAGCTTCTATACTTATTAATAGATGGAAGATATTGGCTGAATCTAAGTGTTATTTTGTGTAATTGTGTAGTGCATGTTAGTATTTCAATCATGGTTCTTGTTTAAGCTTATTCTTTCATAAATCTGTGGGTAGCATGCCTTTGTGGAATGATGGATTAGTCATGAGTATTTATGTGTCTGTCTTCATCATGTTAGCATCCTATTATAAAGAACCCTAAAGAGGAATCATTGTTACCTTTGCATGCTTCTGGGTGAGCGCTCGGTCTAGGTGAGTGATGTGCAGCCAGCGACTAGGTGTTATCTTGTAAATTCTAGGATGCATCATTGGTTCCGTTGCCAGGACCTCTTTTTAGTTGTTTTTAGGATGGTTCGTGATGAAGACGTCTTCGACTAACTCTAGCAAGTATTGAGGAATGGATACACGATCTAGAGGAAGAGTATGCACGTTGGTTTAGTAGTGGATCTGAGTTTAACGCACACACTTGGGTAGAACAAAACCTATATGATAGTTTATATGAGATATTTTTCGCTATCTTTCCAGTAGAACTATACAAGTGGCTTACTGCTTATGCATCTCAATGGAATTGGAGGTATCACACACTTTTTCGACATAAGAAGAATTTCAGGCCCTTTATGATGCCTTTGATCGATCTAGAATCACTTTGGTGGATACGTGGTTCCATGGTGTTCTAAACATTTATATTCTAGAATATTTGATTTCGATGTACTCTTGCCCATAGGTAGTTGAATGATAGTTTTGAGGTATCCAAGAGGGACATATTTGCACGGTATTCGATGGCAATCAAGATCTTAATGGTAACTTTGAACCTGGAAAGTAAACCGATGGCTAGCTAAATTTCACCATGCGCGAAGGTAGGAATAGGTTTGGTATTAAGATGGTGGACCTAGTGGCAGAAAAGTAGAGAGAGGAAAGGTGGCTTAAGTATAATGAGGCACGCGAGAGGGAAATAGAGAAGCAACATTCCATTGCAGAAAGTATGGCATTGAGGAGAGAGTTGGCTCGTCAAGGATTTATGACTCACTTAGAAGATGTGGAGGCAGAGAAGCAGGAAATCCCCCATCTTGTAAAGCATGATAGAGATCCCTTCTCGGCCTCGCATGGAAGTGCGCCAACAAAGTCTACTTGGGCCGTAGGCGCGCATCTTAATCCACCTAGTGACCTAGATTTTGCGCTTGGTTTTCAAGTATCTAGTATGACAAGTAATCAACAAGCTAACTTGGGAAGTAGGAGGGTAGGAGTAAGTCAGGGATCAAGTACATCAATGGTAGGATAGTCAACCTCAATTTTATATAGAGGAACATTCTTAGGTACATCATCTACCTAGAATGTGAATGCACTGAGAATGTTGGATTCACCTCGGAAGTGGAGCTACCTCACAGATCGTAGGGGTTTAGTATAGTAATACTCTTTGTCAAGCACAGGGGAGTACATCTACGTGTCCTACTCTAGCTACGGTGGAGGATCGGGAGGTATAGGTGGTCCTAGTTCTAGTGGATCTACCTCGCATGGGGTTGGATCCAGTGGTCAAGGTTCATAAAGCAACCACATAATACCTACATGGATATGTCTCTTCATCTTCCGGAGTATAGAGGTAGAGAGGATGCTTCCGAACATGTGCATATGTGTGAAATCTTGTGGTGCACTAAAGGGATCACAATGCTACTCGAGCGGAAGGCAAGTCAATTTGCTACTACATTAAAGGGGTGTGCGCACATTGGTATATGAAGTTTGACCTGATCAAACTTGCATGGATTATGCAGCACTGAGGGATGCTTTCTTGAAAGAGTTCCATATCCCTAAGTTTGTGCAGAAGAGTATAAGTGCGCTCAAAGATATCAAGCAAGGCACTACTAAGAGTGTACATGAGTATGATTCTCATTTTAAGACACTTCTATCTAAGTTGTCTTATGATATCCACACTAGCCAACATGCACAATGGTTTGTTGGAGGATTGATTACACCTTTTAGGAGGGCATTGTCACATAAGACATACATGGATCTCGCACAAAGCACCTGGAAGAGACTTGCGTCGAGGCGATTGGGAGCATTGACACTGGAGTCAGTCCATTCCTAGAAGCACAGATCGTAGCTATGGCTAAGCAGTTAGAAAAGTTGTCAGCAAATTTAGCCCATGAATTGCGCTCAGGAATTTGGTGCACGTGATTGAAGAAGTGGAAGGTCACACCAAGGACAGTTGCCCTCATAGATTTGTATGCTCATTACTATTGGACTGTGAAATTTTCCATTTGAATCATGATGCTAGCCACTATCCTTTGTTACAACACATGATAAGGAAGAATGTATCTTGTTTTTGCAAGATTTGTAGGTCCACGACCCATGATACTGAGGATTGTCGGTTGATTGGTCAGATCTAGGATGCCATAGACATTGGAGTATGACAGACAGGTATAACAAATAATTCTAAGGGTAGGAATGAGCACCAGGATTGGGATCATACTCAAATGCGCTATGACAGGAATGAGGAGGGCCATTTGAAGGGGGTCATGGAAGGGGACGTGGATATCATGGTGGATATGGAGGATGCGGCCATGGTGGAGGAAGAGGAGAGTTCCCTCGTGGAACATGTTATATGTGTGGATCCCTTGATCACTATAGGCGTGAATGTCCTCAGAATAATGCATGTTCTTTCTGTAGGAAGAACCATAGCTATGAAGAGTGCCCGAGACTTATATGAGCATTTGAGCAAGCAGCATAAACAAGAAAAAAAAGGTGTCGGGATGGTTAGAATCTAGTGCATGGTAGAAGACCAATGGATGCCCAAGATAATAGAAGGACTGAGGCATTGATAGTAAAGATCACTACACGTGTTGAAGTAGCATGCACACGAGAGGCATTACATCAAAAGCCTATAATTACCAAGGAGGAAGTTTTACATGCGAGGTACCCAAATCCTGCTCATCAAAAAGAAGTTTACCAGATACCATGGAAGTGCTAAGGAATCTTTAGGGTGAGATACAGTACCTAAAGGAGCAAAAGAAAGCATCAGAGACATCCAAACTGGTATCGATGATCTACGGAGAAGATGTGTAAGATGTTGCACTAGGAGAACATTATTCCACTATTGGGAAGTTGGTTGAAAGGGAACACTCCACGTGCAAGTCTTGAGACCGGATGACAGATTCTTCATGTAAATCTTCCCCTTGATAGAATTGATTATGACAAAGAAATTACTCAATTTTGTTGTGGATGGGTGGTTGTTGAGCAATATATTGATTGATACAGGCATGGAAGTAAATGTGTTGACATTAGATGCTTGGGTACAAATGGGGAGGCCCCCATTGTAGCCATCATCTAATGTGTTTTTTATGGAAAACCGGACTAAGGCCACTCCCATAGGAGTGTTGAAGGATGCATCTATAACTATACAAGGGGCCAAGTTTACTGGGGATTTTGAGGTGTTAGCACTTGCGAAGGCAGAGACAATTTCCCAACCTTGTTTGGACACCCTTGGTGTTATGCAAATAATGTTGACTTGAGATTCAATAAGGGATACATCAGCTTTGAAAACAAGGAGGAAAGGGTTGTGATACCCTTGACAGATGGGAAGTCTACACCTATGTTGAGCCTCTAAGTGAGGAGGATTTGAACAGAGTCTATGTACATGCTATTCAGGATCCAGAGGTCAACGAGCCATCAAAAGAAGGCATTCTATAGTGGGAAGATTCTCATTCTATTAGTGATACTACGAGTATTGCTTGTGACAATTGGGCTCATGGTACATATGAACTGGTAGGGTGTGAGGTGAAAAGCGTAGTTGTGCACACAAATAGATCTCACTCAATTCGATGGATCGGTAGCACAATATCTTGGTATACAAGGACAGAAGATCTTTCTACCTTTCTGAAGGCTATGGAAACGTAGTGGGAAGATCTAGTTACATGGAGGGATATGTTAGTATATACATTTGCATGGGACAGCAACATGCATTGCGGTGGGTAGTCCACAGAGATAATCTTATAAACTAGGAAGATATTGGAATAGCTTTATCTACCAAGTTTATAAGGAACAATGCACCTACGCAAATCTGTACTTATCATGGTAATCAACCTATTCAGCATCACATTCAACAATGTGAGAGACTCTAGACAATAGGACAGGAAGCATTACCACCGTCACTCTGGGTACATAAATTGTATTCCACACTCCAAGGATGCACACGTGCTTGGTATGTATATGCGAGAACTACATAGAGAAACTAGGAACTAGCAAAATTTGACTGCAAGTATGATCCAAACATTTGATTATTTCTCGACTCAACCTCCGTAGCAGAGGCATTAAAATTTTCAAGCACTTAACTATGGGAGATAGTGTAAAAGTAGAAGCACATATTCAAGAATTATACGGTGAGGCAGAGTTCGGTGCATGTTTTGAAAAGGAAGAAGGAATGGACTTGAATTACTTACACGTGCTTTCCTTGAGAAAGAGAAAGGAAAGATGGTCTACATCGTGGATGATGAGGAAGTTGAAAAATTGGATATTGAACATTCACATGGGGTGTGTGAGGTCATGGATAGTGTAGATAAGGATACGCGTGCTTACCATGAACCCATGAAGATAGAAGGTGAACATAGGTTTGGATGATGCGCCTAAGGACACCATAATTGGGGACTCGGGTGAAGAATCGAGGTAGCAAAGATCATCGAGTTACTCAAGGATTATCAGGACTTATTCCCTAGAGGATATCATGAACTTAAAGGCATACATGAATCACTTGGGGAATGAAGATCAAACTTAAGGATGGTGCACAGCCAGTTAGAAAGAGACCTTACAGAATGAATCCTAATTTGCACAAAAAGGTAAAGGAAGAAATTGATAAAATGTTGAAGTTTGGAATTATCAAGCCCCTTAATGAGTCGAATGGGTCAATCCAATGGTGATCGGTGATCAAGAAGGATGAATGTATTAGGATATGTGTGGACTACGGGGAGATGAATGCTGCATGCGTTACAGATCCTTTCCGACACCATTCACTCGAGGAAATACTAGGAGTTACGAGTGCGAAATATATTCTTTCATAGACGTATTTTCCGAGTATCATCGAGGTTAGGATCACTTAGGAGGATCAAGAAAATACAACATTTACAAATAAATGGGGTAGTTTTTCCTATCTTGTGATGCCTTTTGAGTTGAAGAGAGCGCTTGTTGTATTCTCGTGAATAGTTGCTCAGGCATTCAAAGATTTTATTCACAACTTCTTACAACTCTACCTAGATGATTGGACAAAGTATATGGGCTTGTGAAATATCATTGTGACAATATGTGCTTAGTGTTTGAATGATGCGAGACAATTGAGTATCTATTTGAATATCAAGAAGTGTAAATTTGTTACGCCATTCGGGATCTTTTGTTAGGACATATCATCTACAAGGAAGGTTTGTTAGTTGATCCAACAAAGGTTGCGAGTCTTTTGGCACTGGAAGCACCTACTAGCCAAAGTGAGGTGCGCAGATTCTTAGGTCATACAGGTATTACAGAAAGTTTATAAAAGGGTATGCCAAAATTGTAGCACCCTTAGAAGAATTACTAAAGGGGAAAGGTACATTTTATTGGGGAGAACCGCAACAACGCGCATTTGAGATATTAAAAGAGAGACTTACTACCGTGCCCATTCTACACTTTCCATCATGGGATAAACCATTTCATGTACATGTGGATGCTTCTAGTATGGCCATTGGCATTGTGTTAGCTCAACCTGGTGAAGGTATTCTTGATCATCCAATCTATTTTGCTAGTAGGAAGCTGACTCTGCCGAAACGGAATTATACAACTACAGAGCGTGAAGCTTTGTTAATGATTTATGCATTGTACAAGTTTTGACGGCAAGACTTGTTTGTAACACCATTTGTGTTTTATATAGATCACATGGCATTAAAGTACTTGGTAAATAAGCTAGTTTTACAAGGGCACATATGCTAGATGGGTGCTCCTATTTCAAGAATTTGACTTCACAGTTGTGGTAAAGCCAGGGAAAAGCAACTCTAGACTAGACCATTTATCTAGAATCAATACAGGAGAGGAGGCACAGATAATTGAAGAGACACTGCCGGATGCACAATTATACAAGTTACAACGCGCCCACATAACTATAAGAAATTTTTGTATTTCTACGAATAGGTATGACACCATAAGGAATGAAATCATTGGAAAAGCGACTTGCTATACACGCGACACCGTTTATGTTGATCGGTGGTGACCTTTACATATTAGCGAGAGATGAAGTATTACGTCGTTGTGTGCTAGATCATGAGCGCAAGGATATCATGGAAGAAGCTAATGATGGTATTGCGCAGGAGGCCATTATGCGCAGTGATGTGACCGCTAAAAGATCTTAATTGTTAGATTATGGTGGGAGACACTTCGTATAAATATTGTAAAGACTATTGCAAGGCGTGTGATCATTTCATTGCCTAAGAAAACTAGGGCAAAGAGATGAGATTCCTTTGAGACCCATTACTAGTGCCGAACCATTTGAGAAATGGGCCATTGACTTTGTAGGACCTATTTTGCTAGCGACGCACAAGACGAGATTGTGCTATATCATTACTTGCATAGATTATCTCACACGGTGGGCGAAGCAACACCTACCAAAGCTCAGTAGGACAGCTATAACAACTAGGTTTCTATGGGATAATGTTCTTACACAATATGGATGTCCTTTAAGCTTAACAAGTGATAGAGGTACACACTTTTTGAATGAGACAATCAATATCCTATTAGATGAGTTTATGGTTGCACACCACAAAACTACACCTTATCATCCTCAAGCCAATGGAGCTCGCTGAGGCTTTCAACAAAATTTTGGGCGGACTTTGAAAAAAACATGTGATGTTGGAAGAAAGGATTGGGATGACAAGGTGTTAGCATGCTTTGGGCATATAAAACAACTTACAAGAGATTGAACAAAGCCATGCCATTTCAATTGGTGTTTAGCACGAAGTTGTTCTTCCTATAGAATTTATGTTACCTTCTTTGTGTATTTGCAAGCATTGGAGGTCTAGCTAATGAACATGCTTTAGAAGAACGGATTAAAAAGATGATTCTACGAGGATGAGTGTCGAGCCATAACACGGTGGAGTCGGAAGCGGAAAAGGCCGGGCGAGAAAGCATGGCATGACGGATACATAAGAGATAAGAAGTTTGAGATTGGACAAATGCTTCTTCTTCTTTATGACTCAAAGTTCTTGTGCCATCCAGTAAGCTCAAAGTACCTTTGGTTGGGGCCGTATGTTATAACTTCCATACTTGAATCGGAGTGCATGCCAATTAGAAGCACTTGATGGAACATGGCTACCCGGTTACTTTAATGGGAGTAGGCTAAAGCCCTACTATAAATAATTCATTTTGGTGTTTGTAATAAGGCAAGTGTTTCCATTTATTCTAGGTTTTCAATTCGGTATTTCCTTTATTGTCGCTATGCTTTATCAATTTAATTGTTGTTTGTGTAATAAGTGTGCTTGCGTGTATGAAGCTAGTCACTTTGTATGCGAATTTTATGTGTAGAGGATTGCACATACCTTTAGTGTGGGGTGGTTGTCGTTATCCAAAAAAAAGGTGAGGGACTTGAAAGGTGAAAGAAATAAGCTACTAAAGGTTTTCTTTAAAGAG
This sequence comes from Taxus wallichiana var. yunnanensis, assembly GCA_018340775.1. Lineage (NCBI taxonomy): Eukaryota > Viridiplantae > Streptophyta > Pinopsida > Cupressales > Taxaceae > Taxus > Taxus wallichiana. The sequence goes on along the minus strand of CM031236.1, from coordinate 521,666,365 downwards.
GATTGCATCTAAAAAGGTGACCAAGGATGAATATGGTGAAGGAATAGTATAACACGGGGTAAGTGAAGGCCATGACAGCTCTTTAGGAGAAGGTGCGGTGACAAGGTACTCGGGTGCAAGAGCATGCTGCATACTGAAGAGAAGTCGTGACCGAGAAGGTAGGAAGGCGTCTAAAAGGTTATAGCTGGGCACAAAGATGTACCGCACAGAATGAACGGATTTGGTCAATGAATGAAGGGATATTTGGTAGGTGAGGAGCAATAAATGCATCAAAATTTGAAAAAATTATATAAGGAAGGGATGTAGATTCATTTTTACCATTGTAACTAAGAGTATTCGCGAGAAGATCCAAGTATGAAGAGCCGAGTGATCAATTTAAGGTGTGAAGGGTGTGAAGTCAAGCGTGGTAACTAGATTTGTGCTTTAAGAAGCTTGTGTCCCCAGTAGTGAAGGGTTTGAGCAAAGCGGGGAGATAAAAAGAGTTGGGTTATAAGGTTTCCACCTAGGGCGAGTTGGATCAAGCTAGGGTTTGATTCATAGCGATTCAGAGTGAAGAGGAGACATTGGCAAGGTAGAAATGGCACCAAAGAAGGCATCTGCAGTAGCAACAAAAGAAAAGAAGAAGGTGGTCATTAAGGAAGAAGAGATGGCACCCGAAAGTCATTTTTCGGAGATGTAATACCCAAAAGGAGTTATTTTTGGCCAAGAATGGGATTCACCCATTAGAAAAAGTAAAGTGAGTGAATATAATCACAAGACATCGAGAGAAAAAGAAGGAGCTTGACTCCTTACTCATGGTTAGAACCAAAAATGCACGATAGATGACATGCCGATATATGATGATGTGGGTGAAAAGATTTTGAAGAAAATTGGGGTATATCAGTTGTATGAGATACCATATTTCGGGAAGTATGAGCCCTTGTACCAGTGGCTCATGAGCAGGGTTCACGAAGACTGCTTCTACTTTGCGGGATTCGTGAGTTAGAATTTTATCTGCACTTGTTTCATCAGTGACAGTCTGAAGGCCACAGGAGAGGATATAAAGAGTGACCTCATAGATAAGGCCACAATTTTAAAGACCAAACAGGAGTTGGGATACCTGAAGGGTCCGCGTGGAATGGACATCAAAAAATTTAAGAATTGTCTAGTTATACAAGTGCAACACACACTGTTATTAAGTTAAATGATTAGGAGAGGTGGTCAAAGGTAAAAACCATGTGGTTGCATGTGGCGCGGAAGATGTCATAAGGGACAATAGACAACATTGTCGGCTATATTGTAGAGAAAATAGTCAAAGAAATGCACACAGGAGGGAAGATCAGCTTTGGGGATGTTCTCCTATCACTAGTCTTCATGGAAATTGGAGTACCAGATGGACCAAAAGAGAAAATATGGGAATACCCCATGGAGATCAAGTCCCCGGCTAAAAGATTCAGTAAATACCTATGCAAGGGGACTATGATGAAGAAGTGAAACAAAGGGTGGAGAATTGGTATGATAGGCTTCGCACAACATTTGGGGAAGAGTGGCGAATACCAAAGGACCTACCAGCAGTGGTAGGAAAACAAGTTTAGTTTGTTGTATACCAGCATTTCTGCATCGTGCACTTTCTAATGAAGGATGGAACTTGGATCCCTTGGTGCAAGTTACCTTACGCATTCACTACAAGGTATTTCTAGGAATTTGTTCATCATTTTACCGACACATGCAAATTAAACTTCAATGCAGACAAGGTAAGCGTGACTACAATACATTACGGAAGAAGTATGTATACCCTGGCAGGAGTGCCTACACAGAGAGAATCATTTTTGAAGTGTTGAACATCAAGCCAATAAGCTTAGGCTGTAGCATATTTTGGGGGCGGTGTTGGTGTACCTCCGGTTAAGCGAAGATGGAGAACAAAAATATGTGGAAGGTGAGTTTGCACTTCCAACACCACCAAAAGGGAAGCATACAATGGAGAATGTCCCAAAGCACCTAAGCCCTCGAGCTAATCGAAGTGCGGGATGAGGAGGAAGAGCACGAAGATAGTGTCGATTGGAGCGTAGGGGTAGGAAACATCCTAGAAGTCGAGAGAAGTTGAGCGCATCGTTACCTTTGCCTCAACCATAAGAGGGGGATGAAGAGGACTTGAATGCGGTCCAAAGGTAGCACAGGTTTAAAAGGGTATTCAGGAGAACAAAGACCCAAGATGTTACCCCAACCTATGTGAGCAGATCACCCCAACTCTCCCCAATGAAGGAAGTAACTGCACAGAGAAGGAGGAAGATGAAGTTGAGTGAGGAGGTGGAATAATCTGAGGAGAGCGCACCTACATCTCCTACACCCCTAGAGCACACAAAAGAAAAGGGTGAGGCATCAAAGGAGAAGGATGGAGAAGAGAGAAGGCCAGAGGAAACAACTGTAGAAGATACACAGGACATGGAGACGCAAGCTCCAAATTTGGAGGCTAGGGTTCCTAAGCAGCAGAGGTCTAGAAGGGTGAGTGGAGAGCACATTCCACTAGCCATGGGGTATGCAGAAGACATAGGAAATATTGTTTGTGCCCGCTTCCAGAGCACAATTATGCAAAAGGATCTGTTTGGCTGGGAGTTAATGGATGAAGATATGGTAACTGTGTGAACATGAAAGAAACTATCTTGGTTGATGCACACCCACATGGACGAGCCTAATTTTTATGTATACGAAGATTCATGCATGTTAAGGTGATTGAAGAAGGCACCCGGGGCTAGACACATGATAGTAAACCCTATTGTCATGTTAGATGAGCATGTCGGTAATGCCTTTGGTAAAAGTTTTATGAGAGGTGGCCAAAAGGAACATGGATAAATATGCCACAATCAAGGCGTTGTGTGAGGAGCTGAAGATGAAGGATGTGGAGATAGCACATTTAACATAGGAAAGGGACTTCACGCAGAAGAAGAATGAAGTATTCATAAGCATTGTAGAGGAGATTGGGGACAATGTGATTAAAACAAGGCCACACTTAGAACCCAAGGTACCACAAACATTTCCTTCAGCGATACACTATATGGGGAAGTTGGTGGACTTGGTGCTCGAAGATGAAACTTTACATGTGCAAGCACCATAACAATCAGAGAAGGATGCAGAATGGGAAAAAGCATCTGTGATGAGGAAAATTGCATCTTATGAAGGGTTGTTACATGCATTACAAGAAGTCTTAAAGAAAGCGGATCAAGATTTAAATATATGCACAGCTCTAGAGGCGCTCATCAACATTAAAACCTTGGAAGAGAACAATGAGGTACAGAAGGCCATGAAGGATGAGACCTTGGGCCACGTAGAAAGGTTGTCCATGGTTAAACAAAAGTGCGAGGCCCTAACAGACAGCACAAGAGCTGCACAAAACTTGGTTGGAAGAGCTTGGAAAGCTGATTGCGCTAGAAAATGGACCTTTTGGAAGGAAGGATGACATCCATGTCTAATGTTGTGTTGGTTTTGTAGAATGAGAAAGGGGAAATTATGCGGGATGAGTTGGAATCCATAGTTGTGGACATCCCAAAGAAAGTGAAACATGCACTCACTAAATGGCAGGATTTGGAGGCTGCAATAAAAGAGGAGTATCTAGAGCTAATACTACAAATTGATACAGAGGAGGTTGCTTAAATAACCTCATATAAATTATTTATTCTTCCACATTCTTCATTCTTATTCTTTCCTTCAAATTTTGGAGATAACCATTGTCGGGACAAAAATGAGATTAGTGTGGGGTAATGTTGATCAAAGAATACTTGGCAAAGATCACACAAGGAGTCCGCGGGATAGAAGGCCAAGATCGAAGGCGTAGAAGGACAGGAAGGACTGCGCGTGGAAGGCAAGTTCAAATTTTAGGAATTAGCTGATTTTGGGTGTGAGGATCTATTTTTGGAAGATGGCATGTAGAACACATCAATGATGCAGAGATGTGCACGCCATGCACTTTCGTCCATATTTAGAAGAGCGGTTCAAAGAATCTATGCATGAAGACAAGCTAGGAATAGAATGAACACTTTAGTTATCTGTAAGAAAACTATAGATAGCGCACTTGCATGTGTGGCTATAATTGTAAATGGTGTGTGGCTATTAATAGCATGTGACCTATTTCTGGAGTAGTTAAGCGGTGAAGGGAAAGTCCCCACCATATATATATGATGATTAGGTGCATAGTAAGAGAGATCTATATGTGTGTGGAATATATATATATATATAGATATGTATGTATGATTTTGAATATGTGTATCAGATTCATATGTGCCTTAAGATGAATTGGCATTCTGTAAGGAGCTTCTATACTTATTAATAGATGGAATATATTGGCTGAATCTAAGTGTTATTCTGTGTAATTGAGTAATGCATGTTAGTATTTAAATCATGGTTACCATTTGTTTAAGCTTATTCTTTCATAAATATGTGGGTAGCATGCCTTTGTGGAAGGATGTATTAGTCATGAGTATTTATGTGTCCGTATTCATCATGTTAGCATCCTATTACAACAACCCTAAAAAGGAATCGGCACCTTTGCATGCTTTGGGTGAGCGGTCAATCTAGGTTGAGTGATGTGTCGGGCGGCCACTAGGGTGTTATCTTGCAAATTCTAGGCTGCATCACCTTTCATACGAGGATCTTCCACCCACTAGGCATCATCAAGCACATTCTACCGGTTATATAATTTTATGTTAGGAATTTTATGAGGTCCACATTCTTTCTCATAGGATCATGGGATACAGGAGTGGGATGATGTGATTGTAGCTGAGTATTCTTCTTTGATGAAGAATCATACTTGAGATTTTCTATCTCTTCCTAAAGGAAGAAAGATTGTTATGTGTAAGTGGGTATACCAAACAAAATATGTAGTTGATGGTTCCATTGACAAGTATAAGGCTCATCTTTTTGTAAAGGGTTTTCAAAAGTTGAAGGTATTGATTAATCCAAGACTTTTTCACCCATTTCCAAGATGGATTTTGTTAGCCTTGTACTTTTTATTGCTAAATCACAAGGGTGGCCCATATACTAGATGGATGTGAAGAATGCCTTCTTAGATGGAGATTTATAAGTAGAAATATACATGGATCAACCTAGTGGATTTGTTCAGGATTCTTCTCTTGTTTGTAGACTCTGAAGGTCTCTCTACGGTCTCAAACAAGCCCCTCGGGCTTGGTATGAAAAGATGGATTATTTTCTTCTATCTATTTGTTTTGTTCATTGCCACTCCAATCATACAAAGTATATCTACAACATGTTGGCAAGGATATTGTGATACTTGTCTTGTATGTTGATGATCTATTACTTACTGGAAACTCTTCTTCCCACATTTAGACTATTTAGAGGGATATTTCTACACAATTTGACATGACAAATATTAGGTTATTGCATTATTTCCTTGGTTTGTAGATTTCTTAGAAAGATTTAGGGATTCATTTGAGTTAGCAAAAGTACACCCATGATCTTCTTCAACGCTTTGATATGGCTGATTGCAAGCCAAGTCCATCTCCTTTTCATTCTAGGGTTACTTTTACTTCCACATGTACCACTCCACTTTGTGATCCTAATTTGTATAGGAAATTAGTTGGAAGTCTCTTGTACTTGATGCATACTCACCTTGATATTTAATTTGTAGTAGGGCTTGTATCTCGGTTTGTACATTCTCCTCATAGTAGTCATTGGCGAGGATGCTAAAAGGATTTTCACTATTTGCAAGGCACTTACCACTTTATACTACACTAGGCTAGGGGTTCTACTCAATTGGTGTTGGATATACAAATTCAAATTGGGCATATTTTATTGATGACAAGCTTTCCACTTATGTCTATCTATTTTTCCTTGGTTCTTCTCTAGTTGTTTGGGTGTGCAAAAAGCTATAGGATATTGCACTTTCATAGTCATAGCTAGAGTACAAGGAAAAAGTTACATCAATCGAGAATATTCTTTGGATTTGTGAGTTATTGATAGAGTTATGATTCGCACATGATTCATTGATCTGTAATTTGGTATGACAACCAAAGTGCAATTCACATTTCTGTAAACTGTTAAGAACCAATGGACTAAGAATATTGAGATGCACATACATTTCATTTGTTAGCACGTTCGAGGATGGAGTTATTTTCTTGGATTACATTCCAACTCAATAGTTGGTTACGGACATCTTTATGAAGATTTTTTCATCACCTTGCTACCTTGAGTTGTGTGGCATGCTTGGGGTTTCAAAATTTGTTCTTGGGGGTGTTCATGAGAACAATTTTCTTCTTCTTCTTATTTCTCTTTCCTTTAGCAGGATTCTTTTCTACTTTTGGTTTGAGATTTCTTCATGGATATATTGTACATGTGTTGGTTGATAAATTTGAATCTTAATGAGAAAAAACAATTTAGGGGACAACAATCCCTCCTCTTTATGGGAGAGGTTCCCTTATTCACCAAACAAAAGGAAAAGCCTATTTATTTACAAATATATAAAAATACCAATATCTGAATGAGGATCTTGATGTATTAAATGTATCCATATTTAATAATTCTCAATACATAAGAAAAGATGCAGGAAGAATTAATAATCTTGAGATTAAATATGGCGGGACTTTCAAATGAATAGATTGCGAGAATAACATCCTACTTATACATGAATGAGTTTTAAGGATGTGTGAATATGTATATATCTGAATACATGACATATATGTAATAGACACAAAGTTCAAAGCATCACATCAATTGGGTGAACACAAAGTTTCATATTCAAATATATAGAATCCACATATAGCAGATAGAGAGTGAAACAGAGAGAACATGAGAAAAGAGATAAAAGAACTTTTGTATTTATGTTTAGTGGCTCTCCACTTCTACATTCCAAAACATCAAGATCCAAAAACCTCCTCAATGAGAGATGAGTCCTTTTATAGCCGATTGGGCGAGTTACATTTTGAGTCTTTCGAGCTTCCTTTCTTTTAATTGATCATCAACACTTTCTTTAAAAGTATCTTAATTTGGCCTTAATTACAAATTACATTATTACAATAATGCCATCTTGAAATATAAGAAAAATTAAAATAAAATTTCATGCATTAGTTGAGGGGACAATTGAGGAAGATGTCACCACATAAGTATTCATCTTGAGTATCTGGTTTCTAAACTTGACTGCTGCTCAACAATCTCCATCCCCAGGAATAGTATTATTTTCCATGATATTTGTTGAGCTATTTAGGCAACCTTCCATTTCTTCCCAAAAGTTTGAAATTTTTGAGAAACCTTTGTTTTCCTATATGAGTGCAACTTGTAATGCACAAATTTCTTCCATCTTTTCTTTGGTGATACTTTCATATTTGAACAATTATTCTTGACAAGTTCTTTAAATTTTACCTTGATATCATGTACTCTATTCCTTTCGATAGAGATTTCTTTGAGGAATTGACAACGAAGATCTCAAAACCATCCAACACACAAGTTTTAAAAGCTTCTCCCTTTTGACATGAGTTCTTTAATTCAACCATTGCCTCTTCTAGGACCCTTATTTTCCAATCCACACTATAGACCCATTTCTTGGATAGGTTATTCTTTGGGTCATAAAAAATTCTAGTGGAAATTAGAATCTATTCATCAGTGGTACTCATTAGTCTTAGGTCCTATATGCATTCTGTCCACATTTTGAGTTCCTTCTCTAGGCTTGCAGTGGTTGAGGTGAGCCTCTATTGAACGAGAAAATGTTATCATAGGCCTTGCATGCTGCTTCTATGAAATTTAGGCTAGAGATTAACATATCCTCCACCATATATTTTGTTTCTTTCCCATAAGAGGCATGTTTTTGGATGTCCTTGATGCTCTGTACCTCCTCATTAGTCAGTACAATAGGAGGTGGCATTGAAGTGAGAGGAGCTGGGTCTAAAACCTTATCACTGGCCAACATGGATCTAATGAAGTCAGAGAGGATATGCACCTATTCTTATAATTGTTCCTATGTTTGTTTACCTTTTCCACTCTTTCTATCACCTTTGATACAAGTCTCCTTCAAGTTGTGAACTTCACTTTCAGGAGTGGACTCACCCAATGGTATCTGGTCAATTCTAAGTCGTTAGAGGCCAAATCATTTTCTCATTTCTCATTCTTGGGATTAAAAATATCTAAATAATGTTCTCCCTAAGAATCGAGATACTAACATGGATGTGTTCTGGCCCTCTTGGTAGATGAGGGAGGGTTTGTGCCCAATAAGGAAGCTCTGACATCAAACTTGGGGGAAACTATTTGGGATGAGGCCTTTCCTTCTTATTGTCAATGAATGGTTGAACCCAAGTAAAAGTGGTACTAGAAGGAGGAGGAGTAAGAGGACCCATTTCAGAGTGCTCATTGAATCTAGGTGCTGTGAAGCTAACACTTCCACAATGGATGTTCCAATGCTAGAAACAGGCATCTCCTTGGTAGGAGTTTTTAGAGTGCTTGTTGTTTGGTCCTTTGATTTCACACTTTCTTACTTATTTTCTCCATCATCTTCCTTTCAATGCTTCCTCCTTCTTGATTTCTTTCTTATTATTCTTTACCTTTTGATTCCTTCCCTCCTCATAAAGGTCATTGATTTGTTCAACCACCATGGACTCGACTCTGTCTTCTTGAGAGAGGGAGGCTAGGTGTCTTCTTCTTCAATTAGATATTCTCCGTTTTTAGTTATTTGAGTCTTTCCTTTCTTGGAATACACTAGGGTGGAAGATTCCAGAGGATAATGGGTTGATTGAGTGTGTGCCTCGGGTGTTGAAGTAGGTGCTCTCGTGGGATGTAGAGGCTTCTTAGGAGGGAAAATATAACCTACCTACTTTGTACATCCTCATATTCCTATCAAACTAGACTTTAGTTCTGACCAAAATTGGGTTAATGATTTCTGTAAGTTATCCTTCTCCTTTTAACCAATCAATGGTGTCAAGAGGGTGCGTCTTATAGTATTGTTATAATCGAGAGACTAGATATCCTCATCATCATCTTGTCGGTACTCTGGTACTTTGTAGATGCCAAAATCCTTGATTTGTTGTAAAGAGAGACAGCCATAGTACCTCCTTCTTGCTTCATAATCATTTGAGAAATCGGCCTAGAAGTCTTCTAAATCGGGAGATGATAAAAGGACATTCTGACATTATTGGTGATGAAACCCTTGAGATCAAAACAAGATCTTTTCTGAAAGAAATGAAAATTGAAAGCAACAACTATCCTTTCAATATTTTGAGCATCCAAGGTAGTATTACAAGTATAATTACCCAGAGTGATAGGGAATTGAACTCCAATTATCTTCTTGTCTTTACAGGGTTCTGTACAACTTATCAAGCTTCCTACAAATCTATACTAGGAAATCTTATCATTTTAAAACATGGGGAGATTAAAGGGGAATCTTCAAAACATGCCAACCTGATATAGGAGAAATTCCTAAATTGAATGTAATAGCTACCATAGGTGGATATCAACTACTTGGCTTCATCAGAAAATATTTTAGTTGTATTACCCTCCAAAATCCTGACAATGTACATTGTGAAGGCGTCATTGACCCTCCTAAAATGATGATTATTGTTCTTCAGGGTCAATTTTGAGTAGTACTCATATACTGGGGCATTTTTTTTATTGTCTTCTAGGAGAGAGACCTAATCTGTATGCCCCAATAGTGTACATCAGATAGGAGGTCATATAGAAGACATTGGTCCTCTGCACATTGGCCAATTTCTCACTTAGATTAATACAAATGATTTCTCCCCAATTCAAATTCTTCTTTCCTTCACATATGATATTTATGTATGGGCACATCCAAAAGTAGAACTCATTACTTATAGGAAGCCCCATTATCTTGGATAAGAGGATGCTGATATCAAAAATTCCTTCCTTGAAATCACTCCTATACATAGCTTTAGGTAACTTGGAGGCTCCTTTCTTTGGAACTTTGAACCAGGACTTGGCTACCATATGCTTGTATTTTCAGGTTCTTGATCAAACAACTATTGGGCTTGTGCCATAGTGAGGACATTTGAATCTTCAAACACTAGAATTCCAAGGGCAACATTGATACAATCTATATCCATCTTAGAAATCATTTGGCCTTGGGAGTCGTGATTTCTTATGTGCTATAATCAAAATGACAACCGCTACAAGCTAGGGTGTATCTACACATTGGATTAATATAGGGAACCTGCCATAATATGTTATCCTGCAATATTTGATGATCCGAGATACATGCAAAGGATTTTCATCATTAATTCGGGCCCAAAATTCATTGAAATCCAAATGTTGCACGTCGTGTCCCCTATAATAGGTACGAAGGTCTCGAGATAAGAGAGATGCTCATGATCCTTGAAATGAATCTTCATTATGGAAATAGAGGAATGAGAAATAGTGATTCGAGATGAGATAATTCTTGTTCTAGAAGTAACGATGTGGTAGGGCACGGGATCAAGTTGACTAGGAATCTTCATAGGGAAATTGAAAACTTTGCTTTGATCATGAATATATGTCGACCTCCTCAAGAGTACAATGTAGTTTAAATTTTTGAAAATGGCTAAGGAAGGTTATGGCTAGAAATTCTTTGGAATGGAACACACAAAGCATGGACTATGGTGTGCAATGGTAGAAATGATTAAATATTCTCATTTTATAATACCCTTTTAGGAGAAGGTTGGTGAGAGGCATTAAATGAGGGCATTAATGGTTTGCAGGAAATAGAGAACTTGAAATACTTGATGTGGATATGATGGAGGAACATAGCACAAGAGGCCCAAAATTTCATGAGACACTTAGGACACAAAGGGCCGAAGTTTCCGTGAAGCAAAAAGATAATGGATTTCTTATGAAAATGCAGGTTTGTGGGGAGTTGAGGGCTGCTTTGCACATGGGGTGACTGGGAAAAAGGAGCCAAAATTTTTGCACTATATTGGCATGCAAAAAAATTAGGTAAGTCAGTGAGAAATGCACAGAGGTCCCACGGGATATTGGGAAAAACGTTCTCCATTGGCACTGAAATCCATCACACAAAAGACTTAGGAAAAGTTAGGAAATAGGTTATAGGTTGGCAAGGCTTCACAGGTCTTGCAAGAGTGCAGGAGCCAACGGTCGAAAGCACAAGGGCCACAAATTTTAGAAATATTGACACTCAAAGACTAAGGAAGACTAGCTTACTATGGGAGAAGTGGGGAATCAGAGAACAAAGAGCTCGAAGGATCATGGGACATGAGGAACATAAGGACCCAAAACACCCGAAATACCCGTGAAACAAAGAAAGAGCCCAAAACTTAAATTGTGAAGAAAATGGATAACTGTTAAGACTTGTTTCCCTTACCCTTATACTTCACAAAGAAAACGAGGACTTCAAAAGGGAGGCATTACTCAAAATTTTAAAAAAATTTCAAATGTACACACATATTTTGGGTAAGTGACAACAAATGGATCTTTCTGTGGATTAAAATTACTTGGCATAAGATATGAAAAAGAACCCCTGAATCTCTCGGTAAATGAAAAGTGCGAGAATCTATTGGGCAATAGAGTCCAAAACAAGACAATACATAAGACAAGAAAAACCAGGAGAACAACACAAACCAACAAAAAGAACTATACAATACTGTACAAGGTATTGCCTATTCACCTAGGACTAAAACAACTTCAAATGTTGGCCACTATATGACAATGAAAGGGAAGTTCTATGCATATATCTCAAGTAATAAGAGTTTTCACTAGAAAAATGTCTGATTTTAAAAGGACCAAGCCAGAGAGAATCAAACTTACCATGACTTCCTCGAGGTTCATGCTACTTGTCCTAGAGTAGGACAATATCTCTAACTAAGAAGTATCCGATTCTAGATTTCTTTTCAAAAAGTTACTTTACTCTCTGCTAGTGTGTAGTGATCCTATCTACCACTGTAATATTTCTTCATCCATAGAGTGGTGAAATTGGCACCTTCAATGGATTTCATTATTTGCAAGGCTTTTAACTCCACTATCATTAGGAAATCGAGCTCTGTTCCATATACAACCTAAAATGGTGACATCCTAATAACTCTCTTTAATGTTATTATGTTTTCCCAAAGTGCATCATAAAGTCTTTTATGCCAATTCCTTTGGGATTCATCCACAAGCTTCCTAATGATTGTCACCAAATTTTTGTTAGTTGATTCTGCTTTCCCATTCCCTTGAGGATAATAATCAGAAGAGTGTGCTAGGGATATTTTGTAGCCATAATAGAAATCAATCAACTCATAAGAGGAGAAATTTGGGGCATTATCAGTAACAATTTTATTTGGGACTCCAAACCTGACCAAAATGTTCTCCTTAATGAAGTTGCATACTACTTCAGAAGTGGTTCTTTTAACTGGAATAACTTCTACCCACTTGGTGAAGTAGTTAGTAGCTATCAGGACATGTGTATGTCTAACACTGGAATTAGGATTAAGAGTGCCTATAAAATATAGCCCCATTGTTGAAAAGGCTCCTCTATTACTACTAGTTTGAGAGGTAGAGTGGCCAATTTGGGTCTACCCACAAAGGTTTGACATGCCTCACATTTTGTGACCCACATTGTTGCATCCTTAAACAACGTTGGCCAATAATAACCTACACGGAGAATCTTGTGAGTTGTTATAGTAGATGAAAAATGACCTCCACATGCCTAATCATGGAAAGCTCTCAACAACCTTTTCATATTGTTCTTTGTCTACACATCTCAAAAATCTTCCATCAATTCCCCTCTTGAATAATGAATTGTCCCATAGGATGTATTGTGCAGATCATAATTTAACATCTCTCTTTTCTTTCACATGTAGTTATTCCAGACATTCTCCATAATTTAGGAAATGAGTGATGTCAACATACCATTCATCTGTTAAACTTAGGAAAAGGACAATTGGGATATCAACATCTACTTCTTTAGAAGACTCACCCGAGAACTATTATAAATGAGTTCACAGAGGCCTCTACCTCGAGACTAGCTTATTTGACCCGATATCCAGGTCATATTCTTGGACCTTTGGCACCCAGATTTCCACTTTTGATCTAAACACTTATTGTTTAAAGGTAGAATTACTGTCAGATTGTATCAAGCAAAAGACAATTGAGTGGGAGTTGGGAATGTAGAAACATAATTTCTTAACTTCCATTACAATAGCAAAATCATGCTTCTCCATTTGTGTGTATTTCAACTCATGAGCCTTCAAGACATAACTCATGAAATCTAAGTAGAGTTCACATCCTCCGTAATTATTTTGTACATAAATAGCTATCGGGGTATGCTCAGTGGCATAATAATAGATTATGAAATATTTATCAAAATTAGGACATGCAAGAACAAGAGTGTTGGAAATGGTCTTCTTGATGTTTTCAAAAGCATTTTTTCCCTCAGAAGTCCAAAAAAAAGATTGTTTCTCTTTCATCATTTGAGCTATGCTCTGGTTAATTCTACAAAATTAGGGATGAATCTTCTTAGAAAATTGATTTTTCCAAAGAAAGAATGCACACCTTTCTTTCTCGTTGGAAGAGGAATTTTCTGAATATCCCATACCATCTCTGGATCAATCTTGGTCCCATCCTTGGAAACAACGTGTTTGATAAAATTTCCTCATGTGACACCGAAGATAGAATATTTTGGATTTATAGAAATTCCATATTCCCTGCACTTTTGAAGGATAGCTTCAAGATACTAAAAATGGTCTTCCATTTTATTTGATAAAATGGTCAAATCATCCGAGTAAATCACAATACACTTTCCCTTTAGATTACCAAAATCCAAATCCATTGCCCTTTGAAAAGTTACACCGGCATTAATGACACCAAAAGGAATCCTCCTATAAGAAAAGGTGCCCCAGGGGTTTTGAAGTTTGTTTTTGTTTTTATCTTGAACATCCACCTCGATTTGATTGTATCACGAGAATCCATCGAGTATGGATAACATTTCGAGCTAGTCCATCATAGGGAGTGGATAATTGTCCTTGAGAGAAGTTTGATTTAAATTTCTGAAATCTACACAAATGCAGATTTCTCCACTCTTCTTCCTTATAGGCACACTATTGGCCACCCAAGCAGAATGATGGATAGGAAATATTATTCTCATATTTAACAACTTATGAATCTCTTGATGTATTGTATCTGTAATCTCGGGATTATACTACCTTTATTTCTAGTGAAATGGTTTGTTCCCTGGTTTTAAAGGAATGTAATGGATTGAAATATTTTAGATCATCATATGAATAAGCCAACACATCAATATATTTTCTCAACAATTCAATCATTTTCTTCTTTTCATCCTTAGTACAACATTTTCCAATATTGACCAATTTAGGCTTTTCCTCACTCCCTATATTGATTTTTTCATATTTAACTGATTGATGAGCCTCATGTGATACCTTGGACTTGATATATCTATCATGCTTGTCAAACAAATATTCTAATCTTACCATTCCTCTAGGTATCTTATTACCTTTCAATCTTATGTAGCCATCTTTATTAGATTCTTCCTCTACTCCTTCTTTAGATAGAAGATGAAATAGACTCACGATGAACAACTTCACTTCCTTCAAAATATAGCTGAATAAAATTATCTTGGAGCTCAAGGAAGGAGATCAGGTGTTGATCATCATTGAACACTTGCCAATGGTTCACATTATCTGGCACACTTGGTCTATGTATCATCTCAATTATAAACTTGTATTAGGAAAAATCGAATGAGGGATCAATAGAGATCCGAAACAACTAAAGTATTAGCTCTAGTATTTTTCTCCCTAGGAAAAACTTAAATAGAAAAGGAAGTTAACAATTCAAGTGAATCCTACACTAGATTTCTATAATGTTTTAGTCTTCCTTTTTTTACCTGAAATACTCCTTTGACCTACTTGACAATGAGTTCAACATCTCCTCAGCACAAAGGTTCTAAATCCCCATTTCTCTTATTCTTGTCGGGCCGAGAAGAAGGGCCTCATATTCGGTTTTGTTATTTGTATTTTCAAACTAGAAATTATAAGAGAATGGGGGAGATTTGTCATCGGGAGGTTAAAACCACACCAGATCAGAGCCAGTGAAGAACAACTACCACCAAATTCTAATACCTGATTCCATTAGGGTCATTAATCAATCCCTTAGGATTCTTTACTTCATTTTTAGAAATAATCATATAGTCACCATAACCAATGTCCTCATAGAGAATTTGTGCTTTAGGATCATTAGTTTTCTATACAATATATTATGCATGTCTCTTAGGTAACAATTTCTTCATTTTTCCATTAACTGGAATGAGGGCATGCGACCAATCCATCTAGATCTCTCCTCCCACTTCTCTACAAAACATTCTACTCAACAACATGTTGTATGATGGTGGGATGTCCAGTAACTAAAATGGTGGCCTTTACTCTTTTCTGCGGGAAGGTGGTAAAAGCCACCTCGACATATTTGATTCTTCCAACAAGAGGTACCTCCTTACTTTCCATATAATAACATGAACCAAAGGTGTATGCCAATGTAAGGCTAAGGGCATGTACTACTTTAAAAAGCATCACATTATCTAATGTTCTTGAGTCAATAACACAATTTCTAAACTTATGACCATCTATGAGCAGGGTGACATAGAAGGGCTCAATATTTTTAGTTGTAGACGGTGCCGAAGCCATCAAATTTTGTGGAGGTGGAGAGGTAGGGGATGAGCAGAAAGCCTTTGGAAGTGTTTAATAATGAACTAGGTTTGGACATGATAAACTTGACGAGTTGGGCATAGGCATTTGGGTGAGTTTGATAAAATTCAACTTCAGAGATTTGGATCTTGGTTCGTTTAATACTATCTATTATGTCAAAAGATCATGAGGCGGATGGGGCATCCAAGCTTAGAGAAGCGAAGTTTTAGGCTTATTGAATTTTTGGATGAGATCCTTTTGGACACGGGAGTTGAAGGTACATTATCCTTAGGTGTGGAATTTGAAGGAGTGGAAGTATTATATTACTCACCTTCTAAGTAGTAGTGGTAGGGATAGGCAATCCTCTTCTAACAAAAACCGAATATAATGTGGAACTTCTTTATATTTCTTTGCAAGTTGAACCACATCATTCTTCTTGTTCATATTTTCTCTTGTGATGATAACATATGATTAGCTATTCATATTTTCCACTACCTCATTATAATAATCTTCATCATCATCAACCCCTTATGTGGTAGTAAAATTGACTTGAGAATCGTTCACCTTATAACACCTCATCAAGTTCCTCTTCGAGCTCCTCAAGTTTCTACACTTCAACATCATCCTTGAGCTCTTGACCTTCACATGTTGCATTGACTAGAACCTTGAGAGGTGGTGCCTCAATTGCCAACTTAGGCTGGGTGGGAGGCAAACGATTTCGAGGTTGAAAATTCCTTCTCGTAATATCTTTATAAGGAGCATTCTGATCCAATTGCTTCTTGATGGTGATCATATCATTTGCCAATTCTGGACTAATTGGTCAAAACTTGAGGTAGAAGATGTAGAGGCCTTAGATTTAGGAGGTTCTCTTAGAAAGAAATGAAAATTGAAACCAACAACTATCCTTTCAATATTTTGAACATCTAAGGTAGTATTACAAGTATAATTACCTAGAGTGATAGGGAATTGAACTCCAGCTATCTTCTTATCTTTACAGGTTTTGTGCAACTTATCAAGTTGCCTACAAATTTCTACTAGGGCAATCTTATCACTGCAAAACATGAGGAGCTTAAAGGGGAATATTCAAAACATGCCAACTTGATATAGGAGAACTTCCTAAACTGAATGTAATAGCTATCATAGGTGGATAGAACTGCTTAGCCTCATCGAGAAAATATTTTAGATGCATCGCCCTACACAATCCTAACAATGTACATTTTGAAGGCATCATTGACACTCCTAAAATGATGATTGTTGTTCTTCAGGGTCAATTTTGAGTAGTACTCATATACTCGGGCATTCTTTTTATTGTCTCCTGAGGAGAGGCCTAGTCACTTCCTGTATGCCCCAATAGTTTACATTATATAGGAGGTCATATAGAAGACATTGATCTATGCACATTTTCCAATAACTCACTCAAATTAATACAAATGATTTCTCCCCAGTTCAATTTTTACTTTCCTTCATGTATTATATTTATTTATGGGCACATCCAAAAGTGGAACTCGTTGCTTATAGGAAGCCCCATTATCCTGGATAGGAGGGTGATGATATCATAAAGTTATGCCTTAAAATCACTCATGTACATAGCTTTAGGTAACATGGAGGGTCCTTTCTTTGGAACTTTGAACCAGGATTTGGCTACCATATGCTTGTATTTTTAGGTTCTTGATCAAACAACTGTTGGGATTGTGCCATAGTGAGGACATTTGAATCTTCAAACACTAGAATTCCAAGTGCAACATTGATACATTCTATATCTAGCATAGAAATAACTTAGCCTTAGGGGTCTATGATTTCTTATGTATTAGAATCAAAATGAGAGCCACACGTTAGGACCTGTATCTCGCACATTGGATTGAGACAAGGAAACGCCAACATATGTTATCCTACAATATTTGATGAGTGAGCTTGGTGAAGGATTTGCATCATTAATTCATACCCAAAAGTCATTGAAATCCAAATGTTACACATCAGTGTCCCCTATGTTGGGTATGAAGGTCTCGAGAGAAGAGAGATGCTCATGACCCTTGAAATGAATCTTCATAATGGCAAGAGAGGACTAAGAAATAGTGATTGATTAGAGAATTCCCATTCAGGAAGTAGCGATGCGGTAGGGTGCGGGATCAAGTCGACTAGGAATCTTCACAAGGGAAATGGAAAACTCTTATTTGATTATTGAATAGATAATGACCTCCTCATGAGAAGAATGTAGTTTAAATTTTTTTAAATGGCTGAGGTAGGTTACGGCTAGAAATTATTTGGAACGGAACATACAAAGCTCAAACTATGGTTACAATGGTAGAAATGATTAAATCTTCTCATTTTATAATACTGTGTTAGGAGAAGGTCAGCGGGAGGCATTAAATGAGGGTATTAATGGTTTGCAGAAATAGAGAACTTGAAATACTTGATGTGGATATGACGGAGGAATACAACACAAGAGGCCCAAAATTGCATAGGAAACTTACGACACAAAGGGCCGAAGTTTTTGTAACAAAAAGATAATGGATTTCTTGAGGAAAATGCAGTTTATGGGGAACAGAGGGCTGAGGTTGCACTTGAGGTGATTGGGAAAAAGGAGTGACAATTCTACACTATATTGGCATGCAACAAAAGTGGGTAAATTTGGCGAGAAACACATAGAAGGCCTATGGGACATTGGGACAAAGGTTAATCACCGACCCGAAAATCCTCAACACAAATGACTTAGGCAAATTTAGGAAATAGGTTGTGGGTCGGCAAGGCTTTGTAGGTCCGTGGGAGTACGGGAGTGACGACAATCTGAAATCACAAGGACCACAAATTCTTAGAAAGATCAATACTCCAAAAGAATAAGGAAGACTAGCTTCTTTGTGGGAGAAGTAGGGAATAATAGAACAAAGAACCTAAAGGAACATGGGACATGAGGGACATAAGGAACCAAAACACCCAAAATACCCGTGAAATAAAGCAAGAGCCCAAAACTTAAATTTTGAAAAAAATGACTAACTATTGAGACTTGTTTACCTTACCCTTATACTTCACAAAGGCAAACAAAGACCTCAAAAGGGAGGACTTACTCAAAATTTTGAAATTTTCAAAATATACACACATATTTTGGGTAAGTGACAACAACATGAGTACCTGATTAGGCCTAGTTGTTCAAACTCATATTGTGGATATGTCACTTTTATTTTGGGCCCCTAGCTTCACTTGAGGGGGTGTTAGAGTAGGTATTTACCTTAGCTCATGTTCACCTAGGTATTTTTTTACCTTTATTGTATTTATCCTCACCCACTTATGTGTGTGGATATTTCTTTTATCTTATTTATATATTAGGAAGATATTATCTAGTTGTTAGGTATAGTTCTTTCCTTGATCTATGGTATTGACTAGATCTTTGATGACTAGTTCTTTCCTAAATCTATGGTCTTGACTAGTTCTTTGATGACTAGTTATTTCCTTGATTTATGGTTTGATCTATGACCTTAACTAGTTCTTAGATTGATATTCCTTGCCTATATAAGAAAGGCTCATTCTCATTGTATTTCATTGAGTTCCATAATAATATATGATATTTCTACTCATTTGTTTGCAAAGGTTTTATTAAAGTTATTTTGGTGAATTACTTTCATCTTATTGAGTGTGGTGTTTGATTAGCATTTGAGTTCTTGGCTTGGTACAATTTGTTTATCATTCCTTTTAAAATATGTTGTATCATATTAATTCCCACTTTGTGTTGAGTTGTGTTATGGTGTTGTGTCACCATGTTGCGTTGTATTGGAAATGTTTGTCTTGATGTTAAACCTCTATACTAGGTTTATATATGTAATCATTTTGTTATGTGATAAATTATGATAATGAATTAGGGGCATATGGTGGTTGCATGACCCCTAATGTATTATACTCTCACACTTGGTGTGTTATGCGGAAATGTACCCTTTGTAAGCCATAGAATATTGTTACATTATACATGTTAATTTTTTCATGCATAAGGCATTATGATTATGTGTAAGTCATGAATTTGATTATAATGTGTCATGTTCTATGTTACATACCCTACCCTATTGATCCCTATGGGTAACATCCATAATTATATGTATAGAGAGAGAATTTGTAGGCGAGGTGACCATAGCCTTGAGTCATGTACTTGTTTGGAGGTGGAGTTTCATGTAGACTAAAAATATACCTCTATCTATTTGGTATACCTCGAGCTTGCTCAGTATATTGTGGATGTACACCACCTTAGGTTCATGCTTATGTACACTAGTGTATCAACTCTCTCCTATTTTGGTTTTCCATCAAACAATCCTATTTGATATTGACTTTGTGGATCCTCATTTGTGTGATATATATATATATATTGGTTATATGTATTTTTGAGCTGATGTAATGAAATTACTTGTATAATTCATATTATGAGCATAAATAGAAAACCAAAGAACACAATATTATAGATAAATGATCTCAATATGCAATAAAAATAGCTTCACCACTTGAAGGGGGAAACCTCCAAACCATACAATAAGACTCAAATTCTCGAATGATGATGAAATACTACCTACTGCCCCCTATATGTATTATTCATATGTTATGGCCATCACCAAGGCCGACCTACTAAGCATGAGAAAGTATAAATGATATAGTAAAATGATATGGTAAGCCACAAGTCAGCTACTCATATCCTAATACAAGCAATAAGTTAAGGGCGTACCATTCCCTTCCCCTTCAAACCAATGTCGTCCTCAATGTTGAATAATCATGGATGTTGCTGCGAAAACCTTCATCCTCCCAGTCGCATCTTATATGCTCAGATTCTTCCACTTGATTAGATTCAATATTTGAGTGACAACAACTTTACAAGTACCCCTATGGTGGCCATGTAATGGCCACATAGTGATTGTAATGTGATATTTCTATGTTCATATTTTATTTGTAAATTGATTTTTTTACATTTAAGAACCAATAATTTTGTTGATTGATGTATTCCTAATTTTTGGGAATTTAACTTGATTTTGAGCTAACAAGAGGCTTTTACATTACTGCAGCTATTTATCCATTTATTTTTCTTAGTTTGAAACTTTCTCTTGGAGTTTAAACATTTTCTAGCCTAGTCAAAGGCTTGGGAATTTTTTCCACTTGACATTTGAATTTGATTGTTATGTTGGTTCTAATGTTGTGATGTGATGGATTAGGGTCATGGGATTCACCATGGAGTGGTTGGACCTATGGACCCACTTTTTTGTATGGGGGTATGCCCCAAGGGATCATAGGGCTGTATAATATTGAACTACAAGTTACTATTTGAATCGAGTGGAGGTGACGGGGCTCTATGTTCCTAGGGCCATAGGGTGACTTGACCTCATTAAATGGAGAGATAAGGTGACAAGACTCTTGGTGAGTGACCCAATATGGAGAAATAAGGAGATGGAGCTCTATGGTGAGTGACCTAACATGGAGAAATAAGGTGATGTGGCTCAATGGTGAGTGACCCAACATGAAGAAATAAGGTTACGAGGCTCTGTGGTGAGTGACCCGGATTTGTTCGGCACTATGATTCTTTTTCTATTTGGAGGCATATGTAGATTTGGGAGGCATATGGAGCTAATATTTATGTTTCATGACTCACTCATATGAGTCTTGTTATACATTGTTATTATTGAGTCTCAACACTCCTCTTGGATAGTATGTACTATTGTATCTTGTTTTGACACAACGTGGGTATAGTCATGGTTTTGAGTCATGTGATACCATTACATATGTATCAACATGATGCTTCATTGTTTGTTAGTCATGTGTGTGTGTTGGATTTATGCCTAGGGCATAATTGTTGGAAATTCTATGTTAGGTGGACTACTTATTGTCTTTCCATGGTGGAGTTAGAGGTCTTGTGATGTGATTCATTCATGAAAATGTGCTAAAAATGTGTTTTTGGTTCATTTGTTATTGTGTTTTGTACAGTGCAACATTGTGAGGCTAGAAATTTGGGAAACCTTTTGGGACTTTGAAAGATTAAATCCTTAACAATCGATAACATTACAAACAATGAACAAGTAAACTAGATAAATGAAACAACTAATAAATGGTGAATACCCTTATGAGAAAACACATGCAAGTTTCTTTTGAAATGAATACCTTAATTTAGATCGAACCCACTATAGATTTGAACTGTTGAATAAAGAGGCCTTATGAACTTTGAAACAAGAACTTGTATTAGGAAAAGATTAAAGGATATATATATATATATATATATATATATATATATATATATATATATATATAAGGAGAAATGCCAATCTTCACAGAACATTAAGAAAATGAGAAAAAATTAAAATATGCTTAAACTTGTTGGTGGTTGCATTTTAAGAAACGCATCCCTTTTCTCTAATCAATTTTTTCATCATTGAGTTTCTATGCTTTCTCATCCCATTTAGTACCTGGAGTGTGTCACATCATGGACGATGCTTTTGTAAGAGGGAGGAAGATGTAGTTCCCCTCATGTTATCATCTCTCAATTGTAGTTGTGTGGGCTCGAGTCAGTCTTAGTTTGAGTGAGTTTATTGTTCAAACATCGTGCTTATGTTATGAATAATTTGTAAAATAATGGTAGCATTTAAATTAAGCATTTGTGATGATAAAATAATAAGGGAAATTTTGAAGTGTCCTTTCACGAACTAACCTTTTGGAACCCTAGGATCATCCATGTGTCTTCGATTTGTGAGGTGAAGTCATTCTTCTTGTGACTCATCCAACTTGGGATCATTCTTGAACCTTGAGTTTGAAATATTTATAAATTTCTTTATAATGTTAAACATTGATCTAACTAAAGCATATTTTGTTATCAATAAAAGGATTCCACATAATTCTCAATGAAGATATTTATGTGTTAATTAAGGGACGTATTGAGGAAGTGAAGGTTTCAATTAAATAAAATGTTAAAATAATCAAATTAAATCATGAAATTAGCATAAAAGAAGACTTTTCATTAAATATAAATATTTCTTTAGTATTCTTAAATCTCTCCAAACTTATTTTGGAGCTTGAGCCAAACCACATTTCAAGAAGAATTAATGTAAATCCTTGGGTTTTGTATTTTGGTCTTCCGTGAGATGTTATTTTGAAAATTATGGTCAAAAGAATGTTTTAATGAAATTTTGGGCATGTGTGAGGATGTTTTTTGGATGGAGGCTTCATGGTGGGAAAGGAGAATGACATTGTAGGTCTTGCACAAATGGGCCTGGAAAAGGGCATTGTATGGTGCTATGAATGAACAACATGACAAATTTTAGCTCTTTCGGTGATGTGTCTCAAGTTGCTCTGTGGGCATAAGTCTGAATATGAATGGGTCTCTTCTTCTGTTACCAAATATCACTAAATTATATAGTGACCAGGCTTGTTGTGATGTTTTACATCAAGTTGGAAATGATTCTGGGTATCTTTTTCAAGAAAGGAATTATTTCCTTTTATAAGCAAAGGAAACTTGACTTAATAATTTGTAGTTTAGCTCTTTTTTCCTTGGATTGTAATGCATTTAGTTTGAGATGCTCTCTTTGTGCTATTTTTTAAAGCTACCTAATTATGTCCTCTTACTTCAATGAAATTTCTCCTTGCTTAGATACAAAGTATCTAGATACCATCAACATGTGAGTAACTCAGAAATGAAGGGCGATGTCTCCTTTGATTGTTGTTTTTATTATTTTTGTTACATCTTTTCTGACTGGGATGAACTTTGAAAATTAGATTTAGATGCACGTGTGTGAAATGTTTTTAAAAATTACTTGAAAAATGTGGTCTCGTGGAATGCCAAGGTTGTGGGATAGGAACAAATGGTTTTGTTGAAAGCGTTGGAAACTTTCAAGAAAATGCAATTGACACGGGTCATGCCAAACTCCACAACCTTTCCAACATATTCTAGGATCTTTTGAGCATGCCATTGAAGATTAACAAGTATGTTAAAATAGGTTTTTTTGTCTCATGTTGAAGCATATACAAGCCTGTGAAATGTTTGACAAAATTTCTGGAAAAAATGTGGGCTCATGGACATCAATGAGTGTTAGAGATGTAACGTGGGTAACACTCACATGGAAAATGGACTGTTTGATATAATCCCTCAAGAAATGAATTTCTTAGGATGTATTTTTCATACGTGGTAAAGTATACATAGACCTGATGCATTGAAAATGCCATTGGGGCCACTTTTTTGGTGTATACAACTGCATGGGGTCTATAGAATGTGCAACAACTATGTGTGGAGTGTTTTTGTGTACATTTGGTGCATTGGGGAAAGTGGGGAGAGCCTAAACTATAACATGGAAAGGTGGGTATGAAAGGCATGTGAACTATTTGATAAATGTCTAAAAAGAGACCAAGCTACATGGATTACAAAGGATTACAAATTGTGCACAAAATGGTGTTCTTGAAGATGCTTTAGTGTTTTTCATTGAATTGTGCCAAAGTTTCATGGTTCATGGGTTGTTAAGATTGTGGGAAATGCACAAATGCATTCCTTTAATTGCATATATAGGAGTTTTAAGGAAAATATTAGTCCCAGTCTGTGCCAAAGTGGGGAGCGTGGAGCAGTGTTTGGTTGGGCCACCATAACATTGGAGAGAATTATTATTTTTACCTGAGGTTATGGGTGTTGGTACGTTGGTTGTGATGTATGTAAAAATGGGAAGCATGATCAATGTTCATGAATTGTTTGAGGAAAATCCTTTTCAAAATGCATGGTCTTGACACAAGGAAAATAAGAGGTTTGGAGAAATTACGAGAGCCTTCAACCATCGAATGTGGTGATAGTGAATTACGTGAAATAGGTATGGATTTCCTCTTCTTCTTGCATTTAAA
Organism: Taxus wallichiana var. yunnanensis; assembly: GCA_018340775.1. Classification (NCBI taxonomy): domain Eukaryota; kingdom Viridiplantae; phylum Streptophyta; class Pinopsida; order Cupressales; family Taxaceae; genus Taxus; species Taxus wallichiana. The sequence continues at coordinate 521,641,946 of CM031236.1, read as the reverse complement.
TTACACACTCTATCATGTCCTATGTGGTTGGGTTTCAATAATTTGGATCATAGAAAATGCATCTAGAACAAATGTTACAACTTTTACCCTTCCCAAAACCTTTAAAACTTGGAAAGAAAAAAAATGGCCTTGAAAATTGTGCGCATGGAGCGCCACACCCAAGTATACGATGAATCCGAACTTATAATTTAATCCCTTGTAATGTAGGACATCGTGGGGAAACTAAAATAATTTGTTTGAACGCTTTAATGTTTTTCCAAGCCAAGTCTCTAAGCCCATTTTTATATATTAGCCACTTGTGGTGACGTGCTCAATTTAATAAAATGCGATCCATTCGAATTGAGATGCCTCTTCGTTCGAGTGAAGCGAAAACAACTTCCACCTACCTATAGAATGAAAAAGGATAATTGGAACCAATTCTCGAGTTATGCAAAAACATTTACAAGTGGGTTTTGAGGCCCTCGGCCATTATGTGACAAGAAATTTTAGTTGTGTTTACGATTATCATCCCGGAGATACCCTTGTAACTTGAGAATTGTTCATCATATTTGAATTCCGTCGAATGCGATGAATTCTATGTATATTGGGGTATAAGTGGGAATCATCCAAATTTGTGCTTGAACTCAAGATGAGTGTTTTGGAACCCAGTTTGTAAACACTTTTGTTGTTTTGGCTAGTTTTCTTAACTTACTACTTTAGCTAGAAACTCCTTTTGAGGCTCCGTTTGACTTCTAACCATGTGTGAGACCTTTTTAATACCATCACAATGATATGTAGAGTATTATTAGATATTTTATCTTGTATAAATGGATTTTGAAATGTATGGTGTTTTATCTCTCCTCCCTCTTCTCTCTCTAGAAATGACTATGATACTTTAGTTGATTTTGAAAACGTAAATGAATTGAAAAAGGTAAATTGGTTTGAAATGAAATAAAAATGGACATGAAATGCAAATGGTTATAATATTGTAAATGGAAAATAAAATGTCTCTTAACCTTCTCTCTCATCCTTACTCTCTCTCTAGAACTAGAAATGTAAAGTGTGAATGAATGTGAAAATATGAATGCATGAGAAATAAACTCTCTCTTCTTCTCTCCCCCTATATCTACCTCTCCCTACTCTTTGTTTGATTTTTTTTAAATGATTAATGTGTGGATTTATGTTTAAGTGTAGGGTATTTCCATGCCATTTCTAAATGCCCGACCTTGCGGTGTTTGCATGTACATGAGACAAGAAGAAAATGGCAGATTAATTGTATTTTTTTATCATGGTGTTATTTTTAAAATACTTGTAATGTTGTATAGAATATACCATCGATATTGTTATGAATATATTACATGATTTCATTATTTCGTGATATATACAATATTGTCGCATATTGGTAAAATTCACTATTTTGTATGTAGTTGTACTTTTACATGTTTGACTAATTCCACACTTAGTCATATTTATATATATTTAGTTAGGTAAATGAAGTTGATTATATCTTGTTGTGTTGGAAAACGATGTAAGAGGATCACTTTTATTATATCCAAATCATCATCAAGAGAATGAAATTGAAATCTTGTTATTTAAAATTATTTGTACCATCATAATTTTGGATGTGATTATACAAGTAAAATTGATGGTAGTAATCGTAATTATGTTATTCATCTATCTCCTAGTGATATATTGACATAGAAGATCTCATAGCCTTAAAAGCATAAATATAACAATTATAATGTGCGTGTTTCCAATTTGGGTGAAAAGCGTCAACCAGACTTATAGTTTAAAATATCAACCCTTGTGGTATGGAATGGTCCCCTTTGAGCTTAACCTCATGCCTTATTTCTATAGTGGAACCAAACACCACTTGGGACATCAATATGCCTTAGGAATGGAAGTTTTTTCCTTATATTTTTATTATAGGAACAACTTTGAGTTTTTGGAGGTCTTGGGGGAATAAGTTGTTGAACGTTAGCTTTATCTTGTAGTGGGGTTGTTTCACCTCAAAGTAATGTGATAAAAATAGATAAGGGTAATAGGCATAGGAGGAATACCTATGAATAGTTAGGAGAAGGTTCGCACATTGTAGGCGTTGATCATAATGATTTTAGAGATCTTCCCTTTGGCTAGGAGGAACAACCTGTAAGAAACACAACAAGACCACAAAATAACATTAACAATATATGTTAGTGGACTTCCTTCCAAGTGCTAGATTCGGGAAGCAAGGTGCTTCTAGAAGGCTATCAATCCACTTTTAAATACAATTTAATGCAACAAATAACATGAAATAAGGAAATCCTACTGTAGTTGTATGATTTAGGTATCTCATGCTAATACAATAAGTAAATCTAATCTAACATGCAAAGTTATGATTAGATCCGAGAGGTTTGGTAGGTTGTTCTAGGTTTAGAGGTATGACATGGGTTGTAGGTGAGGTCTGGGTGGAGTTTGGTAAGGTTTTGGGTTGTTTGGGAAAAGTTATGAGCTTGTTGTTATAAATGAAATTACCAGTCATAAAGACCGGTATCAGTTAGGTGAATGATGTCGGTACTAGTAGATGACCGACATCAGTTGGGTGACTAGTGCCGTAGGGACAATATAGTGGAAATGTTAGAAATGGGTGTTTTGGGTCTTTTTGTGATTACATAGAGGGTTGAGGGGGTTTAGGAAGGATGATATGATTTTTGTTAAGGCTCAAAAAGGGTGGTAGAGGTGTTAGGATGGGTGAAATGGTTCAAGTTGATGGAATAAGTGGTAAACAAGTGAAAGGTGGTATTCGGGACATAGAAGGGTAAGATGAAAAACATAAATGAAAGACACAAGATCAAAATAAGAACTTACAAATAAGAATGAATTACTTATTTGGTAACTGTAGATCTCAAGGGGTTGTTGATTGACTCACAATCATGGGAGATATGAGAATGTGTCTAGTGTCGCATGCGATGGAGCATGTGTGCTCGGTTATGATGATCTAAAACTATGGATGGGATGGGTCGATGTTGGTGAAGACCTAGTGGGATCTGGTTGGTCATTGCGTAGCTTGAATGCTCGAGAGTTTGAATGCCAAAGCTTGAGTGAGTGAATGAATTGGAGAACCCATGCATAGAGATAGAAAATATTACTTAAGTGTAACTTTTGGCGAGTTAAGGAGCAAGTGTGCGCGATAGAAATCAATGTCGATTAAGGATAATTAGTCTAACTTCCTAAAAATAGCCTAATTGATCCTAGATTTGGCATGATTATAGTCTTAGTCCGCATCTAGAGTGTTGAATGGAGTTAATAGGAGTGTAGAATTGGTTAGAGGATTAATAGGTCATGAATGATTAGGTTTGGAAAGAGTCCCGATTGGTTAGGATAAGTGGAGACTTGGTCTACGCTCATTAATAGGTCTTAGGGTGAGGTGGCTAGGTGAGGTGGATATTAATCTAATTAAAGTAATTAAATTAATAATCTTTGTGACAATGAGGATTAATTTAATTATAGGTGATTAAATTAATACCAATGTGGGGAAGGGGGCCATGGCTAGGTATATGTGTTGAATTGATGAATTGAAAGGGGTTAAAGGGATTGTGACCCAAATTTGGTGTCTAAATTTTCCCCTTTTATCACGTAGCATTTATTAATAAGCGACATTGAAAAAAGCAGGAGGTAGGTGCCCCAGTATGAGTGAAAGTTAGGTTTCCTAAGTATGGTTGGAGGTGATCCCCTCAAACTAGAACCGAGGAAGTGATAAGCTAAGTCGGTGGGTGGTTTGATACTGAGTGATAAATGATTAAAAATAAGGTATAGGTGGGGTGTAGGTAATGATGATAGTGGTGTGGGTAATAGGTAGTGGCATTTAAATACATGCACATGTATAACATGCAACAATGCACTAGGTTGAAGATTTGACAAACACGCCATCGTCAAAGGTCGATAGGTTTATCCAAACAACATGGATGTGATCCGGGTATCAATGTATAGGATACGGTCTGAAACACAACTACGCAAGGTGTAGGAGTGGGCATTAGGTGTGTTCCAGAGCACAAAAATGTTTAGTCGGGATAAACGACACGACATTAGGAAAAGCAAGGTCAGTAGGCTAAACAACACAAGTAGCGTCGTCGCAAGGTATAATAAGTAATTGAATTCAAGTGTCAAATGGGAGGGTTTGGGTTGGGTTAATAGGTAAGGCCGTAGGCAAGGCCAAGGTAGAGGCAAAAACATGCCCCAAACATATAGTGTGGTTGGGTGTTAGGTAATAAGGCAATTTAGGTAGGGTTCTGAGGTTGGGGTAAGGTTGTGGCTGTAATTATATGGTTTCGGGTAACAAAATTGAGGGTAAATTAGGTATAGGTTGGTGGAAAGGTGACTAAAACCATTTTAAGGTGAACCGATGTTGATAAAGGATAACCGATGTTGGTCCATTAGGGTAGGAACCCGGACGTTGGTCAAGTTGTATTGGGGGTAAAAAAGGTAAAATCCATGTTTTACAAATTCATTTTTAACTTTCTATCTTTGGAAAAATGACAAAGAGCACTTTTGGATGAGAGAAAGTACAAGTGGATGTGGAAGGATAACTTGGTGAGTGATTAGTGAAACTAATAGGAATTGATTTGATGGGCCCGCGAGATCGATCAAGCTAGTTGATTGGGTGAGAGTTGAGGAGTGGATTTAGGCATGGTTGAGGTGGGAGAGGGAGTGGGAGGATCGCTAGTACAAAGATCAGAGATCTTACCACGGAGACGATGCTAAGTAGAGGTAGGTTTCAAAATCTATTTGTTGTTTGTAATTAAAATGAAGGTAGAAAAATTTAAATTTTAGGTTTTAAATGAATTTGATATATTTTTTTGAAAATGGGGTGAAATCGGGTATGGGGAGGGTGAAATTTAGGTTAATTAGGTGGTAAAATGAATGTGGGTGAAATTTGGGTGGTTTGGGGTAGGTTTTAGGCATTTTTGTTAATTTTGGCAAATTAGGGATGTTAGAGTTTGATCCTAGGCCCAAACGGTGACCGAGCGCTAGTTGGGAATCGACGATGTTGGTAGGCTTACCAAGCATTGATGGGGTGAAATGATGATTGGTACCGGATGAAGGGGAGATCGGTGTCGATCACTTTGTAAAAGTGACTAGGTCCTAAAAATGAAGGTTTAGGTGGCAAAAACTGAGAAGAATGGAGTTGTAGGATAGATGATGAAGTGGGGAGGTAGTGGTAGATAGAGTAGGTGTATAAAATTGATAGAATTAGGTGGGGTTTTGAGTGAATAGAGGTATGAATGGTCAAGGTTTAGGTGCAAGTCGTGTCAAATTGGTGAAGGTAGGAAAGTAGTAAACCAAAATATGTGAGAGTGTTTTAGGCAAGATAAAATCGAGTAGGCGAGTTAATTCAGTAGAAAATAGATAGGCTAGGAAAATTGTGTGTGGGATGGGATTGGGTAGGTGCAAATAGATGATTAAAAAGAGGTAAGTGATTGACAAGTGTAATTGGTAATGATGCAGGTGCATCACTAGTTGACTATGTGGGATAAGGTACCACCATTGTTGGTATAGATGCGAGCTAGCGCACCGAGGATGAGTGGGACCATATGAGAGATGTCGAGCTTTTGGTGTGAGGTGATATAGGCGTATTGTTTGAGATCATAGTTTGATGGTTGCACTCATCGATAGATGGGACTTAGTGACCAATACCTTCCATCTACCCACCGGCGAGATGACTATTACACTGGAGGATGTGTACAAGATTTTGCAACTACCGATTGTGGGGGAGTCACAATATCGAGAGGAGGCGATGGAGGCGTGGTTGTATTATTTGGTGAGGTGGTGGGTGACCTGGGTGAGCATAAGTGCCAACATCAGCTATGGAGTTATGTACACTACACATCTAGAGGAGACCAAGTTAGTAGTATTGATGATGGTGGCGGTAGGATGTTATACACTCCCATATTAAAAGGGTGGTAAATTTCCCTGAGCACTAATGGGGGTTTTAAAGGATTTGATTGAGGAGAGGGTTTGTTTTACATATACGCATCCTTACTTGGTACGATTATACTGTGAGGAGCTATAGGCATATCGAGAGGATTCGGTGGTATGGTATATGTTTTACATACTTATTGCACTATTGGGCCTATGAGCACATAATTATTGTGAGCCCACATGGAATTCGAGACAGATTGACATTAGGGTGTGATGAGAGATAGTTATAAGAAATGGGTGCTGTGGGGGCTCATCCATAGTAGTAGAGGAGGCATCACATGATGTGACTTATTATAGGTAGATGATAGAGGGATTATATGCTATGGATATTGTATGGCGGCCATATGTGGATTTTCCATCTTATGGAGGTATGGCAGATGAGATGAGGGATTTCTGATTAGTTAAATGGATATAGTGGAGACATGTCAGTGAGCATAAGATGATTCCAGTAGACAAATTACGATGCCAGTTTAGGCTGCATCAGAAATGCTTCTACCATTTCCTCAGTATTGCAGAGACAATGTGGAGAGACCTTTATCTCCACATCATTCGACAAGGCCAATAGGGCAAGAGGATTAGGTGGTAGATAAGAGGATCGGTGAAGATGGTACCACTATTACATACATATAGTGGTGGGTAGTGTAGCTACGAGGAAACACCTCCATGGCCAAGCCAACCATATTTAGTGATAGTGATAATGCGCAGGGGGATGCACTACATGGACAAAGTTGATGCTTTACATGTACAACCCTGACACATGCACAAGCATAGGTGGCTACTCTTCATGGGTAGGTGGTTGGGTTACAAGGTTAGGCTCTCACACGAGCACTAGCAAGAGATGGGGACATGTGTAGTAGCATTGAAGGTGCAAGTGACAGGGTTACATGCCCAGATAGTCACATTACAGGGGAAACTAGCCACATCACATGAACATGTGGCTACATTACAGCAATGAGATAGGTACACATGCACCAACAACAAGACAGGTCCCATATTATAGGCACAAGCACTAGGACATGGTCATGTATTACATATAGCAAGGAAAGGACCACTTGTATAGGCACAAGGTCTATAGATAGGTGTCGAGGTATGACATTGCCTCGGGTGATATCGATGGATACATACATGGATATTAAAAGAGAGGTGAGATATAATCAAGATAAGATTTTTTATGTCAACCTTCGGTGATGACATATGTTGAGAATAGGGGCCAACAGAAGCTAGTGAGAGGACCAACTCAATGACCCGAAAACTAGCAACTTAGAGATCCATCGAGACACACATGTGAGGTAAGAGAGATGTGGTGAGCGAGTGAAGACCGAGGCTAGAGGAGGATATTGGTGAGATGATGAGGACGGAAACTAGGACCAAATGAGGGTACCGGTGAGAGCACAAGAGGTGTCAGCCCCTCACATGGGTGAGACAAAGATGGTATTTTCCATTGTATTTTGATTTTGGACATATATACCGGCTCACATGCCGAAGATGTGAGATTGTATGTGAGAGTTTTGAGATACTTGTATTATTTATATCTGTGTATATATGTATTGACACACAAACCGTCCATTTATATAGTTGTTAATGTGATTGATAGATGATGTGTGGTTTTATTTCCATTTTACTGTTATTATGGAAACTAAAATGTTTAGGCATGGTTTGCTTTAGTTTCCAAGTTATTAGTAGTATGGAAACTAGATGATTATGCATGGTTGAGTCGGATCGACATGGTGGAGTCAGTGTAGTCATGGTTGAGTCGTGTACAAGCATCTTTGGATTCATGAAAATTAGAAGGTTTAGGCATAATGGAGTCAGGTGTAGGCATGATTGAGACATGTATAGGTATGGTGGAGTCATGAAAAATAGATGGTTTAGGCATGATTATGATGAAAAGATGTGATTTCCATTGTATTTATGTCATGAAAACTTAGTTATTTAGGCATGGTTTGTGTCAATTTTATTATGAGATGAGATGATGTTGTAACATGATAGGTATGGTCATATGAGGTGATTGAATTTCCAAATTATTGTGTGTATGGAAACTAAGTAATTGGGTATATTTTAGGAAGGGGAAAGATTGGTGAGCTAACCTTAAAGGGCCCCATTCCCTAAGAGTGTTGCATACATAGCCCCGGTGAAAGGGGCCTCAGGACGATGTAGTTCGCCCATAGGATAGGGAAGAATAAGATGAGGTAGGTGAGTAGGTTAGGGAGTTCATGTATGGTTAAAATGGGCAAGGAAAGTGAGGCATGATTGTGTCTAGGTTGATTAGGCATGATTGAGTCTAGGTTGATTAGGCATGGTTGTGTAAGATGAGTTAGTGAAGTAAATGATGAGTGTAAATGCAGGTGAAAGGAGAAGAAATCCCATAAACTAAGTGTCTAAGGACTTTTCCTATGTAGAATAAGCAATAAGTAAGTAAAGGGGTGAATCGTAGAAGAGGAGAAAAATTCTCCATAAGTGGAAAGAACCATTATGAGCATACCAAAGATAGGCTTATGAACTTAAGCCCCTAAAGGTATTGCATGATTGAACTTTCTAGGGGTGAAATAATTTACATGATCATGAAGTGTCGCATGTGCGCGTCCCTTGATTAAGTAGAAGAAGAAAAATGAAAGAAGGTGAGGTGGAGTGGTTTTGTTAGCGTAACCTCATTGTGAGACATCATGCCCCTTCTTCAAGATACCCAAAACTAGAATAGGCAAGTCCATGACCAAATTTTTTTATTTTTCTTGATTTTTGTGTTGTTTTAAAGAAGTGGTCAATGCAAGAAGTCTATGTGGGATGAATGGAATATCTCCTTGAGATATTTAAATTGATCGATGCGGGAAGCTTCAGAATATTTTTATTTTATTGGGATAGAAATAGTCTTCTTTTTAGATAGACTATGTACAATAGGGATATCTTTTTATAGTTGTCCTTCATGGGAGCATTCTATTTATAGCAGAAAGATAGAAATATAGATTTCCTTTTTGAGGGAATCATCTATGTACAAGAATTTTGACTGAATGATTTGAATTTGAATATCAATATATTACTTTTGAATATTTTTTTGTTGGACTTTTAGGTCATGAACAAGATTATAAAGGAGTATAGGATTCTTTATGAGAGAAAAACCATAGCAAAAATGCTTTAAAAGTGAGGTTTTAAGAGAAAAATGACCATGGGATTCCATCCTAAAAAGAACCAAAAGTATCCATGAGTCGAGTTGTGGTACTCATATTGAAGACAAGGTTGAAAGGTGATGGATAATCACAAATTCTAGTTTAGTCATTAGTCCTTAAAAAGGGTAGATGAAAGGAAAGGTTACTCAAGGGACGAGTGCATAATAGAAAAAGGTGATATAGTACTTGATTCAACAATATAATCGTCGAAGATGCAAGGAATTGAGGGGATACGGTTTGGGTTTACCTTTGAGAGAAGATAAAAGATAAGCACCTGATCCATAAGTATGAGTGATGATATAGGGTCCAAGCCAATTAAGAGAAAACATTCCCCATTTACTTTTCTCAGCTTTGGTTACATGTTGATTTTCCTTCAAGACAAGGTCATTGACCTTGAAGGTTCATTCATGGAAACATTTTTCATATGCACGCTTGATGCATTTTTTGTCTAATAACTCAAGTTGTGCCAAACGGTCTTGGAAAAAGTCATCATTGTTGAGCATATCTTTGAGTGAGATATGAAGAGATGGAATTTGGACTTCGAGAGGCAAGATGAACTCGTATTATAGACCAAAGAGAAAGGTGTGGCAGCGGTCGAGGTGCAAATACTAGTGCAATAAACCCATAAGGCAAAAGGAATGTACGTGTCCCAATCTTTACATGTATCGTCAACCAATTTCATAAGAATTTTATTGATAGTTTTGTTACTCGATTTGGATTGACCATTTGTTTGAGGATAATAAGGTGAAGAAAAATTGATTTGAATGCCAAAAGTGTCACAGTTTTCATAAAGTTTTATTTTAAATTGTTTTCTGTTATCATTGATGAGATGGTGAGGAACACTAAAGTGAAAAATGATGTGATGGTTGATGAATTTTAATATTTTCTCAGCTTTGGTATAAATGAGAGGTAAAACTTCCACCCATTTAGTGTAGTATTCAATCATGGTGATGATCCATTGATGACATTGGGAATAATGGGGGTTAATCTCTTCAACGAGATCCAAACCCCATTAAGAGAAAGGCCAAAGTTCTCTAGTGAATTGTAAGGCATGACTAGGGGTGTGGTGAAGATTATCATGTTGTTGACATTTCACACAACATTTGACATAATCACAACGATCTTGGTTTAAGGTGACCAAAGAATAGCCAAGGTGAAGGATGCGTTTAGCGACAACAAGGCCATTGAAGTGATCACAACAAATCCCATTGTGAATCTACTTAATGGTGTATGGGATTTTAGAACTTGTAAGGAATTGAAGGAGGCTACGTTAAATACATGTTTGTATAGAAGACCTACCATGATGACATAATGAGAGACACTCTTGAGAAAGGCTCTATGTCCATTGCGATTGAGATCCGGAGGTAGAATTGAAAAGGAAAGGTATTCAGCAAACTTCTTATACCAAACATCATGTGCTTTAGTTTCAATTCATCCTACAAAGTTAGCATCTCGAGAATAGATAAGAGGGTGATTGCAACTTTTATACCGTGACAAGGATTTTTAGTGTGAGCGTGAAGCGGGTATTTGAGAAGAAAGACAACCCATGGTGTCCAAAATTCATTAGTGGACGCGGGGTGGTTTGAAGTTCATAATGATCAAAGGTAGTTAAAAGCATGTTGACGTAATGTTTATACTTTTGAAGTATGTCTTTACGAAACTAGTATAAACCATTGACTTGATTTACAACTAGTTGAGAATTACCAAAGATATTAATGGATTTAACATCTAACACTATGGTGGTTTGAATACCTAACACGAGTGCTTTGTATTTGGAAATTTTGTTAGTGTATTTAAAATCTAGTTTGAAGGATAAGGGCATAAGCTCACCATCAAGAGGAATGAGGATGACCCCTACACCACCCCCATGTTGACTTTTAGAATTGTCAAAAAATAAGGTCATCTGATAAATAGTGTCGTCAAGGGAGAGGGTAGCAATGGGTTCATCAGGAAAATTGAAATTAGAAGAATGATTACCAGAAAGAGGTGTATATGCAAGTTGGTCTACAATAGTTTTTCCTTTAACAAACTTTTGATTGATGAATTTGAGATCTAGGTCTGAGAGAAGCATGAGCCAACGTGTGACACGTCGGTTTTGGTAAGGTTTAGCATACATGTAATGCAAGGGGTTAGTGTTGGTGATGATGAAGGTTTTTGGTTGAGTACATAATAACGGAGTTTGGTGGTGATGAAGACTAGGGCTAAACAAATTTTTTCCATGTGAGTGTATCTGGTCACAAGTCTAAAAGAGTACTACTTATATAATAAACCACTTGATCCCTATATTTCTCGCCACGATGAGCGATCATGACACTACGAAATTATCAAAGTGGTAGAAATGTAGAGGTAAAAGGGTTTGTCATCCTTTGGTGGGATGAGCACAGGTGGCTGGAGGAGGTATTCCTTTAATGATTCAAAATATTTGTGGCACTCGTCATCCCAATTGAAGGAAACATCCTTTTTAAGAAGATGATGAAAAGGGTGACATTAGTTAAAAACTAAAAGATAAAACATCTAATAGATTGAAACTTGCCTTGCAAACTAAGAAGTTTATGAAGGTTAGTAGGTGGAGGCATCTCAAGGATAGCCTTGATTTTGTGAGATCAACTTCGATACCTGCAAAGAAATGATGAAACCAAGGAGTTTTCTAGAGAGGACGAGAAAAGATGCACTTCTTTGGTTGAAGAAAACACAATATTTAATAAGGCGATCAAAGATGACTTTGAGAACTTTGAAATGTTCAATGTGATGCTTAGAATTGGCAAGAAGGTCATTGACATAATCTTCTAATATTATATGCATGATTATGTGGAAGATATAGTTCATAACATGTTGATATGTGGCACCGGGTTTTTAAGACCAAAGGGCATGACACAATAATGAAGGTCTCCCAGGGGTGATAAAGGTGGTTTTGTGTTGATCTTTCGGGAAAGTAATATTTTGTTATAACTCGAGATACCATCCATGAGTGATAGCATCCCATGGCGGCGGTAGTGAGATCAACTAGTTGGTCAATACTAGGTAAAAAAGAAAGTTGTCCTTGGAGGAAGCTAGGTTAAGGTCACATAAATATGTGCGAGATGTGAAGTCCCCTGTCACTTTGGTGAGAGGAATGATATTATAAATCCATTGGGGTTATTCAATGGGTAGAATAAAAGAAACAAAAAGGAGGTGCTGGAATTATTCTTTCACTGAGAAAGAGGGCAATGCGAGGATGCATTTTTACAACTTTTGTTTCACAAGTTTAGCGTCAGAATAGTTATGATATTGTAGACCACAATATTTTGGTCGATACTAGGCATATCAACATAAGACCAAGAAAAATCATTGCTATGATCTCTAAGTAAATAGGTGAAGGATTCTTGTTTAGTGGAATCTAAAGAATGGCCTATTTTTAGAATGTGGGGTCATTCAACTTGGTTTGTGTCTCGAGAAGGTAACGACCTATGAATGTAAGAATCCTCTTCACCTAGATAGCTGAGGATAAAATTATCATCCTAACATTAAACAACATTTATAGAAAGTGCATCATCATTAACCATGTCAGGATACATGAAGGTAATGGAAGAGGTATCCTCGCCATCGCATTGATAGGTTAGGGGACCCAAGGAAATGGTGTTCACAGAAAATAAATTTTAGGAGGAATGGATTCTGGATCCATAGACTCTATAGGTGAAGGTGGTGTAGTAGGTGAGTGAGGTGGAGAAGGTGTATGTTCCTTTAAGAGAAACGGGATTTCCAAGGCTCCTTAGGTGTGGTCTTTGTGTTTCCAAGTGGTGAAAGGAATGAGTATATGCCGACCTTATTTGTAAAGAGAAAAGCTAAATCCTTTCCAAGCACATCGATGAAGGAATGTGTGGGTGAAGTGGCGATTGGTGAGGTCTATAAATCGAGATGAAAATAGATGAGTTTCAGTGGGTGGTTCTAGAGTATATGAAGAAGCGTCAAGTCCTCCATACATCAAGTTGGTGCAAAGGTGGGGAGGACCATATGGAAATACCTCACCTATATGATGGTTGTAATGTGGGTGTTGATGGAGGCTTCCATACTCTTGAGGAGTAAGGAAGGTGTTGACATTATAGAGACAATATTCCCCCATGGTAAGGTGTTGAAAAACACCTACCAAGGGATTATAAGTTTGTATTTGGGTAGTGGGGATGGAAGCATGACCAAAATCCTAAGAAGGAGTCATCAAGTGTTTGTAAAGTAGATGGGTTGAATTATGGGCCATCACGGAAGCTTTGGCGATAGTGGGAATAGAGGATTTAGTCATGGAAGATGTAGCGATAGAAGTAGTGGAGGAAGTAGTGGCTGAAGAAGAAGTGGTAGTGGTGGTAGATGGGATAATGTCTAAAGAAGAAGTGTTAGCGATGGTATATACCTTAACTAGTATCGGGACATCATTATCTCGGTAGAGCATGTTACGGATTTTGAATGGTGAAGGATGTTGGAATGGTGTAGTTTTTCCTTTCATGTTCAAATTTTAAACCATGGTGTAAGGTTGAAGGAACAAAACCCATGGCATGAATCCAGGATCGGCCAAGCATAATATTATATTGGAATTCCCCTCTAAGACATAGAATAATTCGAGAATGGTACATGGGCCCAAGAAAATGTGGAGAATGATGGTGCCAAGGGTGGAAGTTGTGGAATCGTTAAATGAATGCAACATAACTAGATTAGTATGCATGCAATTAGAAAGGATGCACATTTTTGTACACATGATAGGAAATGCGTTGATAACGACACCCCCATCGATCATAACATGTCGAACACATGTATTATTAATGTAAAAAGAGATAAAGAGGGTGGGGTCGGGGATCATCGATTCGAGAGGGATAATCTCTTCATCGAAGAAACTAACAATAGAGACTTGATGAATGGTAGTGGGGTAGAATATGAAGAGAAGTGGTGAGGTCAGCCACATGATGAGGAGTGATAATGGCGAGAAATAGGTGTGGGGTCTATTGACACTAAAATTTTCCTCTGTAATTTCTATTTCATTAATGTATGTATTAGGAATAGGATTTTGTTAAGTATAATTAGTAGTAGAGTCCGATAGAAGATAACTTGCAGCGCTGCCAAGTCATTTACGCCAATAATGTATAGTATGGTAATAGTCAAAAGTACAATAAGAATGTTGTGGTAAAAAGTAAATATTTGTTGTAAGTGGTTTGGTAATGTTAAAATGTCAAAGTTAGGGTAAGTAGAGAAGTAGGGTCTACATGATTAGGAATTAGAAATATTATATTGGTAATAAGGACAAGGAGTGAGGTCATAAATATTTTGTGTATTTTATTTGTAAAAAGTCTAAAAATGTGGAACCCATGTGAAATGATAAGGTTTATCTTATCTTAAAAGATAAGCTTACATGTAAAGATAAGAGTTAAGGTATGGAATATGATTCGTTAGAGTAGATTTCTTATCCTATCTTAGAGATAAGGTGGATAAGCCTGGAAGTTTTATAAATAGAGAGGCCACCCCCTCATTTAGCATAGAAGGAAGTAGTGAGAAATATTGTATGAGTGTGTGAAGGAAGCCATCATTTTGAAGGTGTGTTAAAGAAGCCATTAAGAGGTGTAATTGTGAAGTTTCTCCCATAGTTATTGTTGGAAGGCAAGTGAAGTTAGTAACACTTAAAGTACCTCATGGGTGAGATTGTAACAATTTCACGTTGATATTATAATTTACACTTATATTTCATATTTGTCATCATTCCTTCATATCATAGTCTATGGTATTCTTGTGTTATGTTTGTTGTTGTGTTTCCAGATTACATCTACCAAACTGAAATTTGTGCATTTGTAAATAATCATAGCACGAGGAGTTCCAGTGGAGAATTATCATAGTGCCGGATTGGTGATGACATTTTGGTTCCGTTGTCGGGACCATTCCTCGTTGGTGGATTTTCTGGAGAGATACTCCCACTTAGTCAAAAATCATTTGGAGGGTAACCTTGTTTTTACTATGCATAGTAGTTACCATGGTAAAGTCATTTTTATCGTGAATAGTATTTACCACAAGTAAAGTCACTTTTTACCATGAATAGCATTTACGCAATAACTTCACTTTTACCGTGAATAGTGTTTACCCACGGTAAAGTCGGGTTTTCTTTGCAATAAGTCAAGTTTTACCATAGTTTACCGTGGTCATTTCTATTTTATTGTAGAAAGGTGTAAAGTCACTTTCTATTATAGTGATTCCAATTATTTGTGCACATAAGTCTTGTTGATTGTACTTGTGGGTTGGTATTTCACTTGTAGGTACTTTTGAAAATGGGGAAGATTCCTATTTTTCAGCCCAATCTAATGAAGATGCTTCCTCTTTCATTCAAGAGTTTAAACGATCTTATATTTGTAATGGCCTTATAAGAAGGGAACAATGGACTAAATTTTTCCTACCTTTTTGGATGGTTCAACTCTTAGGTGGTTTGAAACATTAGGTCATAATGTGAAAAACTCATGGGATTTATTAAGCGAAAGTTTTCTTGAAGAATTTGGTAAACAACGAAATATGCAAATCTCATGATCAATATCACAAAGCTATCCCAAGTAGAGAAGGAGAAGATAAGGGATTATCATGCTCATGTTCTAGAGCTAAGGAGGAAGCTCGATGCCCAGATCCGAAAGGAAGGATTAGTGGATGGGTTGATGAATGGCATGGATAATCTCCTCTGTAAGCACTTCATTCTTGGGATGAAGCCAAATATCAGACAACGAGTGAAGTATGACCACCCAGCAACCCTTGAACAAGCAAAGGAGATTGCAAGAAGGCAAGAAGAAAGCATGGAAGAAGATCCCAAAGAAATTGTTGCTAAGGTAAACCTACACTAACACCTTTGGTCCATAATACACAACCACTCTCGGTGAGCACAAACCTTTCTCCTAGTACATCTACGAGTATGAAGATCTACTCGGGAAGATGGGCGATTAACTATTAATCTTCTTTAAGAAAAATAATTTAGTTCTCGGGGAGGAGATAGAGGTCCAAAAGAAATATTTCGAAGTTGTATGTTATGGTTGTCATAAAAAGGGTCATTATAAGTATAATTGTCTAGATAGAGCTTCTACATCTAGTACAAGAGATAGTGATAAAGGAAAATCACTTGTGAATTCTTTTGATGTAGTAGATAGGAGCATAAATAATGAAGTAGATGTGTTTGTAACAAAAAGAAAGAAAGAAAAAGATAACCAAGATGGAAATGATCATAAGAAGATGAAAGGAGAAAATAGTAAGAAACATAGGAGAAGAAAGTTGGGTGTGCAGGATTTTCTAATTTCACAGGGAAAATGACCATACTCCATCTTAGAAGATTTTTCCAAAAGGCTTGCAAATATTACATATGGTCAACTTTTGGCTATGTCTTCTGAGAAGAGGTGGGAGCTGCGAAGTGGACTCAATGCTCAACGAAGGAAGGAGGTTGAGGTCCCTATTTTGGAGGCAAAGGCGGATCCCTACACTCCACAAGCTGAGGTATTATGTAATGGTATTTCAATTCATGATGTCTTAGTTGATAGAGGTGTTGTAATTAATGTAATGACCGAGTCTGTAATGAATATGTTGGGTTTAAAAATTGATCGCCCCTCAACACTTATGTTAAGGTCATTAAATAGGGAAAAACTAAACCGAAGGTGTTGTTTCAAATGTGGCAATATATACGTTATGGGTGTTGTATGTGGGTAGACTTTAGGTGATGAAAAATGGTACTGTTGCATACCCAATGTTGTTGGGAAGGCCATGGCTAAGGAGAGTTCATGCGAGAAACTACTGGAATGAAGGCTTCATGACACTTGGACATGGTAGAAAGAGGGTGAAGATAAACGTGATCCCTCGGCATCATAAGGTAGAACCTGTGGATTCAAGTGATGAAACTAATGATTGGACATCCTCTGATTACTCTAGTACTAATGAAGTGGACACAGAAGATGAAGAAAGTGAGGTTGATGTTTCAGTCATGGATATCCTTCCAGTCACACCGACTCATGAACCCATAAAATTATCTGAAGAAGAAATTGATGATCGTCTCCAACAAATAAATATTGGTGATGTTGTGATGGAGAGTGAGAAGGAATCCTACCTCCAGCTCTTTCAAAGGTACATACACCTATTCACTTTTGATTACAAGGAACTCCATCAAGTAAGTTGGGTAGAACATTCTATTGAGCTGGTAGATGGTGCTAAGCCCATAAAGTAAATGCCATATAGAATGAATCCTAATTTTTCAAGACTCTGTAAAAAGAAGAAATAGATAAGTTGCTTGATGTAGGATTCATATTTCTTTGTGGAGAATTCGAGAATGGGTTTCTCCCATTGTGATCTCAATAAAAATAATGGGAAGCTATGCATTTTTGTTGATTATAGGAAGCTCAATAAGGCAACAAAGAAGGATCATTACCCTCTTCCATTCTCAGATCAGATCTTGGACGAAGTAGCTGGCCAGGAGTGCTATAGTTTTGCTGATGGATATAGCGGATACAACCAAGTTTGTATAGTGGAGAAATATCAGCTGAAGACCATGTTCACCACTCCTTGGGGAACGTTTTCTTATAGAGTTATGCCTTTTGGGTTGTGTAATGCTCGGCAACGTTCCAGTGTTTGATGAATAGGGTGTTTGAACCCTACATTGGGAACTTCATCAAAGTATTTCTAGATGATTTTTGCATCTATGGGAGCAAGATGGACCACCTACACCAGATGGAGATAGCATTTCAAAGGTTAGATGAAGCACAAGCCTCACTAAACCCTAAAAAGTGTGTCTTTGGATGTTCTAAAGGCGTTTTGTTAGGGCATGTTGTATCTAGAGATGGTATTGGTATTGATCCTAATAAAGTTTCAAAAATCAAAGAGTTACCATTTCTTATGAATAGAAGTAAGTTGAGATCATTTTTAGGCCATGTGGGTTACTATAGAAGGTTCATCAAGATTTTTCAAAGATTGCACATCCACTAACTTGATTCTTGAAGAAGGATGTTACTTATGAACTAGGAAAGAAGGAACATGAAGCTTTTGAACAACTGAAGGAAGCTTTGGTGTCTTCACCTATTTTAAAGAATCCAAACTGGAGCAAGCCATTCATTGTGTATATTGATGCTTCAGATGCAGCACTAGGAAGTACTCTAAGCCAAAATGATGAAAATGGGAATGATCATCTAGTTTACTTTGGGAGTAGACAAATGAGCAGTGTTGAGGTAAATTATACTATAACAGAAAAAGAGGCTCTAGCTATCATTTTTGTTGTAAAAAGTTTAGAAATTACTTGCTAGGGTAGAAATTTATAGTTATAATAGATCATCAAGCTCTAAAATATATTGTAAATAAGCCTAACCCATCAGGGAGGATAACAAGATGGATAATTTTGCTACAAGAATTTGAATTTGATATTATAGATAAGTAGGGAAAGAAGCATGTCAATACAGATGCACTTTCTTGAGCCTATGATGGTTTAGGTTCATCTTGTGATGATGATGATTTCACTAGATGCAACATTGTTATCCCTTGACATAATCCCTAGTGAATACATAGATATTTGGAATTATTTGAATGAATTCAAGTTTCTGATGGTGCCAATGCAAAGACTAAGAGGAAGATTACTCAAGTCAGTCGTCCATATTCTATTCTGCATGGAGTATTATTTCGAATAGGACATGATGGACAGTACAAGAGGGCAGTTGGATGTGATCAAGGGAAGGAGCTAATAGAAGAATTCCATAATGGTACATGTGGAGGAAACTTCTCTAGACAACTTACAACAAGAAGGATCTTGGATGCAGGTTATCACTGGCCCACTCTTTTTAGAGATTGTTATAATTATTGTAAGACATGTGATATTTGTCAAACACATAGTAACCGTAAGACTTCATCAGCTCCATTATGCCCTATTCTTCCACTTAGTCCCTTTGAAAAGTGGGGAATAGATATTGTAGGTCCACTTCCAACTACCCCATGCCAAAATAAGTATATTGTAGTTGCCATAGATTATTTAACCAAGTGGGTTGAAGCTAGGCCATTGAAAACATCTTCCATGGATGAAGTGGCAAGGTTCATATATGATCGCATTATCACCAAATTTGGTTGTCCATTAGAAATTGTAACAAATCAAGGAAGCCACTTCATTAATGAGGTGGTAGAATCCCTAGTCAACAAGTTTTCTATTAAGCATAGGAAGGCAACAACATACAAGCCAAGCACAAATGGACAGGTGGAATGAAATTTTTTTGTGTTGTGTCAAATTCTAGCAAAAGATGCAGCCTTGCATGTACATAAGTGGGCATATAGGGCAACATCAAAGTTAGCAACAAGATACTCCCCATTTCAGTTGGCTTATGGCATTGATCCAGTTCTTCCTATTGAGTTTGATATTCCCACTGTGAGAGTTATGAAAAATGAAAGGATGGATGAAAGTGATTCAGTAAAAGAAAGGTTGGTACATTTTCATTTGCTAGAGGAAATGAGGGAAAGAACGAAGGATATAAGCTATAAGAAGAAAATGAAGTAGAAGGAATACTTTGATCAAAAGATCCGTTGGTCTCCATTTCATGTGAATGACTTGGTTCTAGTATATGATTCTAGATACAAAAAAAGAAGATAGAGAAAATTTCTTCCCAAATGGATGGGGCCCTACAAAATAGCAGTTGTGCATGAAAATGGTACATACCGACTGGAGGAATTGGATGGCACTCCCATTACGAAATGGGTCAACCACGACAAGTTAAATATTTTCCAAGCACCATAATAGTCTACTCCAAGGATGGAGTAGAAGCTAGGAAGGGGAAGATGTCGACACTAAAATTTTCTCCGTAATTTCTATTTCATTAATGTATGTATTAGGAATAGGATGTTGTTAAGTATAATTAGTAGTAGCATTCGATAGAAGATAATGACACTACCGGTACGACGCCGCCAATAATGTATATTACGGTAATAGTCAAAAGTACAATAGGAATGTTATGGTAAAAGTAAATATTTGTCATAAGTGGTTCAATAATGTTAAAATTTCAAAGTTAGGGTAAGTAGAGAAGTAGGGTCTATATGATTAGGAATTAGAAATATTATATTGGTAATAAGGACAAGGAGTGAGGTCATAAATATTTTGTGTATTTTATTTGTAAAAAGTCTAAAAATGTGGAACCCATGTGAAATGATAAGGTTTATCTTATCTTACAAGATAAGCTTACATGTAAAGATAAGAGTTAAGGTATGGAATATGATTCGTCGAGGAGATTTCTTATCCTATCTTAGAGATAAGGTGGATAAACCCGGAAGTTCTATAAATAGAGAGGCCACCCCCTCATTTAGCATAGAAGGAAGTAGTGAGAAATATTGTATGAGTAAGTGTGTGAAGGAAGCCATCAATTTGAAGGTGTGTTAAAGAAGCCATTAAGAGGTGTAATTGTGAAGTTTCTCCCATAGTTATTGTTGGAAGGCAAGTGAAGTTAGTAACACTTGAAGAACCTCATGGGTGAGATTGTAACAATTTCATGTTGATATTATAATTTACACTTATATTTCAGATTTGTCATCATTCCTTCGTATCATAGTCTATGGTATTCTTGTGTTATGTTTGTTGTTGTGTTTTCAGATTACATCCACCAAACTAAAATCTATGCATTAGTAAATAATCATAGCACGAGGAGTTCCTAGTGGAGAATTATCATAGTGTCAGATTGGTGATGACAGGTCATTAAGAGAAACCTCAATAGATTGTAGAACCTCGATGAGGGCCTAACGATGAGACTCGGAGGTTTGGATGAGGTCTTACAAAGAAATTTTGAGGGGAGATTGGTGAAAGCTGTTTGATCATGAGTACGATGTGTGACTCACCATAAATGGGATATGTCATCCATAAATGGTTACTTTAGGTGCAAGTGTAGATGGAATGTTGGGTAAAGGTGTAGTGGATGGTTTGTCTATCTTCTCTTTTCCTTTGTCCTTCTCTGCTCGAGTGGAAAATCATACCATATTGATCTGAGGAAAAGAGGGAGATGTGTCGCATGAAAAGTATTGGTAAGATGGAAAAAACCTAATGTGGGATAAGAGCCTTGTGAAATGAGTATAGTGCACTAGCATTTCGGAAGAGGTTGGGCTAGTTCCCTAATCCGAACCATATTTATCTCGAAGGTTAGAGGAGGAAACATAGGTTGTTGAGGTAGAGGTGAAGGTCATCAAATAGATATGGAGCGAGGTTGTGTGGTGATAGGTGAAGGTGGAATGGGAGCTTCATCTAAAAGGTCGTCTTCTTCAGGAGAACATAGTTGAAGAAGAATATGTTTAAGGGCCTTAAAATTTTCAACATCCTTCCCTAGAACGTGATGATAAGTGCAAATCTTGGTATCATCAAACCCTTTTGGTTTAGGTTTGAGTGTTCTTAAGGTCCGAGAGATGGCAATGTAATGATGGAGGTTTCTAGAAGGTTAACAAGGATGTTGGTGTAAGAACCTGCCAAGGGATCACAATGAGAAGTGAGAGTGGGTTTGGTTGGAGGTTTGGGTGACTTCTATGGGAAAAGCAATGTTGGAGGCAGAGTTTTTGGATGTAGATTTAGGTGGCTTTTGTGGAGTAGGCACCTTTGGTGGCGGTGGGGTTTGAGGTTGAGTAGGTTTAACTACCTTTTTGGTAGGTAGTGTGGTTTTGGGCTTGGGTTGCACCTTCTTGGGTAAAGGTCTTTGGGTAGTGCGTGAAGTAGAAGGGAATGTAGAGGATGGAAGCAAACGGGTCAACCAAGGTGAGAGTGGAGGTGTGGTAAAGGTAGTGGTAGGAGGAAATACAAGAATTGGAGGTTGAAGGGAAGGTAAAGGCACAAGTAGTGGAGCAGGCGTAGGTAATGTAGAAGGCTTGGGTGGAATGGGAGGTTGTGATAAGGATGTAGGTTGCTTCATTTTAGTTTTACCTTGGGTAGGAGGCTATTTGACCAAGGTTGATGGATGGGTACCTAAGATGGATGGAAGTGGTGAAGGTGAAAGAGGAGTGGGAGAAAATAGGGTACTAGGGCTAATAAGGTGGGTCTTCTTCTTAGATGGGGGATAGGCCTAGTGATAGTTTGGGATGAGGTGGTTAAATTTATCTTCACCGGAGGATGGAATAGACTAGGCATCAGCATGACCCCTAATGTAGTGGTAGGTTTGGGTGCAAGTGAAGATATAGGTGTAGGCGAGTCTTGGGTGCGAGTGGTTGTTGGAGTAATGGTAAAGGTGTGGGTGTAGGTGAAAATGAGGCTACTATAACTAGCTTAGGTGTGATGGATTTAGTTGTCTTGAACACTTTAGGATAAATTGTTGAAGTGTCTCATGGATAACATTTGAATTTTAGTTGAGAGAGGAAGTCAAAGGCATCCCCAAAGCATGGAATAATCGACATACTCTAAGCGATTAGCCAAATGTGAGAATGGCATAGAAGTGGAGGGGATGGTGATGATTTGGTAGTAATCCTTGTAAATAAATATGACATCTGTGAGACAGGGAAATGGTTGGCTTTAGACTTTGTGGGTAAAAGAGATGATAGTAAATCAACGGGGTCTTTAAAAGCTAGTGGGGAATTGTCACCAACATGAAGAGATGTTATAAGTGGATCCTATGTGGGTAGAGGAGAAGGAAAGGTGGATGGTTTAGGATCTTCATTTAGTGAAGAAGAGGGTACGCTAGGACCCTTAGTGGGTAGAAGAGTGAGTAATGCATATTTTTGTGGTAGACCTTCTTCATTGGTTAGATTGGATCATGAGGTCCTCTAAGAAACAAGTGGTGTAGATGCGTCCAGTAGATGAAGGGTAGATGAAATGGGATGCTCGGTAGACAAAATGGTAGATAAGGCCAGCTCCTATGTGGGTAGAGGAGAGGATGAGGTGGGATCCTCTATGGGTAGAGGAGTGGATGAAATAGGTTCCTCCGTGGGTGGAGGAGCTCGTGTAAGAATTTCCTCAATAGATGAGATGGGAGGAAATTGAGTAGAAGGGGCCCATATAATATAAAAAAACAACTTGAACCTCTCAACGTTGGTATCATTGGTTGACGTTTCTATGGCTTGGTTAGATGTTGGGGTGTGATTTGGAAATGAATTCTTAAATATGTGGAGGATTTGGTTAGCTGATGCATTAGGGTTATCCAAGACGAGATCTCCATTATCTAACATTTCCTGGATGATGTTTTTGAAAGTTATACAATTAATGTCACTATGACCTTTGACATGATGATAGTTGCACTAATCATTTTTCTTGTAACATGTGGTTATAAGATGGGAGTGGTTGAAACAAGTATGTGGTTTGATGGGTGGAAGAGTTATGGATCTTGCGTTTAACAACTTTTCCAAAACCGAGGAGTAAGGTTCTCCTATGGGAGTATATCATCGTTGTTCACGCATGTATTGAAAGTTCTGAATAGGCGACAGAGTGGAAGGTGGTTTTGGTTGATTATATGGATGAGACGAACTATATTTTGGGACCATGGAATTGGTAGATTGTTTGGGATTTGAATGATTGTTTTGTGGTTTGGAAGAAGAAGAAGAGTCATTTGATTTGAATGGAGCGCTCTTGTTGCGCAATTGTAATTTATTCTCTTCGATAACATGAATTTCAAGCTTCTGAGCCATGATGAATTCCTCATTGAACATTTGGAAGGTTTGAAATTGGAGATTTGGAGAGATATTTCTAACACAAGCTCTAGTAAACAACTCTATTAGTTCAATTTGGGGTAATTAGAAAGTGAGTTGGTTAATAAGGTTTTGCAAATGCACAACAAAATCTGTGATACTTGTCTTCATATTGGTGTAAAAAATACAAGTCAATCATGGTAACATTCTTGATGATGTTAATGGAGAAATGATCAAGAAAGGCATGGGCTAATTGATTTAATGAAAAGATAAAGTGCATAGGTTAAGAATTATACCAGTCTAAGGAAGGTCTTGTTAAGGACATTGGAAAAGTTCGAGGAAGCAAGGTGTCATCATGGGTACTCAAATAACATACATGTTTAAAAGATCAAAATTATACTATGGATATTCCTTGTTATTAAATTGGTTAAACTTGGGCATTTCCCAATGTGCGAGATACAGATGAATTGGAATGGAACTTGGGTGAATAATCTCATTACAAATCTCATTGTAAGTTAGAGAATTGCGAGAGCCAGAAACAAATGCTTCTAGGGTCTGCATCTTTTCCATCATCATAATTTATCAAATCATTGGTTAGATTGGATTGAGGCACACCTCTAGCGGTATAAATAGGTGGATATAATGAGTAGGAAATATAAGGTACACCGGTATACGATGGTTCCGAGTAAGCAAATTGAGAAGGGGGATATAACTAGTGGTAGACGATGATGGCATATACCTTGAATGGGAATCAGTAGGTAACGGTGGTGGCTAAGACAGGTATAGGTAGGAGGAGTTTTGTAGAAACCCTCGTAGCGATAGGTGGTAGAGTAGCAGGCATAGACATGACCAAACTCTAAAGGGTGTCGACGTGCAATGGAGGTTGCGAGGTAATAGTAACTAAAGGTGTGGGAATCCCTACACTAGAGACCATAGATGATGGTGAGGTGACACGTCAAATATAATAATGTAAGGTGTGGCATATATCAAAGATGTGGGAGTGATATGAGAAATGAAAACGAGTAAGGTGGAAGTAGGTACCTGCATTACACCGGTGGTGGCCAATATAGAAGTAGGGGCCAGAGTGGGAGGAATGGATACATGTATCCCGTATATAAGTTTTCCTAACTAGTCGCGAGTGAGAAGAGTGGGCTAGGTAATGTCAGAAGGTCTGCTGCGGGATTATGATCAAGGAGTTTTGTAAACTCTTCCTCACTGGTGGGTATAGAGATAGAAGAAGTTTGGTCCATGGGTGAAGAAACAAAAGATAGAGAAGGACTATGTGGTATTGGTTGCTGGATAGCGTGAAAAACTAGAGTATCGGCTTGCCTACGAGTCAAAACCATGTGAATGGTTGTAGAATAGGTAATATGAGTTCTACAGATGGTACAAAAACATAGAAATAGAAGATAAAAAGGACTTAGTAAATGGAAATTGGTTGTTTTGACATAAAAATCATAACACTAAGACCGACATGGGTTAAGCGAACCAATGTCAGTGGAAAGGGGTAACTAATGTTGGTCACCGGACCGATGTCGCCATCGTGAATAGATGGCGTATTTTAAATCTAGTGATGAAGAATGTAAATAGGTGGATCTAAACCCCGCTGATGATAACAAAGACTCGAAATGTAATAAATGACGAAATAAGTAATAGAAAATATTTGGATGTGAATTGAATACTATTTTGGGAGAAATAACCAAAATAGTAAGGAACGATGCTGCCATGTGAAGAGGTAACCAATGTCGGTCATTTGGACCAATGTCGATTACTATGAAATATGAGAAGATGATGAAAATTTGAATTTTAGGTGATTAAGTCAAATGAAAACACCAACCCAGGAACTAAGTATGATAGTGATGAGTCCTAACACACCCAAAATGAACTGGAATACACCATTTATGATGGTGGGGTATGAAGGATAATAAAAATAAGAAGAAATGGCCTCACACCTCAAAACACAATTTAGGAAAAACTAGCAAACATGTAAAATCCTATGCTTCAGATTTTAATGTTATGTGGCTTATGCCATTTTAAAAAGACTGGATCGTTAGTAGAATAGATTTTTGGTCAATGAGGGTGCCCTATAAGTAGTCTATGGCTGGTTTTAGGTGTGTTTTGGATAAAGGGACCCGATATACCTTTCGGTATGTGTGGTACAACTCTGATATGATGAATGGCCAGAACACCAGCTGGATCCACCGCCAATCCGATTGTTAGTAATTAACGACAATTTTGGGAAGGAAGATGTTTAATAAATGAGTAATTTGTTCAAGTGATTTAGATAGGGATGTGTGTGCACAAAGTGTGAAATCCCGCCAATCATCAACTGGTCATGACCTCTAGTATATATATTGCAAATAAATTTAGGTGATCTAATGCAACATACGAAGGATGAAATGCAGAGATTTTAAAGCCCAAATCGAAAGTGAAATTGGATGTAGAAAATAGAGAATAGGTCAAGAGGATGATCTTTCACTAAATGCAGTGCAAAAGAAAGTAAGAAGAATTATTTTTAAACACCAAATCATAAATTTCCTTTAGACAAGTAGAAGAAGAGAATATTAACCAGAGAGAAACTTAGTGTGAATTCTTTAGAGAAGAAAGAAAAACACAATTTCCTATATGAAGAAAATGCAAAGAACCCACAAGAAAGGGATCCCACCGAGCATTTCAAAATGTTTCACCTCAAGTGATGCAATAAAATAGATAAGGGTAATGGGTGTAGGATAAATACCTATGAATAGTCCGGATAAGGTTATGCACGTTGTAGATGTTGAACAGACTGATTGTAGAGAGTTTCCCTTTGGCTATGAGGAACGACCTGTAAGAAACACAACAAGACCAAAAATATCATTAACGGTATATGTTAGTGGACTCGCTTAGTGAGTGCTAGATCCGGGAAGCAAGATGCTTCTTAGAAGGGTGTCAATCCACTTTCAAATACAATTTAATGCAACAAATAACATGAAATGAGGAAATCCTACTATAGTTGTATGATTTAGGCGTCTCGTGCTAATACAATAATTAAATATAATCTCACAAAGCTAAGTTACAATTATATCCATAGGTTTGGTAGGTTATTTTGGGTTTATAGTTCGGCACGGAGTTGTAGGTGAGGTTTGGGTGGAGTTTGGTAAGGTTCGGGGTGTTTGGGAGAAGTTATGAACTTGTTGTTATAAATGAAATTACTAATCATAGACTGGTATCGGTTAGGAAATTGATGTCGATTAGTAGATGACCAAGCGTCGGTCGGTTGGGTACTGAAAGTGCTAAGTAGGGACAATATATTGGAAATGTTAGAAACAGTGTTTTGGGTTTCTCTGTGATTTACGAGGGTTGAGAGGGTTTTGGGAAGGATGATATTTTTTTGTTAAGGCTCACCAATGGTGGTAGAGGTGT
This sequence comes from Taxus wallichiana var. yunnanensis, assembly GCA_018340775.1. Lineage (NCBI taxonomy): Eukaryota > Viridiplantae > Streptophyta > Pinopsida > Cupressales > Taxaceae > Taxus > Taxus wallichiana. The sequence goes on along the minus strand of CM031236.1, from coordinate 521,614,869 downwards.
TAGGATGGGTGAAATGGCTCAAAGTTGATGGAACATGTGGTAAATAGGTGAAAGGTGATATTCAGGATAGAGAAGGATCAAATGAAAAACATAAATGAAATACTCAAGATCAAAAAGAACTTACAAATAAAAATGAATTACTTATTTGGTAACTTGTAGATCGAAGGTGGTTGTTTATTGATGAATGCTCATGTGAGATACAAGAATGTGTCCAGGCCATAGAAAAGAGTCAGAGTCGTGTGCTTGGATGTGATGATTTGAAAAGCGTGGATGGGATGACTGGATGCTAGTAAAGGCCTTGTGGGCTCGGTTCACGTTGGGTAGCTTGAATTCTCGAGAGTTTGAATGCCAAATATTGAGTGAGTGAATGAATCAGATAACCCGTGCAAAGAGTTAAAAATTTTACTTAAGCGTAAACGACAATGGTTGGGGAATTGGTGCCATCTAAGGGAAAATCAACGTTGGTTAAGGATAATTGGTCTAACTTCCTAAAATTAGCCTGATTGTTCCTAGATTTGGCGTGATTGAAGTCTTAGTCCAGGTATAGAGTGTTGAATGGCATTAATAGGAGTGTGGAATTGGTTAGAGGATTAATAGGTCATGAATGGTTAGGGTTAGAAAGATTCCTAGTTGGTTAGGATAAGTGGAGACTTGGTCTAGGTTCATTAATAGGCTAGGAATAGGTCTTAGGATGAGGTGGCTAGGTGAGGTGGATATTAATCTAATTAAAGTAATTAAATTAATAATAGTGTGAGGATGAGGATTAATTTAATTATAGGTAATTAAATTAATACCAATGTGGGGAAGGGGGTCATGGCTAGGTATATGTGTTGAATAAATGAATCAAAAGGGGTTAAAGGGATTGTGACCCAAATTTATTGTCTACATGGGCATAGATCCCTTGGGGTAATTGGGAATAAAATTTAAAACTAATCCTAGAACCTTTTTGAGGTTAATATGTGGACATAATTTGGTATCTAAACCTTAACATATGGGATTGTTATTGGTAAGATGTTGACCCATTATAAGGGTGAGAATTGTGACTTGTTCCTTAACTCCTTACTAAGTCTCAAATTTTATATAGCTAAAGATAATATGAGATGTATCCTTTGATATCATGGTATTCTAGAATGTTAAATTTTTACTTGAACACAATCCATAGGTGACTCTTTTGTATCTTATAAATTCTCCCAATCATCTCTATCTTCAAGATGTACCGCAAGCATAATATTAGCTTAAGATTCTCCTCTTATCATCTTAAGACCTTTTCCCTCACAATGAAAACTAAGTAAAATGACGAGTAACCATGCTCTTTAAGAAACGAACCCATAGCCCAAGAACGAGTGTTGGGTGACGTATATGTGTTCAAAATGTTTATAACTAACATTGAATTTGCAAATTTATGGCAATTGAAATGTGAACCAATTATTGTACTATTATTAAGTTTTTTCATGATGTGTAATGGAGTTATTAAGTTTTGAGATGAGGGGATTCATACCTTACATGTTAATGCTCTTTAAACCAATGTTAACTCTTTCATGTGATTAAGTGTGCTTGTTATAAGTTAAACCCAACATGAAATAAATAATGTGTATCGTTGTGAATGAAACTAAATGCTCTCATGATAAATGGATTTGATACCTATAAGGTTGAATAAGGGAATGCAAATGTTGGTGAAGAGGGAATCAACTTAAATTGAGTCTTAAACGAAGCAAGGGAAATGAAATCTAGAGAAAAAGGAAAATGTATGTTTGTCATGATATTTTCTCTTTAAACCTTTAAGGTTTAAATAAGATTATGAACATGAAAAATATTGAACCCTGAAAATGTGATAGTGTGGAAGTTTTCTAATTTTTATGTTCATATCGTGATTGTATCACGCCTCATACTTGCTCATTTATATAGGCATGACATTGGTTGCACATTGTTTCATATTGAAATTTGCGTGTTCTTTATATTGATTAAAATGTTACATGTGGTGTCGTGAAAACCCTTGTGAGTCTTTTGGTGTCGCACAGTTGTATCAAGTAATATGAAAGTAAAAAAACTATCCCGTTATGTTTGGTATTGTGTTTAGGTCCCACATGGTTGGCCACTACATGTTTAAATTTGACTTATACGAGTGGTTTCCCACTTGATTGAAACTAATTAGACATGGGTAAATTATGTATTTAAATAATTATCCTTTATAATTGTTTAAGAAAAATACATTAACTAAAGCTAGAAACAAATAATGTTTATACTCTTATCTAGCGAATTTTCCTCTTCTTAGCTCATGTACTAATATCAAAGTAGAGAACGGTGGTTTGGAGTCGAAGATGTGTTCTATATAACAATAAGGTTCATAATAAGTAAAATTTGAGTAACAATTTTGGCCTAGTGGCTATGAAGTATCGAAGTAAGCTATGCATATAGGATTAAGTCAATAAATTATGTGAATTGTAATAGGTAGTGATGAACACCAAATTATAATTTAGAAGTTACTTTGTTCCAAATTTAGGGTACTATAATTACCCAAATTTAAATATAGTAATTGAAAAATTCCACACATTAAAATATATCTATTATAAATTTGTAAACCTCCCAAAAGGGCATGTTATGTGCAAGATTGGAATGTGTGTGTTCCATTATCTCTTTATGCCATACATGTGAACATGTAAACCATATGAAAAATTATGTATCAATGTATAAAGTTTTGAATAAAATTAGTAAATAACAAAAATTAAAGTTAAATCATGAAACGGTTACACATGTATGCATTGTATTCAATATAAGGGATATAAATATTATAGGTGAAAATTTTGGTAGATAATCCTACCATGATCCACTATAAAATTTGAGTCTGATAAGAGATTGATTGTAGCACTTGAGCATACCACTAAGGCATATGTGTGGGCAATTCAACTTGTTATTGAGTCAACCTATATGAAATTATTTGTTTTACTTTTGTTGACTTTAGTCCAAGACAGTACAAATTGGTCAATACCATGGCATGGTCTTGACTTAGATGTATGGTCTTGACAATTTTGATTTTTAGGTACTTTTTATCTATTGGGTCTCTTCCTTACTCTTTTCTCTTTCACATCTTATGTTTTTGGTCGAATTATGTGCCACTAAGATTCTAATTTCAAAATTAAAGACTCATATACATCCAAGTTCACCTTAAGCATTTATTATCTAGAAACCACCTATATAAGTACCAATTATGAGCTAAGATAGTAAGAGTACTATCTTCATACCGCATACCACAACACAAGAGGGAATAAAAATATTTTTATATCTACATAAAAGTATATTTTATGGGAGAAAAGTACCATAACCCACTATCGGTGTGGAAGCACAAGATAAAATCTAGGACATGGGTTTATATTACATGCATAATCAAATAATACATTCGGGGAGATAAATTGAGCTTGAAATGTAGTGCAATACTCGAGAAAATCACAAATAAGGTGATTTTGAGCAGTCCAGAGAATTTGCATATTTAATTTTTTATCTAACGATTACTTGAGGTAGAATTTTTAAATATAGGTGTGAAAACTTGGTTTACATGTGAATCTAAAGATACTAAAATGTGGTGTAGGTGATCAAAAATGACGAATAAAAATAAAAATTTACTACTTAAGTTAAATATAAACCAATAAGGTCGATTTTGAGTCTATATAGTCCTACTTACATGATTTTAGAAGAAACAATTGATCCGGAACATTTAAAATTCTTTATACTTTCCAAATCTAAAAATGAAATAGTCATAGATTAATCTAAATAAGCTAAGTTAACTCCAAATGATTACTTATATTTATTATCAATTCACATGTAACATATCATTGTATAACTCCAAATATTTATTATTATTTAGAGTATATCATTCAATCCTATTTAAATTATTTAGAGTAATCTAGTGTAATTAAAATAGGGTTGATACACTAACCAATGTGTCATTAAGCCTATTACTAAAAAAATTTGTTCGTGATCTTGATGTATAAGCCTACATATCTTAAATCATGTGTTAATCATATTCATAAAAATACAAGCTCTAAAAAGACAATATATGGAAGTAAAAATGAGGTTAGAGTGATTGCACCATTATAAAATATTTGCAATATAAATAAATTGCATGGATAATATAAATGGGTTGTGTAGAGTTGCATTGAGTCATGTGTAAAATAAGGAAGATGGAAATTGACTCGCAAGGAAATTTCTCTTGAACTAAACAAAACCATCATGGCATTTCTACACTTAGTGGTTGATTTTGACCTCTGTTGATTAAGATTGATTATGGATTTTGAAACCTTAAAGGTATATGTATATGTGTTCTAAATATATTCTCAATTTATTAAGATCACACTTATGCAATGGACTATAATCTCTTTATTTTTAAAACCCCGTCTCTTTCCTCTTAAAGGATATAAAAATGATTGATTTTCATCGTGGTCAAGCTTCATCAAGCCTTCATGGAGTTGAGAGTTCCTTACATAGAAATACTCCAAAGAGGCCTTAGATCAATATAATTTTCCCACTAAATGATTTTTTTCAAGATGCCCAATAACATTATATTTTGCAAAAAGGGCCCAAATAAGACGTATAAAAACTTGGAAATGATCTCTGGTGTAGTTTGTAACATGTGATTGTGATCTACGGAAATAACATGAGATGTGTTCAAACTTGGTATCGTGTTCTATGATTTGAAGATTTATAAGTAAATGGTAGTCCTTCTCTTTGGTGCCTTTTACATTTTATCCCTAGATAGACAAAGATGTGAGAGGTGAGGCCCTTCTAATGACTAGGTTGATTATGACTTTATATCCGATTTATTCCAGACAATCAAATTTGGTAAATTATCTTTTAGAAATGAAAAGTATGGATTTTTTATTGTGTCAAGATAAATTCTCACATTCTAAGCTTAATCAATACATATTTTTATCTCTTTACTTTTTCAACTCTATGATCGTTATGTTGTTCACTTAGAAAATATTAATCAACTAAAGCAAAGTAATTAAACCCTAGGCATCATTCTTGAACCTTAAATTTTACATCATTGTCTACTTGGGAAATACCGTATAGTTCTAGTTATACTAACACTGGACAATTTATATGGTCTTGCACCCCTCTATTTAATTATTCTTCTTTAATTTGAAAATCTTTGTGGTTCAGTTCATATTCTTAGGTCATTAATAATGTAAATGGATAACCTATGAAATCCTATATAAAAAAGTCAATTGTACTTTATAACTCACATGAAACTCTCATTATAAGATTTTTTTGCAAATATCAACATTGAATCACTCAAGGCTCTAAAAATATTCCTTAAATAGTTGCACATCATTTAGAGTAACCACTACATCAGGTCTGAAGCACTCAACTACATCATAGAGTCTAGTTTCCTCTATTTTAAAGAACTCAAATGTCATAGAGACATGTCTTATAAAGAGAAATTCACTCAAAGAATTTTCAAAGGTCTTCAAGGGAAAAAAAGGTTTAATTTAGTAGTTGAAGCATACCACATCAAAGTACTATTGTGTTGGGTACACTATCTACTCTATAGTTATCCTGTTATATTTGTATTAAGATACATGAGGGAACCCTTAAAGGGTTGAATTAGATTACGTTCACTACTTTAACCTAAACTAAGATAACTACATGAGGCTTGATCTCACTCGAGGGAATGTAGTGCAACATTGGGAGTGGTTTTGTAAGGATTAAACACCATGGGTAGTCTAACTTCACCCAAAATTTCACCTTAATTTAATTCTATATGTTTTCTTTGATGTACAACCACTAAGAAGGGTGAAAGGGTTTGCAAAAATTATACCACTCACGATTAATTAACTTCCAAAATTAACAATTCACAATCGAATAATGCATTTGTACTTGAAATGATTGATAATGATAAGTAATGTCTCAAATACAAAAGATGAGATACATACTTAGTTGTTCATGGTAAACTAAAGATGATATATATGTGTAGGACAATGGAAGAAGTTGATCAAGAAATGTATATGATTTAGTGAAAATTTTGGAGTTAAACTCAATAGGGGAAGGACTATACAAATTTTGTATGATATATACCGAATTTGTATGGTACTCGATCCTGGGAACAGTGGTCTTGGACCCTTTGATGGTCTATATAGGACCAATTTCATGTGCTTCACTTGTATGATAATGGCCTTTGTTGTATATCACTTTATCTCAGAAATTTGTGATGACTTGTAATCACCTACAACAAAGTGTAAACCCTGACAACCTATAGAAACCTTCATCAAATCATTAGAAAACCAATAGGACAAAACATGTTTCTATGGTGAGGTTGGACCCTTAGCAATCATACTCTAATCTCTGAATCAATTCAAGTGTTGTACTATATGTCCTTATAGGATCAAGCCTCTTGTATTTCTCATGTGGTTGTGCAAGAGTGAATATATAGCTAACACCCTAGGGGTTCCATTATGTCTCTTGACACAAAAATAGTGGGCTAACTACATAGTATAGAATGTACCCAACGTGGTAGTAGTGAGATGTGGTGTGCCTCAACTATGTGACCTAACCCTTTGTTGATTGAAACTTGTTTGTAATGCTTGGAATGATTTTCTCTTACTAAAACATTGATCTATGATCTTTGTATGCTTAGAGATGGATAAATCTAGATTCTTTTACCTATTTGATTTATTTAGAATTGTACTAGGGACTACTCTAGATGGTGTGCAATTGATTTAGGTAGATTCAAGAACCCTTTGAGTATTTTGGAATGATATTTTAATATGATCTTGTAAGAGTGGCGGAGTCATTGAATAGATTTTATAGCCATTAGTATGTGAAATATTCTAATAAGGTTGACCTTAAGAAGATGAATCAAACCAAATATTATTTTTAAATTTAAATTATATTTAGTGAAAGTGAATGGGTGGGACCGTATAGGTCAACCAAGGAAAAACCCTAGATCCCAACCCTTCCCAAAAAAATTGAATTAAAGAGATGAAAAACAAAAATAATTTTTTTATCAAGAATATTATAGGTTTAATACAACTATGATCAAATAATATTCTAATAGTTGATGATAGAGAAGAGTGTAAGATAAGAAAGTTATAGAAGAGCTAGAGAGATGAGGTGATTGGATTCTAAATGTGAGCAATTTCCTTAGGAAGGGAACATGTTCAAACTTCTAATTGCACAAGGAAAAGTTACCAAATTATAGCGTCTACATTTCCCTTCCATTAAGTGTATAATTAAAAATTCTATTTTGAAATGAAAAACATACATTAGTGTGCACACACACTTTATCTTCACTCGATGGTGATTCTCTAATGTGTTGGTATTAGCATGCTCCATGATGAAACTTAAAACATAAAGTGTAGTCAATGTATATGATAGAAACTAAAATTTAACTCAAAATATAGATAATTCATGTAACTTTGAACTTTATAAAAATGTAAGTAAAAAGATGTAAAACATGGAAGGAATACACCTATTAATTTACGAAGGAAATATCTCCCATTTCATTATGTTACTTGAAGATTTGTATTTGTTGTTGAAATGCTAAAGGATTGGGGATGATCATTCCCGAGTTTGTGACAAAGGATATTATTGAGGGTTGAGTATCAAATATTGTGAGAAGAGGAGCCAAAATACCCCCATTTTTGAACTTTGAGAGAATAAGGTATAGAATATGAAGAAATTTGCTTCTTCGTCACCTTCCCCATTTAGGAATTTAGTGAGAGAGGTGAAAATATTAGTCTATGAAGAACCTAGACACTTTGAAACATTTCACCGAACCCATGGATCATACCATTGTAGATGAATCTAGGCCTAACTTGAACCAAATGAAAAATTATACCTTAGAAGGAATGGACATTATCATGCACCTATAAGGTTTTACTATAACTGAAATTGCTCATGTAGAATTTGAAAAAAAAAAACATGGGAGAAGGAGGTCATGCCCTCAAACCTTATTTTTGCAATTGAATTTGAATATTTTCATAAAGAAGGAATGAATTAATCATGCCCCTTGTAGTTGATATGAATTGTGTCATCTTTATTTTGTAACAATGTGAAGATCCTATAAATAGCTCATATATACTATAGAAATTGAAAATTTCGGTGAATATGCCCTCTGTCTAAGAACATATGAAAATGGTAAAGACCATCCCATGGCCTTGAATGCACTATACGATTTTGACCTTGTTTGAATTTTTCCACATTTCAATGTATGTGACCTTTTTTAGGATCTCAACCTTGTAAAAACAAATCTTGTAGGAATACATAAAAGGATAGAATGGTTAATACATTTGAGGATGTGTACCTACAAAATTGGTTACAAATGGTGAAAACCATAGCATGGAGAAAAATAAAAAGAAAAAAGAAAAATATATGTGTAAAGAAAATACTAACAACAGAGAAAATTATCAATCATGTTCTACTCCACAATAGGACAAGTATATAAAAATCATAGGAACAACAATAGTTTATAAAGCAAGTGTATAAATAGTAGTGCAATGATAAGTAAGTCATAGAATATACAAACATGTCATGTAAAGGCATAAATTCCCAAACATGGGATACCCATGGTGTCACAAGACAATCACAATAGGAGGAACAATGTGCCACATTTATAAAAACAAGTACATACATGCAACATAGTCGTAGAGCCACAAACATGTGACACCCACAATGTCACAAGACAAGTAAGGTGTTTAGGTCAGTATCAAGCAAAGGGTCATTGTATTACAATCACGTAAGACAATCAATTCAATGCATATAGGAAACAAGCAAAGAAGAAGTCCATATAAACAAGTAGTGATAATAGTATGTTAAACAATTATATAACACAATAATATTAACAATTAAAATAGAAAGATAGGATAGCACTTCAAAAGAAAAAAATTTAGTCTTGTTAACTTAATACGTAGTAATAAACAATACATATGAAATCATGCATGATGAGGAAGTTGTAATGTAAAATAAATAAAACAAAAGTGTTTGTAGAATGTGGAGGGATGCCCCAAAAGAGCAAAGTGTAAGGAACCAAGCTAGATTCTATCATCATGTAATAATCTATGAATGTCCTACATCAACCTTAAGATACCACATGAACACATTTGTGTAGATAATAGATATATTATCCATCAAATCAATATGATAAATAACATTTATAAAGTAACAATTTATTGAATCAAATAAAACATGTCATGATTTTGTATTTTTCTCATCTTTGAATTTCTTTGTATTATGTTATTATTTGAATGCTTTTTCAATGTTTTGAAAATAACTATATACAAGAAAAGGGGGAAGTACCATAGCTACCCGATGGAATATTCATGAAGAGTCCCACCATACTTAGATGATGAAGGATACATAGACCCTATTAGTGTGAGTAGAATTGATGGATGTATGTGTATAGCTGGTGGGTGTTCTATAACATATGTCATAGAATATACAAGGTGATAAGACCCATCATAAGTCATGTGTGTAGATGGTGACCAAGTATAATTCCTTTGGGTGATATTTCTAACAATTATTAGTATGTAATGTAGATGACTGAACAAAATTTGAAGAGATGTTTGGCAAGTATGTGACCAACTAGGAACAATGTGGGAACTAGAAGACTGTGTGTGTGTGTGTGTGTATCTTAGAGGGTTTTTTTATGAGGCATAACATGAAAAATAACAAGCTACATTGTGAGGCTACAAGTGGTAAGAGTAGGAACCTTATATGTGGGGATGATATGTAGTAGCATGGAATCCTCAAATGTAATACCCCTAATTGTAACCACTTGACTATTGTGAATGAACTTAACACATTCTTTGTAATATAGAGGGTATAGTTGTGAACGTGTGGAGATAATAATAAACTAATCTCAAGTTTCATGAACAAAGAGAGGATGCCACTAATAATGTGAGATAAAAATTATAATAATCAAGCAAGAGATAGAGAAAAACATGCTCTATTTGTTTATGAGGATTAAATACAACATAGTTTTAATAAATCTAATAGAACACGGTAATGAGAAAGTGGACTAATAATTGAGAGTAACATGATAAACCAAAACATTTTATATCATTTTAATCAATAAAGGAAAATATATAAATTTTATTAGAAACAAAACCATATGCTATATATGTATCATCAAAATTATCAATTGGTGTATGAATGGAAGGTACAATAGTGCTAACCATAACATCAAATGCATGATCATTAGAAGGTAGATGTAACACAATATGGTAAGAAGTATGCACTTCTAAGGTATATTTTACAATATCATGTTTTAGAAGTGGATCACTAAATATTTTCAGTTTTTCATTGTCATTAGTGGTTTTATATTGAGATAGATTCCCAAACCTAATAGTACTAAAGATCGAGGAGATATTGTATAACATGTTAAATCTTGATACATATATTAATAAAATGAATAATACATAAATGGCAGGCATAATGGGCTTTAGCATCAAATTTCTTACCATGGAGGGTGCATTGACCTTGAGCGGTGGAGGGAGAGACATAAGATTAAATTCAAGTAATTTTTTGAGCACTTGTTGTGGTATACTAGGAAAGTGTGTGATTTTACAGAGAAGGTTGTAACCATAGCTTTGGAAGTTTGGATACAATGTTGAATTATATTTGACATCATATTTTTCACCATTGGATTTAGTCTTAAAAGTATTATTTCCTTTAATTTTTTTATTAGAGGTGTTAGAGGAAGTATTCTTACCATGGAGGGTGCATTGACCTTGAGCGGTGGAGGGAGAGACACAAGATTAAATTTAAGTAATTTTTGAGCACTTGTTGTGGTGTACTAGGAAAATGTGTGATTTCTCATAGAGAAGGTTGTAACCATAGTTTTGGAATTTGGGATACAATGTTGAATTATATTTGACACCATATTTGTCACCATTGGATTTAGTCTTAAAAGTGTTCTTTCCTTGAATTTTCTTAATAGAGGTGTTAGAGGAATTAGCCACGCACTTAATTTTGTTTGTGTTAAGTAGCATAGCTTCACATTTTTTCAAATTATAACATAGAAAATTCAAGGAATTGAATTTTTAAAAATCAAACAATTCTTGTAAAGGTACAAGGAGACTATGCAATAATATCTTGTAGTTTACAATCGGCTAGGATATTGTTCATCTTAGTAAGCATAGTATTCTAGTATAACACATGATAGTTGATGGTTTCATTAGAGCCTTGTCACATTTTGGAAATTTAAGTCTTAGATAATTTTCTTGAATGTTGATAGAAAATGTGTGGGGATTTTTTTTAAGGGAGTGAAATTTTGAACAACATGCATAAGTAGATCGTAGAACCACTATAGCGAAAAATCCTTAAGAGTGCGCGGAAATAAGTGAATGATCAATGTATCATTTGAAGAATAGTTCAAGAAAAAAAATGAAATGCTCATAAAGGTCCTTCAGATCACCCCTTCCATCATAGATAGGAATCTTAGGAGAAAAAAGGACTAGCAAGAAGAGTATAAAAGGCCACTTTAGGTGCTAGTGGGTTTTGAACAATCATGTAAATTCATAGTATTTGAGGAAGAAAATGAACATTGTTGTAATTGTTAAATTTGATCTTGTAAAAATAAGGTATTAAATATTTTGTGTGTTAGAAGAAGGATGTGAGGCACTATGAGTGTAGATGGAGATGCGTGATAGTAAGGGTCATACAAGTAGTCATGGAAATGTTGTGAAGGGGAGGATTAGATTCCCTCAATGAAATAGGTACCATTGATGTAGGGATGGTTGATGTATGTAGACTAGATGATGGAGTATCGATATCAAATATGGAATATATAGTAGTATTTTTAGTTGACAATTGGAATTATAAAGGAAAACTTCAATATTGGAAGGTTTTTATTTCAAAAGTGTGTAAATTGTTGCACCTCATTTTATAAAAGAACATGATTTTCAGCCATGTTATGAGACCCATCACCTTTGAGAGTATTAGAAAAAATATTGAATACAAAATGAGAAACAAATATCAGTAATAAATTAAGAAAACTTAAAATGGTTTTCACTAATATCATAAATAAGAGTAGTAGATGTTTCCCCACCCTCATATGAAGGATAATTACAGGCCCGATGAGAAAATTTTAAGTAGGGAAAGGGAAGGAGTCTTTCGACTTAATATATAAATAATGATAATGATCCATGAGATTAGGATACATAATGTGAAAAAATAAAAATGATTTGATTTAAGAGTCGGGTCTACCAAATGTTTTCACCCTAATTGAATTCTATATGTTGTTGATGATGTACAACCAATAAGAAGGGTGAAAAGGTTTACATTATGTAGACTATCTTGATTAACTTACAATATTAACCATTCATAATTAGAATATTTCATTCATACTTGAGATGATTGAAACAATTTATAAACAATAAGTAATTTCTAAAATACAAAAGAGGGGCGAAAAACTTAGTTGTTTAGGTTAAAAAAAGATTATCTAGATGTGCAAGACGGTGGAATAGGTTACAAGAAATGTATATGCTTCATTGAAATTTATGGAGTTATAAACTCAACAAACATGACCGTACAACTTATTCTATGGTCTAAACTTAATCTATATAGTCATGACCTAAAACTATATGGTCTTGGACCCTTTGATAGTCTAGACCTCCAAATTTATGTGGCCTTCATTATATATCACTCTTTCTCGCACAAATTTAGGATGACCTATAATCACCTAAAACAGATTGGAAACACTAACAACTTGTAGAACCCTTCATCATAACATTACAAAACCAAATGGAGAAAATATTTATGTGAGGCTAGACTGCTACTCGCAGTTAGACTCCTAATTTTTGAACCAATCCAAGTGTTGCACTAAATGCCCTTATAGCGAGATTAAGCCTCGTGTAGTTCTCCTAGGTGCTTGTACAAGTGTGAATAACTAATAAACCCCCTAAGGGTTCCCTTGAGTTGCTTGACACCAATAAGGCAAGCTAACCGCATAGCGTAAAATCTACCCAACATTTTGGTAGTGAGAGGTGGTGTGTCTCATCTATATGACCTAAACCTTTGTTGATTAAAACCATTGTTTGATTCTTGGAATGAATTTTATCTTGCTAAAACATGTCTTTATGACCTTTGCATGCTTGGAAATAGATGAATCTAGAACTTTTGACCTATTTGAGTGCTTCATAATTTTAATAGGGACTTCTCTAGATGATGTACAACTAATTTGGGCATATTTACAAAACCTTTGAGTGCTTTTGGAATGATGTTTACAATATGATCTTATCAGTGTCATGTGAGTTGTAAAGTTATTTTGACTTTCTTGTATAGATTTCTATAGGTTAATATTGTAATAAGTCTAACCTTGGGAAGAAGAAATGACCAAAATAAGATTTTGAAATTGAAATAAAAATTAATGGATGTGAAGGGGTAGGACCATAAAGGTTAGCTAAGATAGGACCTCACATCCCGCTCCCTATGTTTTTGAACTGGAGAGATGAAAACCAAAATTGATTTTTTTCATGAATATAAAAGTTTTAATATTTCTTTGATAAAATAATATCCTTCGAATTGACAACATATTAGAGTGTAAAGATAAGAAAGTTGTAGAAGATCTAGAGAGATGAAGTGATTGAATTCCAAATCTCAACATTTGTAATAGTAAGGAACGTGGTCAAACTTGGCATTACTTAAGGATAAGTTACAAAATTTTAGTTTTTATACCCACATATTAATTTATCCTTTTTTTATCTAATGCTTTGATGAGGGGTGTTATAGGTATCTATGGTTTCTAATTGTGCAAGTCATCACAGATTGTGTTGAGGTTGTGCCATCTTGAATGACATGCAATGATTGGCATTTTTAGGAAATGGAATGGTAGGAGAATTTGAAAATCCTACTACCCACGTGTCCAAAACCATATAGAAGGATCAAGGACCATATCACATTCCAAGAAGAGTTGTACAACCTTGGGAAAGATTATTTTTTTGTGGTAGTTAAAAGATGAAGAATTTTGAGGTTTAGATTAGCTCATCCATCTATTCTACACAACTTGATCCTCCATGTACCACTTTACATAGATAATTACTTATCCCTTTGTGTGTTTTGACCAATCGTCTTATTGTTTTATCATAGTTACAACTTGCAGGTATTAATGTGTTATTTTGAAAGAGAATGGTTAATTTTAATTAATTAATTTATAATAATCCCTTACTTCAAACCCTTACATCCTATATTTTATTATATCACATTCTTATTATTTTTAGGGTCTAAAATTTGTTGAACCATATCTTTGTGAAAGATCCACATCATACTATGGTGTAAGCAAAAAGGAAGTAAATGTAAAAGAGGAGATCACTCGTAGCATGCACAAGCACATTCAAGGGAAACATAATAATGGATTTTGTAGATATCATTGTTTTACCATTACTAGGGAATTTTGAGAAACAAGTTGGGTTAGATTCTCGAATATAAATTTTTAATATATAGATGATTATCTTGATTATTGAGATAGTAATTATGATGTTATCTCCCATCCCCACCACCCTTATAATAATAAAAATATGAATTATCCTACTAATGTGACAATTACTAGTGGACTAGGACCTACTAAGTATGAATGGGATTCTCTATCTCCTCCTTCTCTAGATACATATAATAATGAAGATGATTCCCCTGATGATGATAATATGTATATCTCTACAGGCATAAGAACATACCATCTTAATCCTAAGTTTTCTTCTACAAAGTTTTATTGCACAACATCTCCCATCCTCAATGGAAAATATGTTATAGTATTAAAAAACAAATCCACTCCTCTCAAGAATAGATTTTACATCATTGATTATTTTCTAGTATTACTATTTCCTTCCCTCACGCCCATGTTTGCTACTTCTAGATTTTCTATCAATGATCACCTGATATTCAATCATTGGCTAAATTCTCTAATGGAGAACACCATCTTGCATACCTAGGAGCATATGAGAATATTCATTCCTACTTTCATAATAATAAGTTTCCTCACAATATACATTCTCATGCATGCTTCAATGAATGCACTATATATGTTATTTCTACGATACTTTTAGTACGTTTATCTTTCCTTAGCCTTTTTTAGTCCACCTAGTGCACATGCTTCTCCTCACACATATTTCTATTTTAGGTCTCGTATAACACATTCTATCATTATTACACATGGTATACAAGGTTATCCTTATTCTACTATGACATATGTAAGGTCCAACCCTCTATCTCATGGGTAGATCTCATTTTACCTCCTCCATGTACATAGTTAATTTCAAAATGATAAAAACATTCTAATAATCACATCATGCAAACAAATTCAAATAATTCCAAAAATACAAAATCATGACCTATAAATGACTTATATAGATAGTTATTTCCTTTATACGTGTTTATCATATTGGTTTGGTAGTTAATATATTTTTATACATACTATATTCACACACGTGTTCACAAGGTATATTGAAATTGATGCATGCCATACATGTAGATTGATACATGATGAAATGTTCAAACCTAGTCCCTTCCTAGTGACATTAATCATTTGGGGCCATCTTCTACACTATACAGTGTTTTTTTTACAATTACTTTCTACTTTCCTCATTACTCTTAATTCATTTATTTTAAATGTTCTATTTTTATAATAATAGGACTAACACATGTATCTTGTGAAACAATATGTTATTTCCATCTATATGTTATTTCACAACCATTTTCTATACTTACTTATTATATTCCTTTATTACTTGATTGTTTGACTACTTTCTTACTCATCAGACGACCTAAGTGGCTTGATTATCTTGCAACACCATGGGTGTCTCATGTTTTTAGATCTATGTCCCTCTTTATTTCTTGATGTGACTCTTTTACATACCATTACTTATGTTGATTTGGATTGACTATTGATTTTCCCTTGAACTTGTTTTGCTATCTAACACATGAGGTAACTATCACTACTCTTATTTGTTCTATGTTGTGTGTTACTATTAAGTTATTCTTTATTATTGAATGTTTATTTGTGTGACATGGTATCCACTATGCACAACCCTATTTTGCAGCAACATGATCCTAAAACTAGCCACAATTACATCCTTCTATGTGTTCCAATATTGATTATCAAACTTACCTAGCATGGGTATACATCATTTTATTTTGATTAGTGTGATAAAAGGCTTTATCACACACACCTCAAAATAGGGCTATTAATCATCATGTGTGTGTGTATACATTCAATACATGTACATTATAGGACATATCACAAGTGGTTATAGGGTATAGATCCTCAAAAATAGTTACAAGTACAAAAATTGGAATAATTTACATTGGTGAAAAACCATGAACTTCAAGTCAAGACCATAATATGGTATAGACCCTACCAGGTGTTTTTGATGTGAGGGTAAAATTTTAGATAAATTCAACAATTTCATATTCTTCCAAACTTTTATCTACTTATAGTACAAATTCGGACATAATTTAGAGTGGAAAATAGGGGACATACCTACTTCAATCCATCTTTATTACATAACTCAAAAGTTAAAAATAATAATTAGAAGTTACAAAATCATATTTAATAATTACATAGCATATTTACAAAATTGAGCCTAGATCCATCTGCAATGGTGTGGTCTATGGGGTTTTGAAAGGTATCAATGTGGCTAAGTTATTTATAGGTTTTCCTTCCTTTCCTCTTTCACATTTGTGTGGGAAGATATCAAGGTTACTAAATATTTCGATACATTGCTCTTCCCTTTACTTTGGGGTGCTTCGTTATCTCTTTCTCCTAATTCAATTTATCCTTTGACACATATTGGGGACTAATCAATCACAATTTTTGACAATTCAATGACAAATCCAAATATTCAAAGTACAACAAAATGTGAAATCCTCCCTCCGTAAAATGAGAAGGTGTATTTTGTCATGTTTCGCATCCCTTTTACTTTACCATGCACAAGTTTAATTTTGTAAATTTGCAAAGATAATTTACATTTGAGTTACTGATTTAATTTATATGTAGACATTGAATACACTTTTTGTTGTAGGTTTCATGATGGAGTATATCAGCAACAACACATCAAGCAACAAATATCAAGTGAAGCCAATGTGTGTATGAACACTTAGGTATGTTTTTACTTTTAGTATGTAGTTTTCAATTGAACACTTACAGAGGGGGAAATGTAGACACTCAAATTTGGTAACTTATACGAAAAATTTAGACCACATTTTATGACAAATGAGAAGTTCGTAAAAGAAGTTTGAGCACATTTATCTGACCTAAGTAGTACATATGATGGAGGACGGAGGCACAGGAGGCAGGAGGTCAATCAATGACCTCTCGTCAGTCACCAATGACGGGGCCGCACAAAAGCTATGGTGGTATATGTATGGTGTGAGTATATGATTTTCAGTGTGGTTTCCATTTTATTAGTGTGCTTCAATTTGCAGTGTTCCTGTTGCTTTGAGTGGTGTGCTTTATTGTTAATAATGGAAAAGAATTGTATAAGAGAGTAGAAAACTACGGAGATCCTCTGACTACCGTACTTCATTGGAAGATGATCGGTCAGTGAATACGTTCATTGGCAATGGTGATCATGTGCAAGCAAGATCCGGGCAGTGAGATAAAACACGATATATTTTTCCTTTTTGTCTTCCTATTTGGAATTTCACATTGTGGGGGGGAATAATAACCAATGTTCCATTCCCATTCTGCGCCAAAATGGCTAAAGTCAAGGGCAGCTTCCAGTGGTAGTGGCGTTTCTATGTTGTTTGAGATCGAGTGGCAGCGATCGAAGACAGTGGAACTAAGAACATTGCGATTCTTAGAGGTGGAAATGTGAAATATTTTCAAGTATATCTTCTATTGTGTGGTTTTGTAATATACAAGTTATGTTTCCTACATAATTCCCTGATGTATAAGCATAGTGATGAACAATAGCACCAGAGTAAGTCAGTTCATGGATCTTGAAAGGGTTTGTGGGAGGATCTAGAAAACCACACGAGGTGGACAGTTGATGGGACCTATTCATGTCAAGGTTTGTGGTAAGCCTATTTAAAACCATGGAAGGAGAGATCCTTTCTTTTGGATCAAGGTCATGAGTCATAGAGTTGGACATGCCACAAGGGTGAGAATACTGCAGTTGAGTGTGTCGATGTTTTTCTACCATGTAAACACTAAGGGGGAATGTTAGGAATTAGTATTTACATTGTGTAAGATAATAATTACGTTGGTAATTATTATTATATAGTTTAATATGTTATTAATATATTATTGTTATATAAACAATAATATATTATTGGTGTTGAGTTGTGTATTGTTACGGGAGTAAAAATCACAACTAAATAGGATTAATTGTTGTAACACTTCCCTATTTTGTAGGAGGTTGTTTTGGCTATGTATATGGCTATATAATAGCTCGTGGAATGTAATTCAACCACATGCTTTGAATAGAATATCTTCCCTGTGTTGATTTAATCAAATCAGTTCGTGCTTACAAGTTTGAGTATCAAAACTCTGTCATTTTGGTTTTGTGAAGCCAATGTGCTATAGGCCTTTGTAGTGGACTTCTTGCCTAGTGATCTAAGCATTTATTTTGTAATAGTTTGGACTGTGCATATTAATGAAGCAATAGATTCAAGTTTGTGGGTGTATCTTCCCTTGCTAAGTTTTTTGCATTCTCCCGCCTCTCTAATGTTATTCCAAATGTTTGTGTCCACTCTATACTCTTCTACAGGGACCTATTTTCATTATGTATACATGGAAATGTGTTGTGAATGTTGTTATTAGACTGTGGATAACTATCATCACCCTCTCTGATATGCATTTTGCTTCCATTTTCACACATTAAAAATTGTTCTCATTCCCTTCTTTTGGTGCATCACCTCTGTAGTGTAGTTTTCCTTCATTTACATGTTATTTCTCTCTCCTTGGTCCCTTGGAAATTGTAGGATAGAGATAGTTAGTAGCTTCATCTCAATAGAGTTAGTTTGCACTAGGATTAGGAAGAAGAACCAACTTTCTCTGGAGGTCTATCTCAAGTAGCAAGTCCCACAACTTGGAGATAGTACCCATGTTACCCAGTCACACCGTGAGCTCAAGCACACACACTTGTGCAAATTAGAGGGTGTTGTGATTTGGTGATAACAAAATCATATAGTACTATTCCATAGTTGACTACAGATTTTGGCCAACCTTTAAGGTCTTGCATCCTTCCATATAATGACTCTTTTTCCAATTTACAAATCATTATTTGTGTCAATTCATCTTCCTAGATTATCCATAATGTGAATAACTAACTTATGGAAGCCTATATAAGTAATTTAATTACACTTCATAACTCATATAGAACTCTCATAAGCTCCTATTATAATTATAAACACTAAATCTCTCAAGGATATACAAAATACTCCTAAAGCGATACAAATCATTTAGAGAAACCACCGCATTACGTTTGAAGAATTGAACCAATTTAAAGAGCCTAGATTTTTCCATTTTTAAGAACTCAAAGGTTCTACATCCACATCTTAGCAAGAACAATTCTTCAAGGGATTTTTTTTAGTCTAGCATCTGAAGCACACCACATCACACTACCACCACATTAGGTACAATATTTACTCTGTATTTATTTCACTATCTTTGTGTCACGAGACTTGAGGGAACATATAGGGAGTTGGATTAGATTGCAACACCGCTTGACTGCACTAGGAGAAATACATGAAGCTTGATCCCACTTGAGGAGATGTAGTACAACACATGGATCGGTTTGATAGGGGTTGAATACCAAGGGTATTCCAACCTCACCCACACATTTATTTTTCTTTTGTTATTCAATGCTTATATGAATGGTAAATTATAGGTTTCTAGGGTTTCTACTTATTGTAGGTCATTATATTTTGTGCAATCTTGAGAGACATACAATGACACACATTTATAGGTAAGTGAAGGGAATGAGAATCTATAGAACCCTTCTGCGCATAGGTCCAAATTTATATAGAAGTATCTAAGATGGTATCATGTTCTAGGAAGAGTTGTACTATCTTGGGTGGGAGCAGTTTAGGCCAAGTAATTATAGAGATAAAACATTTTGGATTCAAAACAACTCTTTCAGGATACTTTGCATACATAAGTGCTTATCCCTTTGTGTGTTTCAAGAAATAATCTTATTGTTTTATCATATTTGTAAGTATCGATGCATTATTATGAATGTGTATGATTAAATTTAATTAATAAATTCAAAATAATCCCCTATTACAAACCCTTACATCCTCTATTTGTTTATATTACATTTTTATAAATTTTAGGGTATAAACACACATGTGAATGGTTTTCTCACCCGATTGACCCTATGTCAAATTGGGTATGTATTTGAAAAATTAGCCATTACAAGTGTTTAGGGAAAGAACTTCACCTAAGGTTGGAAATTCCGGATGTTTCTACCCCTACCAAGAAATTATTCCCCTACTTAGCTCATAACCTAATCTAAAAGTGCATAAAGGTGTCCAAGATTCTGAATATTTGTTCTTTATATAGTATGTAGGTTCTTATTGAGAAAAATGTGAGCAACATGTTGTACCTAATGTTTCGAAGTACTAAATTGAGCGATATGCGTGTGGGATTAAGTCAATTAATTGTGTAAACGGTATTAGGTTGGGATGAATGCCAAATGATTATAATGACATGAAAATTTGTCAAATGGTTGTTTGTATTCATTCTAGAGGTTGATGTAGCATCCCACATCATCGGTGAACATATTCAAACCATCATTTTCTTGTTATAGGGTTGGGAAGGGTGTTTTATGCGTATAAGAAAACTGTGTTTTATTAACTTTTGAAAGTGTATAATTGAAAACCTATCAAAAAATCACAAGACCAAACTTTTCATTCTGGAGGTCTTTTTATCCTAACTTATCAACTAAGTTTCTTATTATCATGGGAAGTTATTCTAGGAAAGATTAAAACTCAAGATACTTCTTTTAAATGTACAACAAATAAAGAAAAATTTAATGTTTTTAAAACTATAACCATTTAAAAACATATCCAAAAGATATACTTTTTCTTCATTTTAATCTTGGAACTATAGAAAGGGAAAACTTATAAATGTGAAAACATGCTAGAAATAGTGAGAAAACCATGTTTGATAAGTTGAACTAGAAAGCATCGCTATGGATTTGATGTTGCACATGACAGTTGAAGTCCCTTTTGGGGTTTTTGAAGGCCTCTTTGACACTTCATTTTTGTGTATAACTTACAACTACCGAATTTTCCCACTTTTGCACATGATTTATCAAAGATAAAACATAAGTTGCATCATTCTTTGGATCCGACTCAAAACAAATTGAGGTTGAAATTGCTCATAAACTCATATTCATACACATGAGCCACCCAATGCATTTGCTAGAAAGTTTCTAAAGCCTTTTCAACAAAACCATTTTATGCATAACCTATAATATGATATCCACAAGCATGCATTCCTTTGAGAGAATTTGTCAAAAATTTCATGTGTCTTTTCTATACTTCCATATTTTCATATTATTCTATCGGGGCACTTAAGACTACAATCTGTCAAATGCCCAACAATCCATCCATCAAGCAATGAATCTACCTAACCACCATAGGTTTGAATCGACATAGTAAAAAAAAAATAAATTTTAGATTTTCTTCAAGATAACTGCATTGCAAGGGCACCTTCCACATAGCCACCACAGGCGGACACCTAACAAACTAATCCACACCATCACTTGTAAGTTTGAATGGTAGATTAGATGATAAGTTTATATTTTTTTTCCCTCAATGAAAACAAGGCACCGCCATAATGGTCAAAATGCAAGAAGAAAATAATATATTTTGTTTTTAATGTAAACTTGACCTGATTTGAAGGGTGCCCAATGATTAACAAAAATATAAGTAGGTTGCCTAGACTTATGAGTTTAGAGTATTAATGTTAATCTTAATTAGAAGGACTAAAACACCTGAATAAAGTAAACTAAAACAGTAAGGAATAATTATAACTAATTACCCTAAGTGAAATGAAACCCTAAATGTGCAAGAGAAGGGAGAGAAGTGGCTTAGCCAATTCAAAGAGATTGGTGCCAGTCTAAAAACAAAATTTAGAAGTGTAGACGATCACTCAGAAACCCTGTGAAGACTAGATCTAGTAGATCTAAACTGATTGGGGCACCTGGGAAGGTACTTGGGCACCCTAGGGTGCCCCCGGTCTCAGTAAATTAGGCACCCTAATCTCTATAAAATCTCTGGATCTAAGTTTTGTATGGTCACAAGTTGATATGAAACTCTTCATGTCTGTCACACTGGATTCATCCAGATGAGTTGAATAATGACCTATAATACAAGAGGAAGTATCAAACCCTAGGAAAAATAAAAATGCAAAAATAAATGGGTCAAAATGACCTCAAATGACCAAACTAGTGGTCTTATCATTGAGCGTTGCACTACATTTCAAACCCAAATGTAGTTCTGGTGAGAGTGTGCATGTCATACCCTAGGTGTTCTTGTATTTTGTGAAGTAGCAAGCAATAGTAGCTATAAAAATGTAAATAACATGTGTGCATGGAATAGAATAGAATCCCTCCCCCTATGCAGTGTGTGTGATGCAAATCTCCTAGCCTTGATGCATGGCACTATGTGGATGCAAGTGATGTAATGGATGTAACTCTAGATGGAGTGATAGTAGTATGTGATGCTAGGACCCTCATTATGGTCTTATAACTTTATATTTATAGGGCTCTCAAGCTTAATTTTGTAATCCCGACAAGGCCACGGTGGGTAAAGGATACGAGATGAAAAATGGCTAGAAAGACCACAAAAAGAAGTGGGAAAGAGAAGCATAGATCGACGCCAAGGTAGGACAAGGGGCACCCCAATATAGGCTAGGGTGCCCTGATTTTGGGATAGAATGATGTGGCAGTTGTGCAATGGATGGATAAGTTCCAGAAAATATGCGAGAATGACAAAAAATATATAAAACAAAGATGGCCAAAAGGTGGGATTAATTAGTACTTTATTCACTTGAGAACCTTCTAAATAGTAGTATAAGATTGGGCTAAATAATGTCTAAAGTGCATAATTTTGTGTCTACATTTTCCCCCACTTTATGTTGGTGAGCGGAACACTCGAGTAACATAAAGTAGATAGAGATGTGTACTTGATATCCATGTAGAGTGTAGAAGAAGACATGTCAATGGAATAGAATCAAGTGTGGAATGAAAAAAATAAAAATGTGGAGGAGTGTGGATTCTAAAGATGAAAAATGTGCATAAAAAGTGATGAGAGTGAACATAGGGAAAAACACGTGTGTAGCTAGTGCTGTGCATAGTGTATATGCATGGTTAGTAAAGACAAGTTCATGTAGCAGTGTGTTGTCATTGTCATTGTCATCATTATTGTTGTTGCCCTAATTTGACCGCTTGTTTCTCAAATGGCCAAACGCAAGGAGAAAATGATCAATTAGTCAAATATGTATGTATGTAAAAATGCTATATAAAATACGCATCTGCATAGACATCCTGTAAAATACACTAGAATAAAAGTGTAAATGGAATATGTGTGCACCTGCTCCATGTTGATAAAATGGTGGAGAAGGATATCTTGTACTATCACAAGTTTTTTTGGTGATCTCAAGCCACCCTAGCTGATTTGAAGAAGTATAGGGAGGAAATGTGTTGTATCATCCAAATTTTAACCGCTTCTATTGAAATGTGTGAAGAGATCTTTATAATATCCTAGTTTTATGGGTGATCCGATGCCACTGGATGGAGTAGTATAGAGAGGCACACCCAGTGTAACCCCAAATCCTATAACTGCTCCATAGAATTTCCAATGGATACCATGTCCTGTAGAGGCCATTATGTATGGAGTTCGTAGACTAGTCTGAACTTACTCATTGTGTGTGAACCGATGTAAATACATTGTGTTAGTAGAAAACCCTCAATGATGCCCCCTCTTTGGGGGTGCATGCGATGTCACATTGAAAGGAGAATGTAACCCCAAAAGAGGACCAACCACACTCTGACCTATAGAACTCTACCCTATATGGGAAAGGAAAATGCTTGGTAGATACCAAGGTGCACACAAAAGGGGATGGCTAGCCAAAACAAGTGTTATTCGAAAACACATGCATGCAATAAGACAAGTGTAAAATACACAGACAATGTAGTAACTACTAAAAAAGTAGTGTAAACACGCAAGAAAACAAGTAGACCACACAAGAGGGTTTCAAACATGGGACATCACTCACGATGTTACAAGACACTCAAGGCCTTCATGGCCGCAAACAACAAACAAGTGTGCACACAAGCAAAGGGAAAATCCCACATATAATGGAAAACAAAGCAAACAAGTAGTTATGGAAACATGTAGTCCTAAAAAACAAGTGCTACACATGGAACACCCGTTAGCATGTTAGAGTGATAACTAATATGTCAAAGTGTGTATGAACAAGTAGTATAAGATGCTAAGTACAAAATGAAACAATAACACCTAGATAAGATGAATTTGGATGCCCCCAATGACCAAGTATAGGAAGGGTAGAAGGCGAGCATCCATGCCCCTGTGTAGAGTCTTGTATATGTGATCACACTAAAAAAGACGTGAATGTGCATGTGTGTATGATAATGACATATAAGAAAGTAATCTAACATGTGTAATAAAGTGAACATGCAAAACACTAGTAAGCAAGAGTAAATGCACCAAGACAATGCAATATGTTGTGGATGGATGGAATGGAATGCAAGATGGAATGATAGGAGAAACGTGCCCCATGAGTGTATGGAAATGTATGCAATGAGGTTCATTTTTTCCCCCTCAATAGTCAAGAATGAACCGTAAACAAGAGTGCATCATCAGGAAATGGTCAAGTAGTGTTGGTTGTATCTAGCGTGTTGTGATGAGTATGTGTATGGAATGGTGATGAAATGTGACATGTGAAGAGATGTGCATGAACCCTATAGCTGAAGCGTATATCATGACTTATTGAAATGGAAGAGTGATGATTTAGCCCTAAGCGTATATCACTATGGAATGAGTGTATGGGAATGAGACATATGGAAAGATGTGCGTGGACCCTATAGCCTAAGCGTATACCATGACTTGTTGAAATGGAAGATTGATGGTGTAGTGCTAAGCATATATCACTATGGAATGAGTGTATGGGAATGAGATATATGGAAAGATGTGCATGGACCCTATAGCCTAAGCATATACCATGACTTGTTGAATGGAAGAGTGATGATTTAGCCCTAAGCATATATCACTATAAGATGAAAGGATGAAGATGGGTGACGATTTAGCCTAAAGCGTATGTCACTATGGGATGAATAAGAAGGGAGTGGTGATGTACCCTAAGGTGAATGCCACTATAAGATGATAATGGGGGTGGTGATTTAGCCTAAAGCGTATACCACTACAAGATGATAAGATGGGTGACAATTTAACCTAAGGTGTATGTCATTAACGCATGAGGAAGATGTTGCATGGTGAATGTAAGGTCCATTTGATTGGTAAACCATTAGTATTCGAGTATGGAACGAGGAACTAAAGTGCGTCATAGGGTAATGAGGGTAGTAGGCCAATCTAAGTGTAATATTTCTTGAGATGCATGACGTTTAATGGGTTTTGAGTGGTTTTCCGAGAAGGGTGGCAAGGCAGTAAACACCACCACCAAGCTTATCTGTGACAATGTAAGGGCCAAGCCAATTGGGCTTAAATTTACCTTTGAGGGATGCTTCGGATTTTTTTTTTTTTGGTTTCTTTTAATACAAGGTCACCAATATTGAAGTCTCTAGAATGGGTCTTACGGTTGTAAGCATGTGAAATGCGGGATTGGTATGCATAGAGGTTTTCTAATGCTTGGACATGATGTGAGTCTAACATTTCTAATTTGTGTAAGCAATTTTTGTGATATTCATTGTCTTTAAGGATGCCTTTAAGAGAGATTCATAGGGTTGGTATTTCAAGTTCTAATGGAATAATGGCTTTGATGCCATATACTAGTGAGAAGGGGGTGGCATTAGTGGGAGTGCAAACGCTAGTGCGATAAGCCCATAATGCATAGAAAATTTGATTATGTCAATCAGTGCTGCTAGAGTCAACAATCTTACGTAGGATTTTTACAATAGTTTTATTGGTAGCTTCCACTTGGCCATTACCTTATGGATAATAAGGTGTAGAAAATGATTGTTTGATCTTAAACTTAGCACAAAATTTCTTGACATCTTTATTTTTGAAGGAGGATCCATTATCGATGATGATAGAAAATGGCACGCCAAAGCGTGTGATAATGTGTGTGGTGAGAAAGTTACAAATGTTGGTATCTTTGGTGGTTGTGCATAAGGGTGCTTCTTTAACCCACTTGGTGAAGTATTATGTGGCATTACTTATGAATTTCTAGTCATCGGCTGATTCAGGGTTGATGAGGTGAATTGAGTCAAATCCCCAAGATGATAAAATCCATGTGGGTACAATGGGTTGAAGGTCATATACGGGTGTGTGAAAAAGATTACCATGTTTTTGAAATTTGTTGCAATGGTTAACATAATCAAGGAAATCTTGTTCTATTTTTGGTCAATAATACCCTCGACATAAGAGTTTTTGTGCCATGGATTTACCCAAAATGGCCACCACATATGTTATCATGAATGTTAGATATTTTTCGTAGGGAAATCTGAGAGAGGAAGACAATGGAAGAGACGACCATCAAGAGCACGTTTGAACAATTTAGTGTCAAAAATAACATAGCGAGTGGCTTTGTGCATCATAACCAATGAGCTTCATGAGGTTGTAGAGTATCAGAATAAATAGCCTCGCTTATATAAGTAGTTATAAATAAGGGTGGACCATTCAAAGTGGTCTCGTGAATACATGTGATGGCACATGCTATAATAGGGATGGTGGAAATGGAAGGCTTTGCGTAAGTGGGAAATGATGAAAGTGGTCTGGGAATCATTGACATATTGTGGGATGAGTGACGCCGCATGCATTGGCCATGGCATTGGCATGGCGATTATCTTTGTGAGGAATGGTGGAAATGGAATAAGACTCAAAGGTAGCTAAAAGGTCTTTTACAAAAGCATTATACGGGATAAGATGTTCCTCCTTAGTGTGATATATGTCATTGACTTGGTTAATGACTAATTGAGAGTCCCCATGGATGCACAAAGTTATGAATAAGGAGTTTTTTAGTTATAAGTAAACCTAAAATAAGGGTTTCATATTCAACAATATTATTTGTATAGGAAAACCCTAGCCGGTATGAAAAGGGAAGTGGGTCACCATGCAAGGTAATAAAGACCACACTAGCACCAACGCCAGAGAAAGCAACGAGAACCATCAAAGTACATTGTCCATATATGTGATTCAATGGTATATGTAGTGAAATCATCACAGAAGCAATCAGAGATAGGGGAAGCATCCAAAAGAGGGGTGGCGCCAACCGATCAATGATGACCTTCCCCTTAATTGATTTTTTTTGATGGATAAAATTAAGGTCAATTTCTGTAAGGAGCATGACCCAATAAGCTAAATGACCGAAAGGTGAGTGCAGTATAAAAAATGGCACAAAGGGTTGACCTTGGTGATAATATGAACCTCATGGTTAAGGAGATAATGGTGTAATTTTTCCGCAACAAACACAAGGTCAAGGCACAATTTTCGATGTAGCTATAATTGCATTCATAAGAGAGAAGTGTGTGACTAATATAATAGATGGCTCGCTCATAGTGGGTATCATCGTGTTGTGCCAATAACATGCCTAAGGCATGAAATGTAGTATAAATATACAATAAAAGGGGCGGTCAATGACGAGCGGGGCTAGGATAGGTGGGTTTAGCAAATAAGATTTGATGTGATCGAATGCTTGTTGGCATTGTTTATCCCAAATGAATTTGGTGTCTTTCTTCATGAGGCATGTGAATGGTTGTGTTTTGTCAGCCAGTTGTGCAATAAAACATTGAATAGCTTGAATTTTACCTTGCAAAGAGCAAAGTTTGTGAAGGTGTTTTTGTGGAGGCATATCAACAATGGATTTGATTTTGGTTGGTTTTATGTCTATGTGGCATCGTGACATAATGTATCCGAGTAGCTTGCTTGTGGTTACCCCAAAAACACATTTTTTGGTTTAGGCATACACGATATTGGCGTAATCATTTAAATAGTACGCGAAGGTCCCTTGCGTGAGAAGAACACCACCGAGACTTTTCTAGAATATCATCTACATAATCCTCAATGATCTTGTGGATGTAGTCATGAAAAATATGGGTCATTACGTGTTGATAGGTAGCCCATGCATTCTTAAGGCCAAATGGCATAACAATATAGCAGAATGTACCCCATGGCATGGTGAAAGAGGTTTTTTCTTGGTTAGTCAGGTTGATCTTGATTTGATTATAACCCACGAAACCATCCATAAAGGAGAGTATGTCATAACCGGTGGTAGAGTCTACAATGGCATCAATGTGTGGGAGGGGAAAACTATCCTTAGGAAAGGCTTTATTTAAATCACAAAAATCAGTACAATAATGTACATGACCATCAAAGCTTCATTACAGAACAATATTAGACACCCATTCAAGATAATCAATAGCTCAAATAAACTGACATCTAATAGTTTTTGGATTTCTTCCTTGACTAAGAGTGCTACCTTAGGGTGCATCTTACGGATTTTCTATTGAACGGGTTTGGCACCAGGGTTAAGGATGATATTATGCATTGCGAAAGATGTATCGATACCGGGCATGTCACTATAGTCCCAAGAAAAAATGTCAAAGAAATCATGGAGGACTTTCTTGAGATCCTTTTACTCAATAGGGGGTAAGAGAAGCGATCAAAAAAGACTATGTGTGGGATGTCGATGTATCAATGTCGGGCATGTCACTATAGTCCCAGGAAAAAATGTTAGAGAAATCATGGAGGACTTGCTTGAGATCCTTTTTCTCAGCAGGGGTAAGAGAAGCGACCAACAAGACTATGCGTGGGATGTCGATGTTCCTAAATTATGTTCGATGGTTTCTTCATTGATAAGTGTGGAATGGTCCTCAATGTATGGATTAGTGGGGATAATGTCAAGTGGATCAGAATTATCAACTTCTTCCAAGCAAACCATATTAACAAACATGATAAATCGATGTCGTTTGTGATGAAAATAAGGGAGAGCATCATAAGCACCCATATGATCAAGTAATGCATCATCAGTATGAAAATTATCGGTATTGTCCCAAAAGAAAGGGGTGTCGTTACTAATAAGCTTGGGGTGCAGCAATGGTAAAGACGTGACATGAAATGTGGTATGTGTCTCTAAAGGTGGTGGGGGTATAGGTGATATTCAAGGCCAAACCTATGCGGACATGCGGGAAGGTCTCAAAGTGTTGTGGCTTTGTGGTCTTGGTAGTGAGAGATTCGGAAGCGATGAATATGGTCGCATCCTAACCCATATTTTGAGAGATCTTGGCTAATACAATGGGAAGTAGATAACTCCAAAGGGTTTTAAATAGAGTTACAATACTCAAAAAGGGAAGGGTCAAGAACACGTTGTAGATAGTGCAATGATAATGGAACTTAAGTCACACATGGAGCATAGAAGGAACCGCATGCATAGCATGGATCCAAGGCCTACCGAGGAGAATGTTATAGTTAAGGTCATTGGGCATGACATGACATGGGATGGTAATCGTACATGGGCTGATGGTAATGGGAAAATGAACAGATACTTAAAACCTGTTTTAGGATGTTATCAAACCATGAATAGAAATGGTGGAAGGAGCAAGGGATGCTGGAGTCATGCCAATATGTTGAAGAAAATTGATGTTACAAATGTTGAGGCCAGATCCATTATCTACTAAGGCACGCTTAACACCTACTTTGTTAATGCAAACCTGGATGTATAAGCGAGGGTCATGGGCTAGGAACTCTGGTGGTGGTAAATCATTGGATGTGAAAGTGATTTGATATTCGTTAAGGGATAAAGCTGAAACAAACTTATTATAAACATATTATGGCGATACGTGTGGAGATATATAATGTTTGGCTAAGTATTTCTGAAAGCAAAGGAGAGACTCTGGTGTTTTGTAGGTACATGTGAATAGATATGCTCATGGTGAATTGAGTGTGGAAATGACTATGGAGAGAAGGAAGGTAGCAATGAGGGGGAATAAGTGGGGTATAAGAATGAAAAAGAGATTTGAAAAAGCATAGTGATAAACTAGATGGAAATAGAAAGTCCTAGAAGGTGCAAGGAGAAGGTCGGGTTCACCAAAATGATTAACAATAATATAAGTAGGTTGTCTCAGACTAATGAGTATAGGGTATTAATGTTAATCTTAATTAGGAGGACCAAAACACTAAATAAAGTAAACTAAAACAAGAAGGAATAATTATAACTAATTACCCTAAGTGAAATGAAACCCTAAATGCAAGAAAGGAGGGAGAGATGTGGTTTAGCTGATTCAAGAGACTATCGTAGGTTGTCGCAGTCTCGAAAACAAAATCTGGAAGTGTAGACGATCACTCAAAAACCCTGCAAAGACTAGATATGGTAGATCTAAACTGACTAGGGCACCCGAGAAGGTCTTGGGGCACCTGGGGTTCCCCGGGTTTGTAAATTAGGCACCTTGATCTCTCGTAAAATCTCTAGATCCGAGTTTTTATGGTCGCAAGTTGATCGAAACTCGCCTCTGTCTCTCCACTTTGGATTTGCTAGATGAGATGAATAATGACCTACAATACAAGAGGAAGTATCAAACCCTGGGAAAAATAAAAATGCAAAAATGAATGGGTCGGACTGACCTCAACCGCCAAACTAGTGGTCTTATCATTGAGCGCTACACTACATTTCAGACCCGGATGTAGTTTTGGTGAGTGTGTGCATGTCGTGCCCTAGGTTCTCTCGTGTGTAGTCACACTTTGTGAAGTAACGAGTAATAGTAGCTATAGAAAATGTAAATAGAATGCGTGCATGAAATAGAATAGAATCCCTCCCCTATGTAGTGTGTGTGATGCATATCTCCTAGCCTTGATGCATGGCACTATGTGGATGCAAGTGATGCAACTCTAGATGGAGTGATAGTAGTATGTGATGCTAGGACCCTCATTATGGTCTTATAACTTTATATTTATAGGGATCTCAAGCTTAATTTCATAATTAATCCCGACAAGGCCGACTGGGAAAAGGATAAGGATGAAAATGACTAGAAAGGTCCCAAAATGAGTAGGAAAAGAGAAATATAGATCGGGGCACCTAGGGTGGGACCAGGTGCCTAGGGCACCCCAAACGCAGATGGGGTGCCCGATTTCGGCTAGAATGACAGGAAGTTGTGAAATGGATGGATAAGTGCTAGAAAATATGTGGGAATGATGAAATAAAATATAAAATAAAGATGGCCAAAAGGTGGGATTAATTAGTACTTTATTCACTTGAGAACCTTCTAAATAGTAGTATAAGACTGGGCTAAATAATGTCTAAAGTGCATATTTTTGTGTCTACACCAGACCTCTACCATAAAAATAACTCCATTCTTCTAAAAATACAGCCACGCGCCTTGCCAAAACTTCCATCATGCACTGAAATAAAACACATCTATTTTTCCTCAAGATGTCCATGTTGCCATCCGACATCCAAGAAAAAATAACCATACTGATTTGCCATAGGTTTCTTTGGTGCACTAATGATAAAATTTAGAGCTTACACAAGACACCAAGTATTGCCACATATTTTAGTAAGTAGGTGAGAAGGAAAAGCATGAAAAAAATGTATAGAGTTTGGTTTCACACCTCCCAAAAGGTGTTTTCTTTAAGGTTTGTAAGGTCTTATCAACAATCCCCTTTTTACAGATCTACGAACCAATTAAAATTACATTGAAATAATCTCAGTACATCTCACATGTAAGTGTGGGTTGGGGAAATGAAAAATTGATGAGGGGAGGAACTTGGAAAAAACAAAGTGTACAGACTTGCGTGATTCTATTCCCAAAGAATAAACATGAAGTTTCCAAGATTCTTTCTAGTTACACTCGATGAGACCACATGAATCCCAATATTTCATGCATTTTTATTGTTATTATTTTAATTCAAAATGTTTACTTTGAAATGTAACATAGTGTTATGTTTTGGATCATGTTTTCATGTGCGGAATTGTTGAAGATCTGTACACTCTAAAAAAAAAAAATTGGCCTCAAAAATGTGTCGATATCTCTAGAAATGTGCTCTTCTCATATGTGCAATATTTTTTACCCATAGGTTTATGGGTCGGTTTGTCCCATGGTTTTAGTACCTTTGTATTGTAAAACCGCTAAGCAATTGCCTATTTATGTGATTTTATGCATATGGTAAGGTTGATGTAACATTGCGGATGTGTGTGAGTTCAAGTGTGAATTTTGTAGAGTTTTTAAAACATAGCTCCAAACAAATCAGTACTTGTATTGAGAGAAGAGATGGCTTGTAATAAAAATATGAGCAAGTGATTCTTGGTGGACGTAGCCCAAATTGGGTGAACCATGTTAAATATTATCTTGTGTTATGTTCTTTTATTTTATGCACTTTTATTTCGAGATGTGTTATTATTCTCGCATATTAGTTTCTACTATTGCAATCATGTGTGGAATTTTTCAACGTATTTTATTCCTTATTTCCTAATAACCGGTATCATAGTCTGGTTTGGTTTGTTAAAGTGTTGAATCATAGGGAAGGTTTTAGCTTGAGTGGGAGCTATGGCAGATGATGGAAGATCAAGGGTTGTGTTGGTCGTCAAATAGGACTTTACGAAGAGCAACAGTCAGGGGACAAGAAGTCCCTCCTCTTTAATGGGAGAGGTTCCCTTATTCAGAAATGAACCTATTTACAAATATACAAAACATGATTTCCTGGTTGAACTTGGATATTACGAAAGTGTTTTCTATAAAGATCATCAATTACAAAAGGACTGAGGAATGAGAATACGAGAATGAGCAGAAGGGAAACATTCAGAATTATAGATGACAGAGTAATTCTTTATGTATGCGAAGTTACAGTGAATTGAAACAGGATCATTTGTATCATATTAGTAAGATGGAATTTAAAAGACACAAAGTTCTGTAAATAACATCTGCAAGAACACAAAGTTTCTTGACATAACACAGACAAATGATCTTCACAAAATTAAATGAAAAGCTTGGGGATAAAAGAGATCAGATAGACAAAGAATGGAAAGCCCTTCTGTATTGATTTCTTTATGATCTATTTACACTTTCAGAAAATAAGCCAAGTTCTTCCTCTACCTTGCAAAATGGCGTGGAGAGGCCATTATATAACTTACAAATCAGTTACTCTTGGTAACCACTTCTTTTAACTAAAGATTAGTTAAGGATTTCCAATCGCAATACCTCAACTTATTACAATGAATCCGAGAAAAAGAATTGGAAGAGAAGAGAAGAATAAGGAGAAGAAGACAGGTGGTTATGACTAGGAGGGACCCACTGACTTCAAAATCCACTGCCTGAATTTCTTCAATGCCTCGGCTATGTCTCTGCCATGGGGGACTGACGTGTTGGTTGTAGAATGAGTCCAAAATCGAGGCACTTCTCCATTTCCTTATCAAACTCGACATGAGTATGATAGTCTTTATTTGCTTCTTCAATGGCAGATTGAAGAGAGCAGATCTCCTTCATTTTCTCTTTGGAAATGGAGCTTTCCTTGAATAGATTATCTTTGACAAAAGCTTTGAATTGAGCTTTGATTTCTTGCAAGGAAAAAGGCACACCAGAAGTTTCATCCTGAAGATGACAATGTATATCTTTGAAAGCAGATACAACTAGTGTCTTGAAAGCCTCACCCTTCTGCCAACTATTCTTCAGTTCTCCCAAAGCCTCCTCCAAGACTTTGATCTTCCACTCCATGCTGTAAACCCAGGACTTTGACAGATTATCCTTTGCATCATCAAAAACCTTACTCGACAATAAAATGTTCTCATCTGTCTGTCCCATGAGGCGGAGGTCTACTATGCAACTGCTCCAAAGTTTGAGCTCTTTATCTATGATCCCGATAGTGGAGGAGAGCTTCTGTTGCAAGTTGTTCACCTTTCCATGGAGTTTGAAAGCTTCATCGATGAAGTTCAATCCTGCAACAAGCATATCTTCCACCATGGCCTCCATAGCTCTGCCATAGATGGAATACTTGTGCATGTCTTTGATACTCTATACTTCATCTTGGCTCAAAATTACAGGTGGCGGAAGGGTAGTCAGTGGGGTAGGGTCCAAAACTTTGTCCTTAGACAAAAGAGATTTGATAAAACCTGTGAGAATTTGGGCTTGTTCCTCCAGTGTTCAATAGTTTTGCTGCCCTTTTCTACCCTCCCAGTGACTCTTGTGACCGTTTCCTGGAGGTTGTGGATCTCACCTTCAGGGGTAGACTCTCCCATAGGAATCCTTGAGAATTCTAGGTCAAAAGCCTGTAAGTCCTACTCTGGTTTATCTACTGTAGGATTAGCAATCTCCGGAATTGCTGACCACGAGCATCGAGACACTATCCTGGAGGTGATTCTGGCTTTTTTGGCGCGAGAAGGAGGAGTAGTGCTAACAAGGCTGCCACTGACATCAAAATTTGGCCCCGAGCTCAGAGGAAGATTTCCTCTTCCTACACTGTCGACAAAAGGTTGCACCCATGCAAAAGAGGAGGAGGAAGAAGCAGGAGGGGCAAGAGGACCAAGAGACAGAGAGCTCATGGCACTCAAAGTTTACACAGCTGTTGTCTCGAAGTTGAGACATGAGTGGGGCGCTTGAGACAACTGGTGTAGAGGAGACAATAGCACTTGGAAGTTCGGTGCTCTGGACCTCCTTGTCTTTATCCGTTGGAGCTTCAGGAGCACTTAGAGGAGCTGGCACTTCACTCTCTTCACTTTCACTGAGAACAATAATGTTCTCTGATCCCAAAGGTAATTCTACTGCTTTCTCTGAGGATCTTTTTCCACAGGCTCCTTCTTAACCTCTTTGAATTTCTTCTGGTATACTTGGGTGGATGAAGAAGGAGTAGAAAGCTGCAGGTCCTTGCGTTGATGAGGCAGGAGGGGTTTGCAGGTGTGTCTGATATTGGAGTCGATGCTTCCCTCCTTGGTGTTGAAACATCCTTAGAGGAGGATTCTCCTGAGTGCCTCCTAAGCTCTCGAACTTTCTTATCAAACCAGATCTTAGTCCTGACTAAGACTGGAGCCAGGATCTCGGCCAGATCATCTTTCTCTTTCTTAAACCAATCCAAGTCCTCCAAGGGAGTGTGCTTAACCACATTGTCATACTCATATGAGTATAGATCGAGTTGTCATCCCTGGAGTCCTTCGGGAACTTGAGTACAAGCTGAGTTCTTGGATCAATTGTAGAGAGAAAACTGCCATAATGCCTCCTTCTAGCCTCAAAATCATCAGCACTGTCAGCCCAATAGTCTTATGTATCTGCCCTATGATGATAGATTATCTTGATGTTCTGCTCAATGAACTTCTTTAAGTCGAAGCAAGTTCTTGGCTTGAAGAAATGGACAGTGATGGGAGCCAGGGCTCTTTCTATATTCTGTGCGTCCAGGGCTGTTTTACAAGTGTAGTTTCCCAAAGAGATGGGAAAGTGCAAACCAGTAATCTTCTTGTCTCTACAGGTTCTATGCAATTTGTCTAATTGCCTGCATACTTCTATCAAAGCCATCTTATCACTGCAGAACATGGGAAGCCTCAGAGGGGTGCTCTCATAGCTAGCAAGCCTGATATAGGAGAATTTTCTGAATTGGATAAAATAGGCACCGTAGTGCGATATCAGGTTCATGGCTTCATCAGAAAATCTTCTAGCAGTGTCACCCTCGAGAAGCCTGACCACATACATGGTGAAAGCATCATTTACCCTTCGGAAATTGTGATTGCTGGTCTCTAGGGTGAACTGCGGGCAGTAGGCATATACAGGATCATCCTTGTGGGCATCGATGTAAGAAAAACCAAACCATTGCCTTGATGCCGCAGAGTATACATCAGGTATGAAGTCATGTAGAATTTCTTCGTTTGCTGTACATTGGACAGCTGCTCCGCTAAGTTCATGCTGATGATTTCTACCCAGTTGATATTTTGAGTTCCCTCGCACACCATGTTGATGAGCGGGCACATCCAGAAATGGAACTCGTTAGTAGAGGGTAAGCCCATAACCCGAGCCAGTAGGATTATAAAATCTGACAATTCTTCATTGAAATCAGCCCGGAAAAGAGTCTTGGATAGACGAGATGCTCCCTTCTTAGGGTTTTTAAGCCAAGACTTCGCCACCGTGCCTTGTAGTTGTCCTTTGTCTTGGTGAGCAGTGCGTGCTTGATTCGAGAAACAACTATGGCATTATCCATTTCTGGAATCCTCAGTGCAGTGCTAATGGTGGCAGCATCAAGTTTGGCGATGAGTTCCCCGTGTATGTTGGTCAATTCACTCGAATCAGGGTCGAAATGAGCTCCGCATGAAAGCACTGTATCAGCACATTGCACCGAGATTGGGAAACCTCCAGCGAAAGCTAGACCACTGTCGTGAATCATCTGTGCCATTGGTGTAGGGTTTGCATCTGTCATCCTCGACCAAAAATCACCAAAGTCAAGATGGCGAACTTCACTGTCCCCGATATTGGGAACGGCAGACTCTAGTGGTGAGATTTGTTCCTGTCCCTGAAATTTGATCTTCATGTTGATAGTAATTTGGAGGGCAGAGCTGCAAGCTAGACTCGGGAAGGAATTACAGAGGGGAAATGGATACGCGTGCAGAAATTTAGATTGCAAGGGTTCGAGCAATAGATAGCATGGAAGCAGTGTGAAAAATGCATAGGGGGTTCGCTCGTTATATAGCCGTTTAGGAGAGAGAAAGGTAATGAATGTGCATTTAATACATACCTACCAATTTGAATAAGCAAGATATTCGGGTAGAGTGGGAAAAATTAGCACGAATGGCACTTGGTTCATTTGGGACATGTGGGATGTGAAAGCGTGAAGCACGCGGCTCGGCCGATTCGGGCGAAGCGGGGAAAAGACGCACAAATGCTTTTTGGGACATGTGGGACAAAAGTGCGCGAAGTACGTGACTCGGCCGGATCGGATGAAAAGGTGACAACAGTGCAGGTGAACTTGGGACATTTGGGACGCGAAAGCGCGAGGTACGCGGTTTGGGCGATTCGGCCGAAAATGGAACAACTTGTCCGGGTGAACTTGGGACATGCGGGACAAAAAGTTCTGACGGGCCCGAAAAAGACAAACTTCAGGGAAACCGGCCGATCGGGGAACAGAGGGCCCAATTGAACTTGGGACACGCGGGACAAAAATGTCCGACAGGCCCGAAAAACACACAAAATGACCCAAAAACGTAGATTTTCTCAATTTCTCGACTTTTAACATTATCAGTACAACAGAGAAGACACTTAAACTCAAAATTTTAAATTTTCACTTTCTTAAGAGCAGGGGAATTTTGAGTGGACAACGAGTTGATAAATTCAATAGGTAGAATTTAAGTCTTTGTCAAATGTAGATGGAAGACTACCTTTATCGAAGGATCTTTATATTCCACTATCTCGAGAAAGGAAATAAAACCTCAAGCATGATGGATGTGGGATGGGATTTTTTAGATAGGAAGGCACTTCAAACAATCCGGCTATGTCTTGCATCTTGGTATTATTTAATGTTTCAAATGAAAAGACTACAAAAGAACTTATGGATGAATTAAATAAGTTATATGAAAAACCCTCTTCCTCCAACAAGATATTTTTAATGAAAAATTTGTTTAATATGAAGATGTATGAGAATAGTTTAGTAGCAGATAATTTGAATGATTTTAATACAATTGTGAATATTCTAGCTTTGGTTATAATAGAATTTGATGAAAATTTTAGAGCTTTATTAATTATGTGCTCTTTACTTGAGATTTGTAATAGCCTAGTAATGGCGGTAAGCAAATCGGTTCTAACTAACTCGAAGTTGAAGTTTGAGGCTATTTTAGGGGTGATTATAAGCAAGGGAATGTGAAGAAAATTCCTTAGGGAATCTTCTACTGCAGGAATGCTTTTGACAATGGAGACTAGAGGGAGATAGAAGAATAGAGGAAGTCGTGGAAAATTGAAAGATCGGGCAAGGTCAAAATCCAAAAGCAAGATGGTATGTTGGCATGGTGGAAAGTCTGGGCATGCAAAGAAGGAATGTTGGGAGCTTTAGGATAAGAAGAAACAACGAGAAGAAAAAAGGAGGCAAATGTGGCAATATGTAATGTATGTCGGGAT
This sequence comes from Taxus wallichiana var. yunnanensis, assembly GCA_018340775.1. NCBI lineage: Eukaryota > Viridiplantae > Streptophyta > Pinopsida > Cupressales > Taxaceae > Taxus > Taxus wallichiana. The sequence continues at coordinate 521,576,665 of CM031236.1, read as the reverse complement.
GATTTGATTCTTTCTTTACATAATATTATTGAATCTTGGGTTCAAGATTTGGGGGCTTCTTTCCATGTTACTCCACATAGGCATTATTTTGTTGATTATGTTGAAGGGGAGTTTGGGCATGTTTTTCTTGGTGATGATGAGCCTTACAACATACTTGGAAAAAGTTACATTTACATTAAGATGTAGAATGGGAATACATGACTATTGAAGGATGTAAAATATGTGCCTACATTAAAACAAAATTTGATATCAATGGGGCATTTGGGAAGTGATGGTTATTGTGATATTTACGGTGGACTCTTGGAAGGTTACCAAGGGTTCTCTTGTGGTGGCAAGAGGTAAGAAGGTTGGAACCCTGTATTTAACCACTGATAAAATTAATGTTTGTAATCTTGTGGCTTCAGATGCAGATACAACATTGTGGCACTATAGGCTCATCATATGAGCCATAAGGGCATGAAGATCATAAAGAAGAATTTTCTCGGATATATAGAAACAAGTTTGGATTTATGTGAGAACTATGTATATGGGAAACAGAAGCGAGTAAGGTTTCTCAAGGTTGGACCTACAAAGAAAGAGAGTAAGTTATAGTTGGTACATTCTGATGTGTGAGGGTCGGCTCAGGTATCATCTCTTGGGGGTTCAAATTATTATGTCACTTTTATTCATGATGCAACAAGAAAATTTTGGGTATATTGTATTAGAAATAAATCTGATGTAGTTGACACTTTTGTTAAATGGAAAGCCTTGGTAGAGAATTGAACAAGTCTTAAGCTAAAATATCTTAGGTCGAGATAATGGAGGGAGTATTACAAAGTAATGAGTTTGATTATTATTGTTCTAAGAATGGAATCCGCGGGAAAAATAAGGTTCAGAACTCTACACGAGAATGGGGTGTCGAAAGGATGAACAGGGAAAATAATGGAATGTGCCAAGAGTATGAGGTTACATGCAGAACTACCTCTTTATTTTTGGGCGAAGCGGTGATCACACTGTGTACCGATAAACATATGACCCTCAAGTGTCTTGGATGGAGGCATACTTGAGGAGGCTTGGTATGGTAAGAAATTTGATTACTCATTTCTTAGAGTCTTTGGATGTGAGGTGTTTGTTCATATTGACAAGGATGATAGGACCAAGCTAGAGGCTAAATCGAAAAATGCACTTTCATTGGTTATGGTGGTGATGAATTTGGATATAAATGTTGGAATATTAAGGACAAGAAAATCATTCGATCTAGGGATGTGGTATTTAATGAGAAAGTTATGTATAAGCAACATTTGTAGGAAAACATGGAAGAATCTAGGAAAGAATATGCAATGGTAGAGGATCTTCCAGATGGGAAAGTGACACATGAATCAGTTCAAGAACCTACTCAACAGAACCCCAAACTCCTATATTGAGGAGGTATTCTAGGGTAAGAAGAGAACCTGAACATTTTTCTCCTTCTCTTTATTATTTATTACTCACTGACAATGGAGATCCAAAGAGATTTGATGAAGCAATGCATGTAGATGTCAGGAAGAAGTGGGAGCAAGCCATGAATGAGGAGCATCAGTCTCTCATAGATAACTAGACTTGGGATTTGGTGAAGCTACCCGAAGGAAAAAGAACATTGTAGAACAAGTGGGTGTATAGAGTTAAAGAGGAAGGAGGCAAGAAAAGATACAAGGCCCAGTTGGTGGTCAAGGGTTTGCATAGAAAAAAGGTATAGATTTTGATGAGATTTTTTCTCCTATAGTAAAAATGACTTCTATTAGAATTGTTCTTGGAATAGTGGCAGTAGAAGACTTGCACTTAGAGAAACTTGATGTAAAGACTATGTTTCTCCATGGTGATTTGGAGGAGGATCTATATATACAGTAGCCAAAGGGCTATGAGGTCAAAGGTAAAGATGAGATGGTGTGTAAACTGAAGAAGAGCTTGCATGGCCTAAAACAAGCTCCACGTCAAGAGTATAAGAAATTTGATAACTTTATAATGGAGCAAGGTTATATTAGATGTCATTCTAACCATTGTGTATATACAAATAAATTTTAAGATGACAAGTTATATTATCATGTGTTTGTATGTGGATAACATGTTGGTTGTAGGTAAAAACATGCGGGAGATAAAAATACTCGAGAAGCGGCTAAGTGACTCCTTTGATATGAAGGATTTGGGGGCAGCGAAACAAATCCTTGGTATGCAGATATCTCGGGATAGGAGGGAACTAAAGTTGACTTTATCTTAGGAAGATTACATTAAGAAGGTCTTAGAGAGGTTTAATATGTAGGATGTTAAACTAGTTGGGACTCCTTTAGTAGGCCATTTCAAGTTATCAAAAGAGTTGTGTCCCAAGATAGAGCAGGAGAGAAACAGATGTCCAAAGTACCTTACTCATCAATGGTTGGTAGTTTGATGTATGCCATGGTGTGCATTAAGCCTGATATTGCACATGCGGTGGGAGCAGTGAGTAGATTTATGAGTGATCTAGGTAAAGATCATTGGCATGTAGTAAAGTGGATTCTTCGGTATTTGAGAGGGACCATGGGGAAAATTTTGTGCTACAGTGGATTGGACACCACTTTGCATGGTTATGTAGATTCATATATGGTTGGAGATGTAGACAACATGAGGAGCATGACAAAGTTATATTTTCACTGTAGGTGGGACAACGAGTGAGCTAGATTTCACATGACTACGAGAAGTTGATGGCTTTGCCAACCATAGAGGTTGAGTATGTTCTTTGCTGCAACAGAGGCAAATAAATAGATGATTTGGTTACAACAATTACTTGAGGAGTTGGGGCATAAGAAGGAGGAAGGGAAGTTGCATAGTGATAGTCAGAGTGTTATACACCTAGCTAAGAACTCTGCTTTCCACTCTAGGATGAAGCATATATAGTTAAGGTACCATTTCATTAGGACAACTTTGGAGGAAGAGAAGTTGAAGGTGGAGGAGATTCATACTAGTCATAATCTGCATATATGATGATCAAGGTGGTCACAAGGATAAATTGAAGTTGTGTCCAGCTTTGGTTGGTCTTCACGGACGATAGTGAAGGGTTGAGAAGCTTGCTCAGAGGAAAACTAGTCTCCAAGTGGGAGTTTGTTATGTCAGGAGCATGTTTTCATGTGTGGAAGTGTTGAATACTGTACACTCTAAAATAATGGCCTCGAAAAATGTGCCCAATATCTTGAGAAACATGTTCTTCTCATATGGGCAATATTTTTGACCCATAGGTTTATGGGGTGGTTTTAGCCCATGGTTTTGGTACGATCATTGTATTGTAAATTTGCTTAAGAAATTGCCTATTTTTGCCTATTTATGTGATTTTGTGCATATGGTAAGGTTGATGTAACATTGCAAATGTGTGTGAGTTCAAGTGTGAATTTTGTAGAGTTTGTTGAGCATAGCTCCAAACATATTTGGGTACTGTATTGAGAGAAGAGGTGGCTTGTAATAAAAATATGAGTACATGATTCTTGGTGGATGTAGCCCAAATTGAGTGAACCACGTTAAATATTGTCTTTGTGTTGTGTTCTTTTGTTTTTTGCAATTTTATTTCAAATTTGTGTTATTATTCTGCATATTAGTTTCTACTATTGTGATTCTATGTGGGATTGTTCCGCATATTTTATTCCTTATTTCCTAACACATAGTTTATTTATTTATATTATCGTCGGTCTAATTTCACCTGAGAGGAATCAAAACAAAAATGTCACTGACAAGGACTCAAATGGAGGGGGTATTATATTTTCTTACAACTTTAATATATTTTATGTAACTTGTAGTCCGCTAGATTATATCCCCTAGATACACTAGAGCACCTTTGTATTTATAAACTACTTTGAAATAAAATTTGAACCCTATTAGCATGCAATCAATAGAAAACACATAGGAAAAGAGGTATACTTCTTGACAAAAATTAAACATGAGAGAATATTCAGTAAGACATCTTTGTCATTTTTGCCAAAAGTCGACCTTTTTTACATGGTGTGAAAAAGGTTCCGATTGATGAAAATGTCCAAAAATTGGTCAAACCTAGAGGAGGAGAGAGAAAATAAGATAGAATACCTAACAATGGAAAAGAGAGCAAATAAGGTAAAATAGACGGGGATAAATGAGAGGTCAATAAGTAGAAACAAAGTTGAAGGTGTTGGCATTATGAGAAAATTAAGTTGATGAATCAATGAGCACACGAATATGCACTAATAAGACCCTAATTTGAGTTGGCAATCTATACATTACACACTTAATATCATAACAATTAATAGATAGAGTTATTTAGCAACGATTTGCATTTGCTTGAGTTGCTTGACCACAAATTGATAAAAAAAATCATGTTTTTCGACTAACAAGTCAATAAATAGAGTAACTTTTGAATTATTTTTAAAATGCATGGGAAGGTTGAGTGGTGAGGTCAAATTGCTTGTTGTTGAGAGTTCTTGAGGTCAACACCCAAACAACTAAGGCTAAAAAATATGGTCAACAACTTTTGTTTACGGACTTATGTTTATAGTTCCTCAAAGGGGACCAATTGAGAGCCCCCAAATCTGCACTACATTTTTTTATTGTTTTACAAGGTGTTCATGTTGGTTTAGATTTTGGAGGAAGGAGAGTTTATTCTTAGTGACTAAACAAGTTCTAAAAAACGAGTGACATTTTCAAATCCCAAGAACAAAAGATAAAGGTCATCAAATTCATTTCTCTAAGTAGTTGCAAACAACTATGATGGTGTCACTTACATACACAAATTATATTTTATTCTAGATACGGTAGTTCTCTAATCTTTTCAAACATTTTACTCTTAAATATTCCAATTCATTTAGGATTTTTTTTGGTTATATTTATTTAAACTTAACTCTAATGTGTTGTGATTAGTTACACACTTTCCACACATCAACCAAGTACTCGGGTACCAAGATTAAGTGGCTCCACAAATATCCTCTTCTTGATTATTTTTGGAAATGAGATGCTAAATGCCACATTATACGAACAACATGGTTTGATTCCATAAGATGCACTGTCATAGTCAACATCAAAGCATAGTAAACAAATGACATACAACCAGGCATTTGTAGCTATTAAAGCTCATAACATACAACCCATCATAGTTAATGAAAATATTGTGATGATTAGATGATGAAACTGTCTACAATCAATGACTTCTGACTGAAATCTTGTGATCATTAAACGTGCCTACCACTTTCCCTCACCATTTCCAAAATCTCAACTCAATCACATTACTAAATATTATTATCCCTATACATCTCAACCCAACCACAAAAATAGATTATTTTAATCCCTTGGTCCTCCCCGCCTAGATTTACACCTATTTATTCCTTCTTAATGCACAGATTCCCCTATTATATGAGTTAGTCTCCTCCTATCTTGAAGCACGAACTTAATCCAACTAAGAAATGATGATATACAGTTTAGCAAAGCACGAGTATCTCATTCAAGTTGACTCATAATTGGGTTATAATAATATCATCCAGAATCTTTATGTTTCAAGCAGTACAACAGTAAAATCTCAGTTAATGGTCTGAAATTATTGCATGATCCAGTTGAGGGAACAATACAAAATTTCCAACCTTAATTTGCAGTGTATATTTTATATATTCATATTAAATTTCTTGCAATTGTAGAACTTCGCCAGGTCTTCCATGCATTACTTCTGTGGATGCCTTAGAAAAGAATGGTGCAGTGCCTCTCAATCAAAGAATGCCCAGCTAATTTTGGCTTATGATTGTGATAGTGGATCTGAATTTGGTGAGAAGTTTTCTCATGAGGTGAGGGGGTGGCTGAGACTAAGTTGTTGGTGAGTGAGTAGAATGAATCAAGGGCATATTCATGTTTATTGTCCATGGTTTAACACACAGAGACTGCAGAGTGTTTAAGAGTTGATTCGTTCAAAAGTGACTTCTGGAGGGAGTTGCCTCACATAATAGTAAATAACAAATGAGAGCATAGTAGGAATAGCTTGTAGAAAAAGGGGTGGTTACAAGAATTTAAAAGTGTATATTGAAAGGGAGGAGCACTTCATTCCCTATGTTTTTAATATGTGGATATAGGAGTTAGCACGTGGGAATGTTAAGAGTGGGCTTTATGGTTGAACTATCCAGAGGGAAAAAGAATAAAAGAGTTTAGGGGATTGGTAACTCGAATTAGTAGGAGGAGGAACAGCCTTGTAAAAGATATCATAAGCCTCATGAATCTTTGAACAGAGAAAGTAATTTGTGTAATCGGTGATCCCATAGACCGTTGGATCAAGAAGTCACAATAATACAATAAGAAATGATGTGAGCATTGTAAGAATAGGTATAAATAGGGATCACAAAATATAAAAGGAAGTGTGCATTGTGAAGGTAGAATAGGTAGAGGAAAAAGGGGTCACTAAATAAACCGGGTAACAAAAATAAGAGGCAATTGGATAGTTAAGGTAGCATATATACACAAGAATTAGAGGTGGAGAGGTGGTGGATGGGAGAGAACCCTTTAATTACAGGAGTGAATAGCTTGACCGAGATGAGTATAAGTCATGTAGTGACTTGGGTGTGCAAAAGAGAGAAAAATAAGAAGAGTTATGATGAAATTGTAAACACGATCTACATCATCTCTTTGTGTCATTGTTTGAAAGCCTGTAAATACACATTTGGTGTGACCAGAGTGACTGTTTTATTCATTCTAGATTGAAAAAGTTCAAAAGGTTGGTGAAAGAGATGGATAGGAGGAGCTTGTCTAGAGGTTTTAGTTTGAAGAATTTTGCAATTTCAACCCTCACTAGAGGAAAATCCATCGGTGAAGAGACTTTTGGCAGCAGCAGCAATGGTTTAACTATTGAGGACCAGCATCCTTATTTGCATGAATATTATTCCTCTACGGCTGATGTTATAGCCAGAAATGTTATGGTTGTGGTGGACACCACAAAAGAGGCCAAGGGAGCCCTGCTTTGGGCTTTATCACATGCTTTAGTAAAGGATGACAAGCTCATTCTTTTGCACATAGTGAAACCATGTTTTGTGGGTTCTTCCAGGAAAGGTAAATCTAAGGCTATTACACTGTTTTCTTTAAAATATATGTATATCTAACTAAAGTAAGTTTGTTTTTTCTTATGAATTCCATGTTCATATATATATATATATAATTGGGATTAAAAGAGACCCGCTTCTTCTAGATAAATTATTTACAAAAGAATTTGAAGACATTTCAAATTAATATTGTTCATAGAACCAATGTGGTTCATCATCAGATGAACCATATTGGTTTCAAACATCTTCAAATTTATCTCGAAGATGGTCTCTTTTAGCCCTAAAAGTCGCTTATCATTAGGGCTTATTATGGGTTTCAGTATAAGTGAAAATTTTGTTGGAATACATCGAACCTGATTTTGTTCTGTTTACAGGAAATGAATCTCCTTTCCACAGCACACAGGTAAAGCACCAGAAAAATCCCAAGGATACTGCTTTTTTGAATTCATTGAAGGCACTTTGCAAACAACTTAGACCAGAGGTACATTGCCCTTTCATTTTTTCAAATTTTCCCTTGTTTTAGGGAATGCTAATCATTATCTTGCACACCATAATATGTTTTTTGGAATGCAATATCTATCCTTAGAAGTTTTACTCTTGTTTCTAAAAGACTTAACATTGAAAGAAGTCTTGATAGGCATCACAAAATTAAGATTTGTAATGGAAGAATTTTGATGATAGTTGTAAAATTGGATAAAAGCATTTGCTTTTAACATGCTCTAATACTAAATAGTAATAACTGGGTAAATACAAATCTTAAATAAAATAATGTTCCAGAATTTGTCTTGAAAGCAATTTTCCTCATCTTTTTGTGCTTTAAGATCATTAGGGATTTTGGAGTCATGCCTTATAGGCCTTCCTTGGCTTGTGGTAGTAATTATGTGATATAATTTGAAGTTTCTCATTGTTCTTTATCTATTTTATATATATATCAGTTTGGTTGAAGTATTAACCAACCAATCGACTATTTAACACTGTGGAGGTTGTTTAATACCAGGTGGAAGTAGAATTAATGACTGTAAGAGGAAGGGACAAAGCATCCACAATACTTCATCGAACCAAGAAGCACTCGGTTTCTCTTCTAGTTTTAGGGCAGAGCAAGTCAACCTTTCTTAGGAGGTAAAAGGAAAAACCATAACATTCTAGCTGTTGATTTCATTAATATGTCAGAGCCATTAACATTTACAGTAAACATATGATATTGGGATGTGATGATTATATGCAGATTGAGAGTTTTGTTGTCAGGGGAAGATGCAGGGGTGGTTCAGATGGTGGTGGTATAGAAACAGTGGTGGATTACTGTATACAAAATTCAGAGTGCATGAGTGTTGCAGTGACAAGGAAGAGCCCAAAAGGAGGAGGTTATCTTATCACCACCAAGAGCCAAAAGAACTTCTGGCTTCTTGCTTAGGACATACAATGACATCTCGACACAAACTTCATCTATGATAAATTTCATTGGGGGTTCAGAGATCCACTAATATGCCAAATGGTTATAACATTTGGTCCATGATGAAGGCTTAAACATGTCAAATAGTTTTATAATTTGGGCAGTGTTGATCAATGGAGAATAGGTAATTTTATGGAAGAGCTTACAGAGCCAGCATGCTCTTTGTTGACTATATAATGTGCTTGTTATTTAATATATTTTCGTTTACTTTGAAAGAGAATGCAGGGACTTTTTATGTGAGAGCTAATTTTAAATCATTTTAATCTAAAGTACCATTTGTACTACAAATTGGGTCAATTCTGTGTCATAAATTGATGTTTTTCTCTAGGTATATTTTACTACAAAATTTCAAGAAATTTATGTCATTTTTGGATGGTACAAAGATAACACAAAAATGAAGCAACTAAATTTTTGTTGTATAATAAAATATAATATTATAATTTTAACGAGGGGATTAAGGCCTAGGCAAACTAGGCAATTGCCTAGGGCGCTAATTTATTTTATTTTACTAATAGTTTTTATGAAGAGTAGATCAATTTATTAGTTCCATATATGCTAGTAGTAGTTAGTGTCCAACCTTACATACAAATTCAATTCACTTCATTCAAAATAAAATTAAAATTACATAATTGTATTAAGAATATGATATTTAGTAGGCCTCAAATATTTATACAAGTGTCTTTGTTGCATGATTCTTAAATTTAATTCATACTTATGTATTTTTCATGCTTTATATAGTTTTGAAGTCTTGAAAGGTTTTTTTGGAGGAGAGATCAAGAAAGGTGAATATGTAAAGAATGTGGGAAAAAATAGTTGGGAAATATATGAGAAAAGGAGGATTATGATAGATTATATGTTAGAGAATTAACTAGGGATTTTAGGTAGTAGTAGCTACAAAAAAATTATTAGGAAGTTTTTCTTGAATGATAGAGGCATTGAAAGTAATATGATATTTGGTCATGATTAATTATTTTTTCTACTATAGATTTTATTTATTTATAGAAGGCGTTAGCTCTAGTATTGCCTAGGGCGCTCATAACCCTTACTTCGGCCTTGAATTCTAAGAGACTAATAAAAGGTCATGTTCAAAGCACAAAACTAATAAAACAAAGAGCTACATTCTAAATGCTCTAGCTCAACGTCCACGTCTTCGTCTTCATACTCCTCTTCCTCGTTCTCTACATCGCCTAACTAGGAGTATCGGTCATCGTCCTCATCCTCTAACTAGGAGTATCGGTCATCGTCTTCATCCTCATCCTCTAACTAGGAGTATCGATCATCGTCCTCATCCTTATCCTTATCCTCTTATTGGACCTACAAGCATACATCATGATAGGAAGTTATACATGTTTAATTTATAAATTACAACTAATTAAACAACATGTGTCTTAGGTTTTCATAATGATTTTCATGGGCCCACTTGTTGAAGGAAGATGTGTCTCATCCCATGGTTTTCAAAACATCACACACTTTCTTATTGCACATTTGCTAAACACACTTCTTGCACAAATAATTACATTAAAAATAGATATGTTATGAATTTTATAAAAGAACTTGTATAGTAAAAAAACATAACTTTGTAGACATCATAAAACCACCTCACACATAAAGTAAATTCAAAAACATTATAAAACACAATAATCCCTAAAATCAAATAATCCCAAAAAATAACCAAAAAATATAAAATTTCACAAAAATGCTGATAAAAGACACTTCATCATCCATTTACTTATCATCGTCCACTCACAATAAATCTTGTCACATATCCTATACTCCACCTACCCATTTGTATCTATAGTGCCCAATTGTAATGTCCCTTTCGGGCATAAAACTAGCAATTACATACATCAAATGTATGATGTGAACACCGAAAGGGATACTGATGGAGAAGAAAACTGGATCAAGAGGAACAAAGGGAGAGGAAGAGGATTGTAGAAAATGACATTCGAGGGTGGAGAAGTGAAAGGGAAATGAATGAGGAAACATGGATCCAATGTGAAACTATATTGTCTATGAATTGCATGTCAATCAAATGAAGGAAAAAACTCGTGTTGTGGAAGGTGATGATGACACCATAGAGGGAGATATTTGAAAATGCAAGTAGCCAATACTTGTTTGAATTTGTAGATCTTGACTTTAATGGGTAGTTAGAAAAATGTAAATGTAAGAGAAATTTGAATGCATGTTTCACTGGACACGTCAGGGATAGGAAGACACGGATTTAACTTAGAACACGAAGGTAGCGATTTCATGCAAAATTAAGGGTTGTGTTTATCTCCAACTATCATTCTAACGATCTCAACCCTATCCATTTGACTCTCCATCTTAAATATCTAGAGGGACTTGTACTTTGGTGAATAGCTTAACAAGCCATCATCCTAACTACTAAACTATAACTCTTGTAAAAATAAAAAATAATTTAACAAAACATCAAAATTTATCTACAAAACATCGAAATTTAATAGATATGTAAATGTACATATATACAAAATTCAATAAATATGTACTCGTATGTATATAACGTTTATATGGACAATAGAAAAGAACATATACATCTTGGGAAGCACCTTACCTCTACTATGGAAATCCCTGCCAAGTTGCCCTTCACAATAAAATTCAGACCAGCCCTTCAAATTTGATCCCTTTGGGAAGCACCTCACCTCCACTATGGAAATGCCTGCCAAGGACATAAATTATATAACCAATGAAAACATCATTACAACATTCTATTATTTTTATTTTTGAAGGAAGTACTTAAATCTATTTTGGAATAATATAATTATTATATAGCCAACTATATAATATTAAAACAATAAATTTCCTAGGTTGAATTTTCCATTTTTCAAAAACATACAATTTAGAATCAAATAATTAAAAAACAAGCTTCTTGTGCTTGATTAATATTATTATTTGTCAATGGGAATGTGAATAGGCATAGTTTGTGTGGAAATAATATGACGTGTGGTTTTTGTCATAGAAGAAACCCTATAAATACACATCAGACTCTACTACCGGTAAGAACGGGAATATGAATCCAATAAATGTTGCGACGTGGAGCCTTCCCTCCTCCCTAGCCAACAAGCCCCCACGTGGCCTAACCGTCCCCTGACCGACCTCCCTCCACCTGGCCGTGGGCAATGTTTTATTTTATTTGTTATGGGACTTTTATCCCGCATTCACGGTGTTGCAAAGGTTACACTTTGCACATAACACAAGTGCCACGAAGAAGAAAAAGCAAAATCAATATAGCTAAACATTATGCCCGAATGAAGCGTATTCTAATCCCCAATCATCTTCTCGTTCTTACGCATACAACAATCAAAACAACGATAGGCAAAGTGGTTTCCTCTTAGAGAAAAGCGAACCGCTTGAGATAACAAATACAAATCCAGATCAATTAATTTGTATATAGTAAAATGAGGAGATATGAGGGTTACATATTTATCTATGTGTAGGCATGATTTTATCCATACATGCACCGATTATTAGGATGGCTATTAGCGAGAGCTCTGTTTAGCACAGTTCCCTAAAACATTTTGTTTATTAATTTATGAGAGTACAAATTCTGCAAAACCGCTTCTACAAAAATGTTGATGAAGAACCCTAAAAAGCAGTAAAACCACTTCTACAAAATCGGCGACAAGGATGCATCGGTCGATGATGATGCATGTTAAATTCACCGTCATCGATTGAATTGACGCATGTCTCGATCACATGAGGTGCAAAGCCAATTTGGAAAATGGATTTGGGCGTAATACAGAAATTTGGATTTCCTAGAGAATCCTTATTAAAAAATTGACAAGAATTTGATTTTATTTAAAACCCTTATAAAAAAATACAACAATATGAAATTTCATTTTATTTATCAAAATACCCACAACCCACAATACCCAGAAGGCTTAAAACATCTAGGAGACCTCTAGTAGCATCAACATGGAAGAAAATAATTTTTCTAACAAGGATATGAATTTATTTTAATTTATTTCAGACCTGGAAATAGTTGAAACTTCAAAATTTCATATCTCCTAGGAATACTTGGAGTGACAATGCAAAGGATAGCTCAAAATGATCACAAAAATAACAGTTATCAATTAAAGCAAACCTTAGATTTTTCCACCCACGGGAAGACCCCAAAAATGATCCTAAAATCTCCAAATGTGTAGATCAAGCTGGAAATGGATGTGAAAGCCATGAAAATGGTTGCCACATACAACCCAAAACTGTCACAAGTGAATCTCAATTGATTGTTGGCTGACCCAACACAAAATAACCTTGAAGATCGGACCTACGAGATGATGCCTTAATTGTAATATATCTAAAATCTAATCCAACATGTGTCTAGATCTGTTCCAACCGCAAATTAGCTTTAAAATAATCAAGGGTTGGCTGATCCAAACCTCACAAACTCACAAATTCAGTCTGTTTTGAAGATCAATTGAAAAAGGGTGAAAACAACCCACAAAATGCCATAAATATGAATTATATTGTTCCAAAAAATTGTAAATCTGAAGTGTAACTCAAGTAGATTCACTTCACAAAGTTGAGGAGTTTTCATTCCCCAACCTTTAAACCTTCAAGGTTTTTGTCCCCAAAACTTCTTCTCCTTAAGGGTTTTCATCCTTAAAAGATTTGATGCAAGAAAATAGCTTAACATGCAATGATAGGAAATAGATTGGCAAAAGATCCCTTCAAATGAATACCCAAACCTTCTTTTATAAAATTTCCTTGCCTTTTTCCAAGTTGGGTGCTCCATGTGAGACTAAGAATGACTTTTAATTTATATTTAAGTGATGTCCTTATTTCTATTTTATCTTTATAAATACATTTTATCATAAAGACACTTTAGTAATAGAAAGTCCCCCCTTCTAATCAATCGTTATAACTTACATCTATTTTTTTAATAAATATTACAAGGCTTAATAAAGTAACTTTAAAATATAGCGATAAACTACTTCCCTTTTATTTCACTTTAAGTCACGGGAAATCATCTAGGCGAGAAAAGGTCTCATGGTGATCTCGTGTTAAAGAGGGAACATTACAATCCTCCCTTTCCTAAAATGATTTGTTCTTGAGTAATTATCATCTCAATTGTTCGGACTCTTCCCAACTAGCCATTGTTGTAATCCCAAGATCCCAAATCAGTCTTGGAACTCTTCACTATGCATTTCTTGCACCACTCGATCCAACTAAGTTAAAAAGTCAAGAGCCCATCTCATCCTTAGGAGTGCACATTCCAACATCGCGCAAATCTGATCCAAAGTCCCATAGTGAGCATGCCAATAACTTCTTCAAATTATAAAATACTTTACCATTAAACAAAAAGTTGAAACCATCTTGAATTTGTATACTCAACTTGCTTGTACATTGGAACAAGGTTGTAATAGTCGTAGTTCATTTAAAACCTCACCAAAAACAACAAGATGATTTGTTGAAATATTTAATTACAAGAGCTCCACTAGCTGAGATCCTTCACAAATAGCATGAGGCAAGAAAATTTCCTTGTTTGCAAATTGGGGGCTGAATGTGATTGATAAAAGCAGTCCAAAATCAGAACCCTAGAAGGCAACAATATAAAAATGGTACAACAACTGCAATACTGAAAATCCTTCACAAAATTCAGCAATGTCAGTAATATAGAGGCTGGAAACAACCATATAATGACTGAAAAGACTTCAGTAGCAGCAATGAACTGAAAATCACTCAATCCCATGTCTGAAAACACGTCACATTGCGCAATTGATGTAAGGTAGCAGCTGGAAATGGTGATGACATTAGCCCCAAAGCTGGAAATTATGACAATAGGCCTTGATATGTTTCCATTGCAACCTAAGTGCAATGTGCTATCATGATCAAGTGGCTCTCCTATGGATGATGTTGTGGTTGTCACCAATTGATATTTTAACCATTTAGCCATGACAACTCTTGGAGCTCCACCTTCAATGCCTCGAAGCACTACTTCTTTTCCCTTGGATTTCAACTCCATAGTGAACTCTTTAATAGAATGTAACCATTGCATGCTCAATACTCTGCTCACCTCTTCTATATTGTTGTTATAAGGATTACCTTGGACTCCAAATGTTGCTTCCATGATGCCCCAAGCTATTCTCCTCAAAAATGGGTTCGGAGCAGTCCTTATGAGTGCTGATAAGCAAGTGTAACAGTCACACATCACCCGAATCTCTTCCCAAACCATATTAAAGGTGTTTGGATGTTGGCATCAATTGATCTCAACATGTGACCCCATTTACTTCTAACTTTACACCAAGAGAATTCCTTCATATCTGCAATCCTATGGTTGTTCCATGAAGATATTATTAATTCAATACATGAAACTAGGAAGAACATCATACCATAGTTGTAGTATTGCATTTCCTTACTCAAATCTAGAATAATAGTGGCTAGAAACCATCTTGTATTGGCAGAAAAAGCCTTTTCAATGTCTCTGTGGATGGAGTATGCATATATCTAGTGACATAACCTTCTTCTATCACCTGCAAAAGGTATATGGGAAAACTAGAAATATGGAAGACAACAATCAAAAATTTTGTGATAGCACTCTTCAAGAGCCATGGGTTATGTTTCTTGTTACCCATAACTATATGAAATATGTTAAGTTGATAAAATATGACCAAGTGATCCCATTTTTCCTTTGTCTCACACTTCTTTAACTCTCCTAAGCAATTTATTTTCCATGCAACCATGATTTTCTTCTTAACCAAGTCTTCAAGCTTAGAATTTTTCTCCAAGGAGTGACTTATGAATTGGCCCTTCACCCCTTTGTTATGATTCACAACATATCTTGTATGATTCTTCATGAGTTTTCTTTCTTCCTTCTCCAAAATAGGAATTCTTGAGATACTCTCGATACATCCATCCTTGTGACCCACAATTTTCTCCTCAAATGCATGCTTACCACATGAGTCAAAAACAATATGAAAGGAGAATGTTGTTGCCCTATCTAGCATGCCTTAGACCTTGTCTAGAAGGCATCCATTTATCCATTTACCTCTATTTCTCATAGCATATGTATTGGCCCATGCAATCCCATTTTGAATACCAAATATGAAGCTAGCAAATATTTTATGAGTTGGTTTACCTGATTTTTGAATTGTTCCACTATTGTTTGCTTTAATCCATTATACAACCCATGGTGGTTTCTTAGGAAAATTTAGAACCCAAGGTTCTACCTTCATCCTTTTCCCATTCTCTAGGTGATGGCAAGGCTGGAATAGTTATTTGTTGTCCTTGGCATAATTTGAATTGAAGTTATAAGGGTGTTTACCCTCTTAACAACAATTTGCAGATGTTGTAGTATGGAGCAATGAATATGATACATGACCATAATTCCTTGGGTTTCATTAGAAGGCTTATCTCCCTTGACTAAATTAGAATCTTTTTTACATTTGTCTTATCACAACCATTATTTTCAAGTGTCTTTCCATAGCTATCTTGAAAATCCATTTCAAATGGCCATTGTTAAATCTTTAGAATGCTCAAAAGATGTATAGGAGATTCTTAGAAAAGATCATCTTTCCGTTTGGTACCATTAGTTGTTGACATGGAAATTCTAGCATGTTGAAGAACAACCTTATCATCTGGAAATTTGGCTTTAACCTACAAATTCACTACACACCCTTGCAAATTGGATTTTTCTTCTATCTCTTGATCTCCATCTTCATGAGAATCTTCCTTTTTCTTCTTCTACTTCTTCATCCCCATATGAAATTATAATTGTGTAGTGCACTTGTCCCTTTCCCAAGTAATGATGGTTGGGATCCCAAGGATCCTTGCATGAAAAAGAAATGTTTTTTCTTCTTAATTCATTCCTTGTATCACCTTCTTTGTTATTCCTTGGAGGCTCTCATTGTGGTGTCATCCCCACTAAAATAAATTCTTTGCTTGGGTAATAGGGTTTGTTCTTGGTTGTCCTTGAAATGGGGTTCTAGGTTGCCCCAATGAAGTCTATCTTGGTTGTCCAAAGGGATTATTTTTACTCTTGAAAAATGAAGATTCCCAATTTAGCAATCTCTTGATGGCATCTTGATGACTCATCTTGTTTTTGGTCCTTCACTTTTCCTTAGTTGGCAATAATCTCGAAAGAAAGAAAATCTCTTGTGTTATTGCTCAAGAATGCATATCCGTCCCCACAAATATCCCATCCATTAGTAACTCCAACTTTTGTGGTTGTTCTAACTTGACTTGTGGCTCTTCTCTTTGTAGGAATTCAACATGGAAGAATTGAAAGGGGTATTTCTTGAGACCATTTCTCCATGATTGGTAGAAGAGCTTCCTTCACCATGATTACCTTGATTTCCTTGGAGATTCGGTATGGTAGTGCTTAGCCCTTGTATAGATTGATTCAAATCAACAATAGCTCCTACAAAGGATTCTCTTAGATCCCTTTGAGCATCCAACAAATGGGTTTGCAATTCTTTGTTGCCTCTTTGTTGCCTCTAGTGAACACTTCATTCAAATAACTCATTTTATCTATTGGTGGAGTCATTTCTCTATTACCCATACCTTCCTTTCCTGGAGTTCTTCTTGAGTAGTGATATTAAAACCCTCTTCACATGCGTCCATGCAAGAGTGAATTTCTTCTTCACATCTTTGGGAGAATCACAACTCTGATACCATGTAATGTCCCCTTAGGGCATAAAATAAAGAAATATGGATTTCCTAGAGAACCCTTTTTAAAAAATGACAACAGTTTGATTTTTATTTAAAACCCTTATCAAAGAAAGAAATACAAAAATATGTTTTTTCTCTTTATTTATCAAAATACCCACAACCCAGAAGGCTTAAAACATCTAGGAGACCTCTAATAACATCAACATGGAAGAAAATAATTTTTCTAACAAGGATATGAATTTATTTTAATTTATTTCAGACTTGGAAATAGTTGAAACTTCAAAATTTCATATCTCCTCGAATACTTGAAGTGAAAATGCAAAGGATGGTTCAAATGATCATAAAAATAACATCTATCAATTAAAGCAAACCTTAGATTTTTCCACCCATGGGAAGACCCCCAAAAATGATCCTAAAATCTCCAAATGTGTAGATCAAGCTGGAAATGGATGTGAAAGCCATGAAAATGGTTGCCACATACAACCCAAAACTGTCACAAGTGAATCTCAACTGATTGTTGGATGACCCAACACAAAATAACCCTAAAAATCAGACCTACATATGATGCCCTAGCTGTAATAAATATGAAATCTGATCCAAAATGTGCCTAGATCTGTTCCAGCTGCAAATTGACTTGAAAATAATCAAGGTTTGGCTGATCCAAACCTCACAAACTCACAAATTCATATCTGTTTTGAAGATCAACTGAGAAAAGGGTGAAAACAGCCCACAAAATGCCCTAGATCTGAATTATATCCTTCCAAAAAACTACAAATCTGAAGTGTAGCCCAATGGTAAACCCCAGGTGGATTCACCTCACAAATTTGAGTTCTCATTCATTAACCTTCAAACCTTGGAGGCTTTCGTCCCCAAAGCTCTTTCTCCTTAAGGGTTTTCATCCTTAATATATTTTATGCAAGTAATAGATTAACATGTAATGATAGAAAATAGATTGGTGAAAATTCCCCTCAAATGAATATCCAAACCTCCTTTTATAACCTTTCCTTTCCTTTTTCCAAGTTGAGTGCTCCGTGTGGGAGTAAAAGTGACTTCCTTATTGTTGTGTTATCTTTATAAATATAGTTTATTATAAAGTCACTTTAATAATAGAAATCCCCCTTCTAATTAATTGTTATAACTAGTTGTTTTTTTATAAATAGGGCAAGGCTTAGTAAAGCAACTTAAAAATATAATGATAAACTACCTCCCTTGCATTTCCTGTAAGCCCCGGGAAATCATCTAGGGCGTAAAGGGTCTCATGGTGAGCTCGTGTTAAAGAGGGTGCATTAGAACAATGGACCCTTATCATCTCAACTCTCTATGCAAATTGCACCCATATCTATCTCAATATTCTACGTACCTCAAATCTATACATGAACACTCGTCCCCTTATTTGGCCCCCGACTCTTTGCGCACCTAAGTCTTCTTTGTAGTATTTTTGCTTCCTTGCTCGCATTATTTTTTTGGCATAGCATTGGAGAGGTGAATTCCAATCTCAAAGGATTTTTTGACCCTCCGCACACCTATTTGGGCATACTTTCAAGATAGGTCGAGTTGCACACCTACAACTAGCTTGCGACCTTCATGTGATTTGGCCTACAACTTAGTCGGGTATACATTTATGTTCATTTATCATTTTGTCATTTCATTTCATGAAATCTCTTTTATTAACTTAAAAGGATTAGGGATCCGATTAAGGTAAGTTCCCTAACCAACAAAAAATAGCATTTTCCTATAATGTTGTGATTTGCAAATTTAGATTGATTCAAATTTTAGAGATTTAATCCATTGTACATTCATTACAAGAACCCTATGATGTTCCTCTCTTATTCAATGATAGCAATGTAAGTCTATTCTATTTAGTAAGTATGATTTGTTTTGATATATCTAACACTTTTGTCTCGATAGTTTAATATCTCAATGTATATTTTGGTGACCACAATGAAACCCATATTGGTTATAGGTTAAGCTTCCATTTTCTAGATCTAACATCATTTTTCAGAAGGGTTTGTATTCCTTTCATTTTTTTTTTTCATTTTTCTAACATTTGGTTATTGCAGATCTAACATTGGTCCTTGCAGATTTGCCAAAATACAAAAACAATGGTTGCATGACAATAGAAGGTACAACTATTATGTTATTTTTCTATCAAAAAAATTGGTTGTGGGATAGTTCGCAGAAAACTTGATTGTGCGATTTTCGATTAAAAAACAAAAAATAATATTTAAATTTTTAAATAATTATGTTTATGTGTTTCTTTTATACATGCTTTTCTTTCATTTACCGACCAAGATTGTCATATGTTCTTTCCTCACACTGCAATGTGATATTGGGAATTAGAAACTCCTTGGTATTTATGGGACTGCCTAGATTTCATCAACGAGATTCCTAACTTAAAGCCCATGTACTAGTGAGCTATATAAATTTATGGAAGGAGTTGTCATTTTTGCTATGAAGAAATTCACTTTTCCAAGGTTCCTATGACGTGAGGTGCATTTTCTGCCAATGCCCGGGCCTTAAACACCACTCCACGAGATAAGAACTCTCATTTTGGTGATGCTCCACTAAATTGGATAGATTTAAGCGAGGGAATATTTGACCCTCCAATATCGCACCTTAGATAGTACTCCCATATTTCTGAAATCACTCCTTGCGTAGCACAAGATATATTGAGGATGCCTTATAAAAGCCTATTTTCTATCCTATTATTAGAAGCTTACATTGATCATGTTTCTATCCAAGGCATGTTAGAGGACTGCTAAGTGAACATACACCATTTATCACTAATATTAGGGTTGTAATTTCTCCTTTCTTTGCCCCATATTTGTTAAAAATTATTATAAAGAAATCAAAATAAAAAAACCACCAAAACTTTCTAAAAACAACACCATACCTTCTAAACATATCACACTTTTCAACTACATTCAATCACATTTGAGTCGCACTTACGACTACACTTGTCATCTAATACATTTTCTCGAGTTTCTACATTGTTCTCACATTTATCCTTCATCCATATTTTCCCAAACTCAATCACAATGTGAATGCCCTATGATTTTCCATCCATTCCATTTTCTCAATTATGCCTTTTTACACATTCTCGTATCCAAGTCCAAGTTTTTCCCAATCTCAATCACAATTGTGATCGCCCTACGATTTTCCATCAAGTCCATTTTCTCAATTCTATCATTCTACACATTTGTGTCCAAGTCAATATTTTTCTCTTTCTAAATCTTAGGCGTGGCTACCCAATGATTTTTAATCCATTCCATTTTTCAACAATATCATTCTACACATTTTGTGTCCGAGTCTAGATTTTTCCCGGACTTAGTCACAAAGTGCGACTTCCCTAAAATTTTCCATCCATTTTATTTTCTCAATTGTGTCATTCTACACATTCTATGTCCAAGTTCATATATTTCCCAGACTTGGTCATAGGCATGACCTCCCTAGTATTTTTCATCCATTCCATTTTCTTTATTCTATCATCCTACACATTTTGTCCAAGTCTATATTTTTCCCGGACTTCATCACAAGTGCAACTTCTCTACAATATTTCATCTATACACTTTGTGTATTCATCTAAATCATCTCATAAATTGTCACAACGACGCCTATCTTGAAATTTCTTGTCATAATTTTCATTTCTATCATCAACATTTTTACCATCGATCTTGTCCATTCAAAATCAACCACCAATATGCTTAGCGACTCATTTTCATATAAAATTTTCCTACCTTTACATGGCCTTTACTCGCTCACATTCGTACGGTCAACCTTATGCCATATATTGTTCTCCCCATTCTCATGAGTACATTTTCAACATAAGGATATATATTAGAAAATCCAACATATTCATAACTCATTTGAAAAACCCTCCTTCCTAAACTTCACCTTCACGAAGAAGAATAAGACATTCATAAAATCCCACCTTTCGATCCTAGGGTTGAAGGCACATTAGATCATAACCTAGAGGCTTTCAAAGAGTATCTATGGAAACACTATTATAAATCATATGCCTACAACTTGAAAAAATATGTCACGTAGAAAATAAACCTTTCATGATTTTTACAAAGATACTTAACACTTCCACCATTTCTATTGGACCTACACCATCCAAAATCGTTCAAACTCACCTTATTTCTTTAATGGAAAATGACATTCCCTTTGAAATTGTTCCAACACAATGACTTTGCATTTCACATACAATGCCTCCGCTAGTTCTTCCATACCTAATACCAATATATATGCTTCATCATTTACTCATTCACCCCTTCAATTTTCCCATACTTACACTTATATACCACTAAAACATTTTACATATTCATTTACTCAACCACTTCAATTGCACACCTTCTAACATACAAATAATGTCAACATAAAACTATTGGATTGGATTCATAATATATTATTTCAAAGTCTTGAAAGATAGAAACCAAATCTTATTCTCTCTTAAATACTTTCTTTCTCTTATTTCAAGCACCTTCATATCTATATTCTCTAGTCTTTTAGTTTGTTGTAGCTTCAAAATTTTATAATCTTACCCACTTTGTTACTCTCACAACCATTCACAGTCTCATCGTCTTCCACAACTTTCTTTGAAAAATTATCTTGTTCCTTCTTATTTCTATAAAAAAAACACCCTTCTTTTGTTGAGATGCGGTGTTATGCGAGGATGTGCACCCCTCATCCCCATGTTATCTCGGATGTCTACAACATCCGAAGGGACTGGGGATAGGGTGAAACATCCTCCATGTCCCATCCCAAGAAAAAAATAAGGGGAGTTCGGAGGAGACACCTAGGACATCCTAGGCGTTTTAACATTTTGAGGATGCCATTGCGGATGTTGTGACATCCTCGAGAATGGTTGAGGTATGTCTTGGGGATGTCTTAAAGTCCCATATGGCCCAACCACTTTAAAATTTATAAGCTTCATACTCATATGAGTAACGACCAAGATTATTAATTTCTTAATCATCTACTCAATTAATGCTTGAAATTGATTTACTTTGTATTTTTATTGGACATATCACATACTAAAATCAACATTTTACCCTTGATAATAACAAGCCAACTGTAGTCAACAACTACTCCATTTATGAAGTGAACGGAGATTTACAAATCGAAAATTGATTCTTTTGAAGTAGTCATTGCTTGATATAGGCATAATGAAAACTATGATCAAAATTCATCCTACCCAACTCATTTCCATCTTCACACTCTTCTTGTATGAATAAAATGGACAACTATTATATTTTGACCCTCATGAAAAACGTAGGAATCAAACATGATAGAATATAAATGTCTAAATAACATTTGAAATTACCCGATTATGCAACTATTACCTTAGAGGAGGCCTCTAATTATTGAGCTACCATTTTAGTTATGTATTTATGACATAATAACATAAGTTCCCTTTTCATGTTGATAAATGAAGACTTTTTTTTCTTTTGCATATTATTGAGGTATCATTGTATCACTATCTAGTATAAATTAATCTCGATTCTAATTTCTAGGTTAATGCTAATGACTCGATATGCAACATTGAAATATGTATAATAAATATCACATTTTGGCTTATGTGATGAATACTTGGATTACTTGTTTCAATCTTTAAGATTTTAGTTTATTTATGTTATATTTGGAATATATATAAATTGTATACATTGTTCTATTATTTGTCCCCTCGTCAGTCCCTATCATCCCCAAAATAGGGGAAAAATTGTTGTCTTGGAGTCTTAGGTAACTATGGTGAGATGTTTATTGGATCACTAAGTTGTGTTTTCTAGTGGAGGGTTAGCTAAAGGAAAACAAGTATACCCTCCTCCTTAATGATCCATTATGAGGCATCCGATACCCTCGCTTTTTCATCACCATCTTATGTAGTATCACCATCTCCCATATCCATAGTAAACTTCATTATACCAATAAAGGTTTCATAATTTTCCATATTATTAGATAGTTTGTTTCTAGTTAATATATTATGATCATTTGTAGTATCAAAGGAAATAAGGAATCTGCATTATTTGTAACATGTACATGTCATTTATTTCTTCTATAAATGTTATTGATCTCAAGTACATAAAATTGGTCCATCAAAAATGTGTAACAAATCTATATAGATATATATCTTTTAACGTCCACAAGGTTAAAAAGTTATGGGACAATAGACCTGTCATTTTGGCTTTATGAATTTCTCTCTTATGTCATTCAAAGTGATATTGAATTCCTCCATTTTCTCCACCCTCTCCTTAGTGAACATATAATGTAATGAAGTTTTTATTAAAAGTGCGAGAATGTATCGAACATTTACGTAATCAATTTATCTTATTTTGGTTGATATAAGTGCAAGTTATGATATTAACCACAAGTTGAGAACTGCCATAGACTTTGATATATCTAAATTTTAAAATATGTTTCATATGGATTCTTAGAATCAATGCCTCATACTTGACAATATTATTAGTACATAAAATGTTGAAGTCGTAGGGTAATGTTATAAACTCTCTTTAACGGATAGTCAATACAATCTAGAGACCCCCTTCCAAAACCCAACCCACACTCACCCCATCTAAATAACATTTAGAACCATCTAAATGCATTTTTACATCCTTCTTTTATCAACATACACCATAAATACACTTGCAAAAGTGTCATCTATATGTGTATGGTCTAATAAAGGAGCCTCAAATAATTAATATGCAATAACTTTCCCTTTAACTGATTTCTATGATACAAACTTGAGATCAAACTCTATTAGTAATGTGATCCTCTTGGCTAGTCTTTCTAATAAATATGTCTTAAACATCATGTACTTCAAAGGATCAAACTTAGAAATGATGTGTTTCATTGTTGAGCATATAATGTCTAAGTTTCTATGTTTCAAACACAATTAAACATAATGTTGCCATTAAATTGTGATTTTTCTCTCAATATAATGGACTTATATTGATTTATAAATTTATCTCCAAATTGTGCTTTATAATGTAAATGTTTGGTAATAAGAATCTATCCAAGATAAGTAGCATCATATCTAGAGGGTTGGCTTAAAAGTACTTGATTGAATCAAAATCATTTTGGTGATTGTCATCCCATTTTGATTTGGTATCATTCCTTAATACATTTGTGTTTCATATGCTAGTTGAGAAACACATTCTCTAGTAGCTTACATTTTTCTTTTTAAGCTTATTAAATTCTTAGATTTTCAAAAGGAGGCATTTAAAAATTTATTGAACTTTCTTTATATAAACTTAAATACCTACCCTAGAAATAATTACCAAACACTTTGTCTAAGGTGACTTTAAAGACACTTCTTAGACTTTAATCTCACCAAATATTGTATCAATCTTTCAAATATTTTTTGAAACTCATGTACGTGATTGTATTTTTTCCTATAATTTCCTAAGATGGCATCCACATATTCTAGAATATTATGCATATCATGGAGAATGTGTGCAATGACTCTTTAGTAAGTAGCTCTGAATTTCTAATTTTAAAAGGAATGACCACATAAATATTCTCCGTGGAGTTGTAAATTAGATTTTATGCTAATCATTGTGATTGATCTTTATTTGATTTGTAACTAGAAAAACTATACATGAAAAAGGCATCTCATGCCGATAACATAATCAAGAATCATATCAATATTTAGCAATGGGAGTGATCCTTAGGGAACATATTTTATATATCTTGAAACTATTAACATATCCTTACACTCGTAGTTGGCTTACCAACTTGGGAAATGTCAAAAATCCAGTCATAGCAACCAATGAATCTAATTAAACCAATGTAAGAAAGTTTTGATTTGATGTAGCTACAATTAGGGAATCTAATTAAGAATGACTTGAGATCACACAGTTGTTTCAAACCATAAAAACTCTTGACCGATTCACACCCTTATGCAAAACAATAAATTAAAATAAACAACACTTTGTCAATTTCAATTGAGGGAACAAGTGTACGCATGTAAGATCGATCACAAACATATGTAGTCTTCAATATTCTCTAAGGAGATACATCACAAATACTAATATGAGTAGATTGATTTACAACACAATTCATGAAATTAATCATATTCAACCCATTCAATATTTCCGCTCTAATGGAAATATGTCACTCAAATGTAAGGGCGTGTTCTTATAATTTGATATGAGAAGGATAATTAGAAAGGGAAAAGTGTTAGCATACACAAAAGAAAACTCAAGAAATATGGATTTGGACTTGGATGTGTACAACATGATGACAACATGTTGATTCCTTTCTAGAACATGAGAAACCCTAACACATGGATAATGTAAATTTTGATGCTCTTTGTCATGTATAAATCCATGTATTTTTATGTGAATGTTGTTGTCCATCTGGATGATCCAATCAATGGGACAACAAACAAACTATTAGGAATTAGTGTGTATAATAATAAAAACTTTTCTCTATTGAGTAGATATGAATTTGGGAGAGTACACAAACATATTAATTGTAAGCTACTAAGAGAATTTCTAAAAATAAATCAATATTTGTGGAAGAGATTTCTACTATCCAATATGCATTACAATAGGGTGAATCCTAGTCTTAAAAATGAACAAAACTAACAATTCTAAATTTCTTTGAAGTTGATAAAAGATAATAATATACACTCAACATGCATTGGTTTGTGAATAAGAATTTTATTTAAAGCTAAAAAAACTAATATTATTACTCTTATGTAGTGATACCAAGTATGCTATGAAAAATCATGTTTATATCTCTAGAATTATAAATGCATTGAAAGATAATGCTTGCCAAAATATTTCCATTGATGTTTCTACTATTTCCTCTTCTTAAAATGCTATGTTATCAAATAACCAAAATGTTTCTTTTCTTGGTGTCATTCCTCTAATTGTGAAAAGTGAGTGTGTCTTCTCAATATTTAGGGCTCATTTAGTTCCTCTCAATGTTGTAAATCCTTTTCACCTAATCTTTAGTACTCCACCTATACCTATGAAATCTTATGAAATATCTATTATTGTGAATGCATTAGATGATATACAAATACAAGTTCAAATTCTTTCCAAGTGTGTCAAAAACTAAATGATAGGGTCACTTCTCTTAATATAGTTTTAAACCTTATTTCACTTTTCTAATTGGTTTCATTGCACCTAAGTTTATGTTATGTAATGGAAAGGAGGACTCTCATTAACATATTAGACCATTTCATACATTTTTATTATACATTACTTGTGATAATAAATTAATAATTAAATTAAAAACTAATTAAGTTAATTCCGAGAAGCTTGAGAGACTATGCACTTGGTTGGTTTTATGCCTTGTCATGTGGATCAATAAATTCATTTGCATCTCTAGTTGATAGTTTATTGGCTCATTTTCAAATGAATATTTCTGGAATTATCTCAAGTAAGCACCCAATGAGTATCTTATTAGGTATATGCTTAGTTCATAAGCGTAGTCAATAAGTTGACTTAGAATGAGCTTCAAAGTATTGTTTATATATATTTTAGTATCAATTATGAAAGTCAAAGTAGTTTTTAATGGTTTCTAATCATTCAATGAACTTTTCCATGTCATTAAGGCCCTTGAAGTAAAATTTTAAAGCAAAGCAAATATGCTTACAAATGAGATCAATGATCGAACCAATGCAAAATATCAAAACAAACCAACTTTTAAGGTTAAAAGAAATGGCCATGAGTTTTGACATAATAAATTTTGCCAAGAAAACAATCAATGTGATAGAGATACCATATAAGAAGATTGTGTTACCTCAAAAGTATCGAAAACAATTTACAAGATCTAGTAATAGTTTATAACTATGTCTTTAAGAAATTATGGAATTCAACATGATTACTTGATCACCACCAAGGGAATTTGATGTTTCAAGTTCATTTCATATATACTTTGATGCCAATGCATATTATGATTACCATACACTTAAAGGGAGTTATGTAGATCAATGTATCACTTTGAAACACAATATTAAAAATTTAATTAATAATAATCAAAATCAAGTGGATTGTACCCATACAAGTTCAAGTGCGACTATAGAAACTACTCACAAGGAGCCAACAACTCTTATTAGCAATGTCCATATGATAAGAAAACCAAAGTACAACAATATCGTCTATGGAATATAAGAAAAACCCAATAAAGTGTTTTATTGGTGCAATTGACTCAGTGCAATTGACTCAATCAAGAAGAAAACAACAACTACTCAAAACTATGCTTACTAAAGAGGATATGCCACATGATAGTTCATAGTATGGACCACTATCTATACAATAATTTATAAAAGGGAAAGAAAAACATGGCATATTGGTTGACAATGTCTCACTTAAATAAATGTCTTGGTCAATTTATTTATAGCCTTGGACTTAGCTTAAATGATTTAGCATAAACTTCTACTATTACCACGGGATATGGTGGCATTGGAAAAAAACTCTTGTATTGTCTTTCCTATTCGAGTGGGGTGAAAGACACTTCAAACTCTCTTTCACATGGTATCCACTATTGGATTGTACAATGTTTTTGCTTGATCAATCAAGATATCAAATTAAAGCAATTCCATTTATTGCGCATCAATGTTTAAAATTGAACATCAATGTCAAATAATTATAATTTGAAGGGATAGAAGATTTTCAAGAGTGCGATACAAGATTGATGAAGTACACAAAGAAGAACCTCAACAAGTATTGATTTGGTTACCTAAAGATAGAGTGCATAGAATAGAAAAGTGAACTCCAATTATCATGGAATCATCAAATCTTATGTAAGAAATGATATCAATGCATAGGAGACATTAGTCATACAACAAAGAATGTATGTGATGATGATGAATTATTATCCTTAGCCTTGTGAGTTCCACCTTTGCCCTTCATATCTTACTAGACTTTCACATATTATGACAATTATCATAGACCTCCTAGCATTACTTGTTTATTTTGCTAACCAATAGTTTCTTTTAACAATTGAGCACTCTCTATTTGTATGATTTCTTGTTGCTTTCTTTACCTATAATACATATTATAAGTTCGTATTGTACATATTTCATTATTATATCTATGTTATTGATGTGATTATAGAGATTGGTATAGTTTTTGCTTTTAGTTCAAAGTTATATAATATAATTGTGGAGTCTCTTGTGTTACCCACATTTTTTCATTTCATATTCACCATTTTCTTTATAAATCAACTTAATTTTTGATTTAAAGTTATTATTAATGTTATCGAATAATGTAGCTTATAGTAAAAGAAATACAAGTTGAAGTCCACAAGAAATTGTGCGAGACTCAAGCATTTATTAGGTATTGTTACATTTATTTAAGAAACACACAAATCAATCACCATTTCTATTATTGTTAAAAAAATTTATAGAGCTTGTGAAAAGAACAAACAATACAACCTTTACACAAAATTGAAAAGGTTTGTATTCTTTCCCCTATGTTGTTGCTTCCTCCTTTCCCGTAACATTAAAACTACAAGAAAAAAAAAATTGTTACACAAATGAGCAACACGGACACTTGGTTCTCACCATACAAGTTTGATGTGATAATCTTTGTCCTTATGGCATGGGAAGGACAACAAAAAATTGTGTTTTGTAGATAGTCAATTATAAAAATCGCATACTTTGCACACATGCTTTAGGACTAGTGGAATAGACACGAGTATGTGGAATACACAAGTAATGATTGACAAAATAGGACTTGGACAAGAAGGGTTGTGAAAATCACAAGAAGCAAATGGCTACTAGTGGTGCCTATATACACTCTTTTTGTGAAGCAATAAATCAATTTTATATCTCAATAATATATAAAATATATACTAATACAAAGACACCTTTATAAATTTATTGAAACCATGGAAAATGTTATAGTCCACTAATTTCACATCCATGATATCCATTCTTGTATCATGAAATCAATGTGAAATATGTCAGTAAAAAAATTAGAAATGAATAAAATAATTTTAATCAACATATACATTTATAAGAAAAAGAAACAAAGCATCAAATTGCTTAAATGACTCAACATAAATTAAATGCAATTTCAATAAGTTTTTCTTCGGTAAAAATTGTTGAGTTGAGCTATGAACTAGATTTGAGACATAATTGAGGGTCAAGTTTCCGTTGGGAGACAATTGAGGGCCCAATTCCCAACATACTATTAACTGGCCTCAAATCCAACAGCCACTAACTGGCTTTTAACTCCTCAAGTGAGATTTAAACCTAGGTGGAATTGGGCTTAGGTTTATAATATCAGAGAGTGTGTTTTGTGTGGTTCGTAATGAGAAGTTTGACCCCTATCTGCAGATTTCCCCATGACCGCTTTTAGGTCCCCAAGAGTACGTGAGAATGGAACCTTCGTTTAATGGTGTGAAATTCATTGTTTCCCACCACTAGCTCCAAGCATGTTGAGCAAAATAGACTTATAATACTACGAGAGACAAAAATAAGGTAATGGAACTCTAAAAAAGCCAAGGCATAGACCAGTGTCAGGGAGAAAATACCGTAATGTGAAAGCAAAGTTTGAACCAAAACTGAAATCAAAGAAGATATCCTGAATTGGATGTTCTTACAAATAATTGACCAACCGCAAATATAAAATAAAATGTCAAAGCAAAAGTGAGAGGCCATCATCCAACCATTACAGAATAATTGGTGCAAGTCATCCACGCCACTGCAGAGGACATGAATTGAGTAATAGAACACTAGAAGTGATACAAAGGTGGAAAAACTTAAGGTAGAAGGGCTTGAAATTATTTCAAAAACAAAGAGCTTGCTTATGGGTACAAGTTATGGGAGTAAGATGGGAGGAATGATTGAGCCTTTATAAGTCATACTGAAAACCTGAGCTACATGCAGATTTCAGTATTAGATGCTAAATAATTAGTTTGCATTGTATCCGATTTGTACATGAGTTTGAATCAAGTTTTTCTTATAAGATTTTTGCTTCACATAAAATCATTCTTATAGGGAGATAAGATTTACTTCAAAGTTCATATAAAATCCCAATATTCCAAATCAATGTATCTATAATTTCAGCCATATGCCAAGCCAACCATTTTTACATGAGAATATATGGTCTTGGCAGGCATGCTACTGTAAAAGTTATCTTCTCCCTAGAACAATACCAGCCATCTCTCAAATATTTACAGTTTGAAGTTGAACATGAGATAAAATGGCACAAAATAGAAAGCTTAACGCTAAACAAAAAAACAAACCAATCCAGCTTAAGACTTGCAACTATGTGGGCTACATCACTAGAAAGGTTATTGCTGATGGGTAACTTAGGCTGTTGCAATCTCTTTTGAATCCCAGGCTTTTCAGTCAAATATTGTCATATATATCTCCATGGCAAGCATTACTACGTAACACCCCACATATGCTTTCTGAGGAGATTCTCAAGCCTCACAAGGTTTTCATTCCCAATAAAGTACATGAACTCTAGGAAGTCAATCTCTATACGGTTTGAATGATTCTTCAATCTGTTTAAGTGTTTTACCCCGAGTCTCTCGCACACAAAAAGCCACAAATATAGCATTGAGGGCGCACACTGCTGCAAATATCCAGAAAGAACCTGCATGGACGAAAAATACAATATTGGTTAAAAACTTAAAATATTAACCATGGGAATCTTTGGAGAAGCAACTGGTTATATTTTCATAAAATGTAGTACAATATTGTCTGTCTGGACCTCTCCTGTCTCCATGTAGTCGTCTCAATAAGGAAATGTGAACAACAGGCCAGTGTTTATCTGGTCAACTAGCAAAAAAATAAATAATTAAAGATCCTTTCTATAGAAATCATTAAACCTTTTCTTCCCTCATGGCAGTTAGGAGAGAAAAGAGGGACACTTCTTTTTCCCTCTTTTCAGCATTATCAATTTACAAATTTAGACTTCCGCCAGAATGGACTAGGCATGGGATTGTCTAATATTGGTAAAACATTAAAGCAAAAGATTCATTTCAGAAATTATGCAGGACTATGCACCATAGCAGGATACACCTGGCATTGGAGAACATTATTGTCTCAATTCTTTGGGAACCCGATTTCCCTGTGGATATAGGTAGTTTTTATTAATAAGACATTTAAGAGGAGGAAGAATATTAATAAATGTCTTCAATCACAAAGATCTTGGTTTATAAATGAGAAAGATTATTAAATTCCACAACTTGAGCTCGTCAACTACAATGAAATAACTTGAGTCGGAATAAGATAAGGCTTAAAAAACAGGAAACATTATGCAGTAATGATTACAACCTGGAGCACTCCATTCAAGCAGCGAATTGAATGTCACAGTAACTATCCAAGCACTTAACCAACTTGTGAGAGCTGCCAAGCTCCCTGCAAAGCTGTTTACTCGTGCAGGCAGGTTCTGCAGAGAAATAAATAGTCAATATTTATCTGGAAATACGGATCAAAATACATTTCTAGCTGTGCAACAGTAAAAAAATCAAGTGTCTCTGGAGAGATGAGGGCATGGGTGATTGTTTTGCTTACAAAATATACAGAAAGGCACTCATTACCTAGTTTTCTAAATGATTGTCTTTTCATGGAGGTTACTCATCAAACCCAAAAAACAAATAGATTTCATGAATAACATAGATTTCACAATTGAAAATATGAAATGAAATCTCGTACAGATGAATGTAATTATTTCACCCACTTTGTATATTAATATGATTAGCTTGATGTTTTCCTAGAATACATAAACTCCTAACATCTATTATATAAACAAACTCCAAAATATCTTTGTACGAGTTACAGATACCAACCTCTCCCATGACTATCCATGGGACTGGCCCAACTCCAAGAGAAAATGCTATGATATACACCTGCACCAACAAGCCATCTCAGTTAAGAAAGACAGATGCTGAAGCCCACTCTCAATATGTGAGGAGAAAGACAATAATTTATATGATTGAACCAAGCCAAATTACGTTATGTTTATTTTAAACATACTGGTGCTGTAAATAACATAAGGTAGTTTCACATGTCCCAGTGTCACAATATTTCACTTGGGTTCACAAAATGAGAAGGTGCTAATGAAAAAAAAAAACTAAGAAGCATTCATCATGTAAGGCGCCAATCAGAGAGGTTTTCTAATTTGGAGTCACTCATCATATTGTACGGTGAGTCTGAACTTTTGTACCAGAACAATAGGAGCTTTATGAACATAAGTCCTCCATTCAAACGCTCTGATAGGGTACAACTTGTTCGACAATAGATGCAAGACAAGATGCAGCACAGCCATGTGATATCATGAGCAAGAGAAACTGGAGTACTGTGAATCACGTATGGTAAGCACTGGCCTTGCTGGAATGAGCTAAAGCAGGAGAAAATAATAATAGAATTCAATGATATCAACTGTTTTTATTTTGACATTTGAGGATGTTAAATCTAAGCAATCATTTGCATCGACAGATGGGTAATATTGATGAGCTTGATGTAGAAAAACATTAACAGACATTTTATTTTTGCAGAGATTGAAAGCATAAAACAGGTCAAACTGCAAAGATGAGACACATACTCATGCAACCATCACACATCACATATCTCAGCTTATTCTAATGAGAGACTGACCATTAATATAAAAAAGAAAACAGTTGAAAAGATGACAACAAGACATTATGTAAGAGGGGATAAGGGACTCCAATTTTGTATGTCAACATGGGCATCAAGAACCTACAAAGACTTACAGGTAAGATACCAAAAATTAAATTTGCAGAACTTCTCTAATTAATCTAAATTTCTTTATCATGGGCATCTGGTCTTACCATGGTTAATAGGGATTTTGCTTTACAAAAGTAGGTGAGCTGTATATGCATGAACACCAATTTTATTCCTTAAAAGAACTAAATATTATTTTTTCTTCTAAATAAATCAGTGTACTTGCTGGCTTCGAGAGATTTTAGACAAAATGTACGACTAGCAGAAAATAAATATACATTATGAATTCATCATATAGATCTGCAAGATCTAAACCTATGTCATGTGTGCAAACATCTTACCAATAAACCAGAGATGGCAAGGAAGCTAACACATCTACTCATGTCCTGGGAAATGTCATCACCAGAAATATCCTGCAAAGTGATCAACTTGTCAAATAATTAGTTATGCACAACCAACACTGAGATAACCACTATTACACAAGATGCAATAACCCTATGATTGTACTGTACTGTACTATGAGATGCAGGAAGCTTAGAAATTTAACAAAATCGTGAATGTCATGTCCATCCACATGACCTGATCTATGCTGCTCTGTAGCAGTATTTTGTATAAATTAAAGAAATATTGAGTATACTAAAGCTAAAACAAGAATAGTGTATACAAGAGAAAAAAATCGTTGAAATTTTGCAAAACAATTGATGATGACAGATTGTTAAAAATCAATTTTCAGATTGGACAATATCCACGTACATTCATCAAATTATCAATAGAAAGAAAATAAATGTCAAAATTTTGCAAAACAATTGATGATGATAGACTATTAAAGATCAATTTTCAGATTGAACAATAGCCACATGCATTTATTTTTTTGGTTAACTGGTGGAATCGGTGACTCAGCAACTTGGCACAACCTCACATGCATTCATTTACTGCAAAGAGAAACTATCAGAATTTTTGTATAGAGATGGGAGAAATACCTTTAGATTAGACCAAAACCATCCATTGTCTTGCACATAGTTCGCATACTTGTATTCGGCAAACCAAAAAAAAATTTGACACGGCAAAAACTTGGCAAGGCTCAATGAATATTCGGCAACTTAAAAATAGACAAATTTCTTTAAAATATATATATTTTATGCAAAATATTGCTACAAAATGTATCAAATGAGTCTATAAAATGTTGGAGAAGTGTTTTCTATTAGATTTGCATACAAATACAATACAAAATTGCATCATCATGTGAATACAACAGCTGGCTGATAAGTGCTAGTTGTTTATCTTTTTGTTATCATAGTTTTTCTTAAAGCTCTGACTGAATTTCACATTTGGTATTAGAGTGAGGTTAAAAATATAAAATGGAAAAGTGGGTTGCTAATTGTTACAAGGGAAATCAGTTTTCATTTCCCCCAATAGATTAGATTTTGATCATTTAACATATATTTGTAAGCACTTTTCCATAGATTACAATATAGTATTAGCAAGGTTGAAGGTTTTTGTGGTTGTTAAAGTATCATTGGTCGTTATGTGGATCAGATATCGCTCCTCTGTAATGAGCCATTAAAGTATATTTTAACTTGTCACGTCAACTGGTGTCCCCAAGATTTCACCCTGAAATCTGGGACTACCCCTTTAAAAAAATTCATTCTTTTCAAAGTAATGGGTCTATTTTGTGTTTGTTTTGCCTGCAGTTGTCCCCATTGCTCTAAGGTATCCCCAGAGAATCATATAAGCCAAATTCGACAAATACCCACATGCTAAAACTCACTCTATCCCTTCACCAAGTTTTGTCTGAAAACATTTTATTTATTTATTTATTAAATAAATAAAGTTCTTTTAAAATAGTTTGTGCTGAAGTTAAACCCCGTCGTGGATTTCCATGCCAGTATTTCTTTCATCTCTGAATGGAGCATTCGCGCAGGGATGAGTTTTTACAGATTAGTTAATTGACAAGTTATTTTTGAGCAATTGTCTGTGACTTTTGCTAGGTTTTTCGTTTTTATTTATTTCTTTCTTTTTGTTTGTGTTTTGGTTTCTCTCCGTTTTTCGTCTGGCAATCCCCTTAGCCTATTTATTCTTCAGACCTTTTCCCGAACCTAGGGTTTTGAAAAGCTATCCATTGTTTTTAATTGTTGACTAATTTATTTATAGGTGACCAGAGCTCAGGATTCCTTCAAGAGATTGCAAGAGGTTGCTTGGTCCAAAAAGGTGCAATAATGGATTGTATGAAAATAAGAAAAATATTGCCACCAATGCATAGAGCTCAAGAAAATATGCACTTTTAGAAAAACGACACCTAAAATGGAGCCACGGAGTGAAAGTTATGGCACTTGCAAGTTTTTGCTACTACATCTTCTCGGACCCTTTCCAAAAATGGAAAATTTTATTTTGTGCTTGTGTTTTCTTCCAAAAATGGAAAGAAATGCAGTCTTCATGCTAGTCGCAATTTTTAAAGTTGCCCTTCCACTTGAATGTTCATGCCAAATAAAGAAAATCAATTCCAAAGCAAGTCACACTTTTTGGAGCTGTCGGGAAGGTTAGAAATTCACCCAAATCACTTAAGTGGAAAGTGAGAATTTTGGAGTTGCACTGGAAGGTGGGAATTTGGAGGCTGCACGGTAGGTTTTTTTTCCCGCAATGAAAGTCGAATCACTTAAGTGGAAAAGTGGGAATTTTGGGGCTTGGGAAGGTTAGAAATTCACACAAATCACTTAAGTGGAAAGTGGGAATTTTGGAGCTGCCTGGAAGGTGGGAATTTGGAGGCTGCCTAGTAGGTTGTTTTTTCCCACAATAAAAGTTGAATCACTTAAGTGGAAAAGTGGGAATTTTGGGGCTGCCGGGAAGGTTAGAAATTCACACAAATCACTTAAGTGGAAAGTGGGAATTTTGGAGCTGCCTGGAAGGTGGAAATTTGGAGGCTTCCTGGTAGGTTGTTTTTTCCCACAATGAAAGTCGAATCACTTAAGTGAAAAGTGGGAATTTTGGGGCTGCCTGGAAGGTTAGAAATTCACACAAGTCATTTAAGTGGAAAGTGGGAATTTTGGAGCTGTGGAAGGTGGAAATTTGGAGGCTTCGTAGTAGTTTTTTTTTCCCACAATGAAAGTCGAATCACTTAAGTGAAAAGTGGGAATTTTGGGGCTGCCGGGAAGGTTAGAAATTCACCCAAATCACTTAAGTGGAAAGTGAAAATTTTGGAGTTGCACGGAAGGTGGGAATTTAGAGGCTGCACAGTAGGTTGTTTTTCCCACAATGAAAGTCGAATCACTTAAGTGAAAAGTGGGAATTTTGGGGCTGCTTGGAAGGGTGAAAATTCCCACTTCCTTGCCCTCATGATTTTCACACAAAAGAGAGTTAATTCACCCAAGTGAAAAGTGGGAATTTTGGGGCTGCCTAGAAAGGTGAATATTCCCACTTCCTTGCCCTCATGATTTTCACAAAAATAGAGTTAATTCACCCAAGTGAAAAGTGGAAATTTTGGGGCTGCCTAGAAGGGTGAATATTCCCACTTCCTTGCCCTCATGTTTTTCCACAATTCCTAGCCAAAAAGTGCGACCCATTATGGCATAACTAAATGCCTGAAAGTTGATTTCTTTTATTTATTTTTAGCAAATTATGGCGCCCAAAGAAGGAGAAAAAGCACAACTTATTATTGGAAATTGCTAAAAATAAGAAGCAATTGATAAAATTAGCATGCAATTGCTTATATAAGAAGTGGATGCCATAAGTGAAGAGCAATTAATTCTTTTTGTGGAGCATGCTGCCAAAGGTTGAAGTTGTGGGCATTAATAAATATTTTTAATTGTCGGGAAGCATCCAGTTTTGGCACCTAGGGTTGGAAAGCTTTCTTTTTATTATTCTAGCTATTTGCATGTTGATGTGAGTGCACATGGGGATAAAATAATATTTTTAGCTTGCTTGGCATGCAAACAAAGTCTGAAAATAGAGGGCAGCAAGCTTTATAATCAGATTTCGGTGAAGAAATTAGATATTCACGCCATGGATTGCACGTTTGTTTGAATTATTTGCAGGAACATTTCACTGGTGCACATCTTGGAGAAGAATTGCAAAAGCATCGGGGATAAAAGGGGAAGACAAGTCAGAGGCAACACCCGCAAGCAAAATCACAGTCAATTGCTTCTAGATCCAGTTTGGTGAGAATCAAAGGCAAAGAGTCAACCGCATGCAGGAGAGAAAAAGCATCTCGATTCAAGGCAGAGATATCATCCAAATCATTCATGAGGCGGAAGTGCAATACAAGTTGGATCAACATGCAGAGTATGGAAGAAGAACAAGACTGAGAGTGTTGCAGCTTTCTTCTAATTTCTTCTCCTCTTTCTTCTTCTTTCTCTTATTTTCTCCGACAAAGTAATTGAGTAATCAATTGAATTGTAAGACTTAAGTGATTGGTGTAAAAGCCATTACTTCAAGTTACTGGAAGAAATCAATTACTTGGAAGTAGGTGGAAAACATGTAGAATAGAAGGTTCTATTTTCAGTTGTAAATCATGCATGTCATGCAAAGAGGGATTCTAGGAGAAGGATTGCCAATTGTCTCCTTTTCTATAGCTTCGCACGCGGGAATTCATTAAAAACTTCTTATTTGTAATTGCCCTCTATTCACTATAAATAGAGGAAGAGCCTACGGGTTAAAGTATCACAATTTTGCTAGAGCATTCTTGAGTTTTCAGACTTTGTACTGTAACCCTTGATGTTATTTTTGTGAAAGTTGGGAATTGAATAAAAGGCAGATTTACGGAGAACTTTGTGTCTACGGTGCTTTGTTTCTTGCTTCTATTTGAATTTTTAGATAAACTTTGTGTTATCTGAGATTTAGGTTAGAAGCTATTCTTTTCCTTTACTTTTGAATATTGTGAGATCTATTTGTTTATTTAATCTATGTGTATGAGACCAACTCTGAGAACTATTGGTTGAATCACACATCTTCCTTCCTTCTTTCCCAAATTCCATTATTTCCCCTTCTACAAATACTTCATAACAATTGCTTACTTGCTGCAGAATTGCTAAGCTATGGTTCATGAGCTTTGTAATTAAAGTAAAACCCCATAAATAGTTATTAGGATTCATACCCACTACATTGATAAACATTTGCACGGGAGCCTCATCGTTAAATGAGGGAGATTTATCTCATGATTGCCTAAGTTTTTAGCTATGCAGAAAATATAGCCAACACAATGTAAAGGCCAACAAATTTTTAAAACAATTGATTATTCATACCCGTGTGATTTGAAATTAGATATGTGTTCATTAGCTCAATAGTTTTATATCATTTCGTTACATCGTAAAGTTTGATAACAACATGTACATCGATCAAAGTAAATAAGCATTTTTATTAAGATATTTCTTGTCTACGTGTCATCTATTTTTTATTGTTGTCATTCTCTCAAAGACTTGTAATGCCAACCATCCAAAGTGGTACTTGTATCTACATTGCTTAAGCTCTCTATTGCACTCGGACTCAGTATTTCCACAATGGATCTAGAGATTTTTATTCCATTTTCCTTATAAAGGAAAAAAATTCAGTGTTTTTCAGCATTTTTCCCATGTATTCTATGTTTTTCTGTGTTTTTCCCACGTATTTTGTGTTTTTTCTTTGTTTTTCCATATATTCATCGATCGACAAGTTTAAGGGTTGGACTTGCCGAGTATTGGTGAATATTCGCGGCAAATATTGGCCATACTCAACAAGTTAGAGTTGGCAAATTTTCCTTGCGACTATTCGGTTTTTCAAAATTTTGGTGAGTACTCGCTGAGTTTTACTACTATGGGACTCTTTCACACATTGGAAGATGGAAAAGGAATGGGGATGGATGGGTGTATAGTAGGGGTATTCCACATGGTGATGTTCTTCTACTTCACTGCAACTAGAGAGTACCGATATAGATCTCCTCGTGGATTGTAATCTTTAGTTTTCAGTCCAGAAGTTTGTGGTCTAGTGATAAGACACATTAATTACAATATTGATGATTGATCCAAGTGGCAGTTCGAGAAAACATTTTGATGGAATATTGATACCTTAGTACCCCATCTTTTCGGGGTCATATCTCTGACTGTTGGTCGGAATTTCAAACTGTGAAATCTCTTGGAAAGATCAAGAAACAAAAAAGTTATGCCCTAAAGGAAGCTCTGCACCCTTTACGGCATTTGGAAAACTCGTAAGGGAAAATTCCACTCAAAAGGGCCATGAAAATACAAAATACGAAAAATGAAGAAAATATCTGAATATTGAAAATGCTGAGTTTTGTATTTTTATGAGTATAGACTCATGACATAACTCCTCAACTTCTGGGGAACACTTGTGACACAAATCTTCAGATGCCAAAACAAATTGTTTTATATTGTTTTTCTAGACTCTTCGTTTCCTACCAAATATAGATATGAAGGAATTGTCATCCGAATGTAAAAATTTAGAAAAATGTATTGCAGCTCCACATCTTGTCTCAGACATAGCCACCCTCTTGTAAATTATATTTGGGTTCAACAAAATTCATATACAGTGCAAAATTGTGTTAATAATGTATCTAATTCCCTGATTTGCTCATTATTTTTACATTACATTAAATTTCTACAATTTAGTGTGCTGTCCATCAGATTTCCAGTTAAAATCTGTAGTGGTATCAGAGCAGTTTGTTCCATTCTTGTATGTCTCAACGAATGAGGTCAGAATATAAGAAGCATGGTCTCGATACATGCAACCCTTTGCATTAGCTTCCTTGTCACTCCAAACGATTTATATGGCAATGGAAGGAACAAAATATGCTTTCACATTTTTTCTCGATGAAGCCCTTAGAAAGCAAAGGTGCAAGGGTGGGAGATGATGGCACAATTCTCCAATATTATTTCAAAATTGTGCTTGAATGCCCGCCACTTCATCAAACAGACCCTTCACGTGTCTTGTAATGTTGCTCTTTTCCGCAAATTTTGGGATCAACATGTGAATCAATATCAATCACAGTAAGGAGTCTTTAATAGAGTTTGTGTTTCGTAGTATTAAGGTGGTGAGCTAATAATGGGAAACACACGGCCTATTGAAGAGCACCCACCGTGATTAATATTGATCCCAAAAATCGGTAAAAATCAACGTTACAATTTGGTATCAAAACTTTATAACACAAATAACAAAGATAATATAATTAGTTACACACGAATCACAATGCAGAAATCCAATTGTTATTTATAGGAGAATAGTATGCATATCTTTTCTCTAGGTCATTCAAACTTCATCTTCTTGTGTGTATGAGATCAAACACATATCTTTTTATCATTGGAGGAATAAAATATTTAATTAATTTCACACCTTGCCTTGGTCAGGAACCATCTTGTGGCATTGTTTTTCTTGGCTCTGATTTGATTGAATTGGATTGGTTCCTTTTTGATCGAAAGATTATAGGTCTTTCGATTGCTTGTAGTAGTTGGTTCGAGCTGATTTCTACTATTTGACAAAATGCACTGGGAATTTGGTTGGCTTCCAAGTGTTTGACGAAATCACCAAGCATATTGTTTGAGCTTACTGCATATTTTAGCTGCAACTCAGAATATGGAGACCTCCCCCTCTGAACTGCAGAGGCTCTTTTGATGCAGGAATTGCGAACTCCTCCTGCCCCATCTCATTCTATGTTTCAAGAACCAAAAACCCGCACTGTCATGACCCCCAAAATCCAATTCAACAAACTCTAGAACAAGATTTATTCTATTGAAATATGGGTACCAAGTTTCAAGAACTCCTTTCACTTTTCCAACAACAACAACAAGAGAAAGACCAAACCACATCGGTCTTCAAACAACAATTGTCATCACCGATTTGCAAGCTAGAATCACTAAGCTCGAAATCAATATAATATCCCCTTCCCAATCGAAGGCTTTTAGCCTATTTTGTCAACTTGATGACCAAGAGAAACATATAAGGGTGACTTAAGTTTTATTATTTTATTATAAAGTGCAAAAAAATAAATATAACATTATAAAAACACTTATAATAAAGTAATGGACTTAATAAAAATAGAAAAGTGAACCAAATGATAAAGCACTTAGCACAAATTGTTTATATCTAGAAAAGTGCAACTTGCACGAGGGAGAAAAGTTAGTAAAAATATTAAATGAAGGGACAAATCTGATTGGATGTTGAGAGAGGTTAGTTGGGCCTTTTCTCTTTATAAGCAAGTCAACTTGCTTAGGAGAGGCATCACTTGTTTATCATCAAATTTCAGATTTGTGTGTAAAGCTTTTGGCTTGCATTTTCTTTCTAAGGACGAAAACCCTTAGACTTTATCTCTAGAGGACGAAAACCCTCTTAGAGTATTTGGGGATTTCCTATTCAGGGTTATCCATTGTGCCTACTCAAATTTTTAGCTATTTCAGCAATAGTTTTGCAGTTGGGTTTTGAAGAATAAAATTGCAGCAGTTGTATGTTCATTGTGCAAGGAAGAGCTACCTACCTTTTGGTTGATTTACAGTGTTTTTCAAGGATATTCAGGTCTGATTTATGCTGCCATCTGTTAATTTGATTTTTATGAATTAAAGCAACAAGTTTTTAGTATTTTTCAGCCCAAAACCCTAGGGGCGAGTTGGTGTTTTGGCTGTTTAGGGCACTTATGGTGGTCATTTGCATGAATGGGTAACATCATTGCATTCTCCTTAATTTTCTGAATCCGTGCATAGTTTATTTGTGTGGATCAAAGCATTTTTTAGGGAGTTATGAATTTTTGAAGTTGCCATAATTTTCTGCAAACTAGAGTTCCAAAATAAATTAATTTTAGCCTTCTTGTGTATCAAAATCTATATTTTTCTTCATATTTGGGCTTTATAAATTTGTGGTACCATATTTGAGTGGAAAGATTTAAATATAAGGGCTGATTTGTGCGGGTTTTCCACTTAACCCTAGTCGCACTTCTCATTATAAATTCAGATCTGCATAGTAAAAATATGATTTTAATTTTGTGAGCTTGCATTTGGTTGTGGGATTTTCCTAAAATCCATTGAGGGCAAAATATGTCCATTTGGGGACATACAGTGGTATCAGAGCGTGAAATCCTCCCAGCCTATGTGAGAGGAAAAAAAAAAGATTTGAATGCAGTTGAAGGGAAAGATGAAGTGGACCCAAGTCCCTTTCTTTGATGGAACAGAGGAGATCTTTGCTAGATGTTGGTTGGAGAAATTAAAACATTTTTGTGTTGTAATCCTTTGTGTCAAGAGGATGCTCTCGATCTCATTTCTATGTACATGGTGGAGAAGCACATAAATGGTGGCATCATTTGTTGAAGACCCAAGGGGTCGAATCCGTTGATTCACTTGCAGGTTTCTCACAAAAATTTCTAGAGAGATTTGATGTGTAGGTTGAGCAAGGAAACAAAATCATGGAGTCTACCAAATCAGATCTACACTTGGAGAGAAATCAGCCCATGGTGTATTCCAACATGCAAGAAGAAGAAGCTCCAAAAGGTATGATTTCCATTGAGCAGAATAATGGTGTTAGTGAAACTTTGCTTGCTAGAGAAATTGATAATAGACATGAGAGGAAATTCATATATGCAAGCAAGGAAGATGTAATGGAAACTCTAAAAGGTGTGAGGAATGGAATAGTAGAGCTAGAGTGCTGCTAGATTGATAGCCGCTCAAGCGAGACAACACCTACAAGAGTTCAAGGAAAAGATGTGGGCAAATGATGCAAGGAGTCTACACACACGAAAGAAGACTTTATAGAACAACTTGCACATGAGGAGGAGCCTCACATGGACACTTGTGTGGAATTGCAGGCTGCTGCAATTTCCAAACCAACAACTCATGATAAGCTGATTGGTGAAGAAT